>CM057156.1:6365312-6392747 GCA_029962745.1 Echinometra lucunter
TATCTCTACATATTTATTGATCAGTCCGAAAGTGTTATGTTTGTTGAACAGTACCACAAATCAAAGTAAAGGGGAGAGAGGAAAGAAAGGAGACGGTGGAACTACTAAAGGGAGGGAGAGAGAAGAGAAGAGGAAAGAGAGAGAAAGAGACTACTTGTTTAAAATTCATTTCATCATCACGTTGAATATCGATCGATATAAAATCATGATACGTATTACAACTGTGGTCTAAAATCTTTCTTCTTCATCAAGGTATTTAAAAAGCAAACTGATATCGCCTTCAAGTTTATTTGAAAATAAAAACTATGCAAGACGAGTATAAATAATATAAAAAACCCCCAACCCCTGTTTCAGTTTTTGCTTCCACAGTCTAACACAAACCAGAAAAGCAAAGTATCTTTCAGACTGGTGCTCAGTTTTCGTCCCAATTGTTTTGGCGTGAGCGCGCGTGTTGGGGGTACAGGAACAGGGAGATAATTGATATCAATCAGCAAGATTGTCTTGACTAATCAGGGCCCAACTGTCAAACGGCAACGTCATCCGGAAACAGTACTGGCTCATCTTCACTCGTCACCTCGAAGCACAGACAGTGACCCGTAAAAATATTAGATGAGGGGTAATGATTAGTTCTACTCGAGATATACCGAGGGGTACCTGGTCTGGTAGGCTGCCAGTCCCAATCTAAAATCATACCAACAGGTAATGTAGCATGGAGCCTACGAGTCAGGTGCAAGTGATCAAAGAGTTCCAAAGCGGCAACTGGAAACTCCAAACTCATCATTTAGACTGAGAGTTCATGTAATAGACCACGGGGGTGTTCATAAACTGTTTTGTAAAGTTACGAATGAATTTACGAACGACGTGAATATGAAGTGCCAAATGGGATGCCAAAGTTTTTCCTGACGTCTAACAAGTGCGACTTGCAATTTCCAATAATCTCAGTTAATTGTGGCAAACTATACCTCCAATAAAAATGTTTTAAAACATATTTGGCTTGCCATATTCAGGTCGTTCGTAAGTTATTCGCAACTTTACGAGCAGCTTTATGAAAACACCCCCCGGCTCATTTCCACCTAACATTACCTACTAAGGAGGGGGTCCCTCGTTTCACTCGTCTTTCCAAAGTTTCATTGTACTCAAACATAATTTCCATTACCAGGGGGTTTATAATTCCAAAAATGAAGTAAGGTTCATAATCTAGAAAATGCAACAAAGTCCTGCTGAATTTATCCAAATTACGAACCTTCGAAATTAAGAACTTTGGAAAAACGACATGTAACTAATGACGAAAA
Source organism: Echinometra lucunter (assembly GCA_029962745.1). Lineage (NCBI taxonomy): Eukaryota > Metazoa > Echinodermata > Echinoidea > Camarodonta > Echinometridae > Echinometra > Echinometra lucunter. The sequence goes on from CM057156.1 coordinate 6,366,605, forward strand.
AGCGGATCATATAGCAAAGCAAAGACAAAAAGAAAATATATCATCACAACGTCGGACGGAGTCGAAAGTTCATTGACCTGTAGCTACATCCTGAAGCACCTATTGCCTCTACGAAACATGAAAGAAGGAGACTATACCTTATTAGAATTTTGTTCCTGTATATAATTTAACACGAAAAAAATGGGCTTCGTAAACTAATATGACCTTTCCGGTTACTCTGTGGAAAGATTCTATGAATTAAATGTAGTCATGTTGGATTTTAGAACAGACGAATAAAAATAACAATAAACATCCAAAACAAACACAAACCGAGCTAATATTAATTTCGTGAAATTAATTCTTTGAAAGTGAAAAACATAATCTTGTTGTTTGCAATATTCTATTCTAGTGCATTTATCATTATAATCGCTTTGGGTTCGAATTTACCTTGTTAGATTTTAAGCCACAAAGAAAAAAATGTACACGTAATAAATTACTAGGTATGAATCCTGATAAATGAAAATGTAAGAGAGAGTATAGGTTATCCTAATTATGACACATTCTCTTCACCTGTTCGCTGCTACCCTTAAATTCGCCCCATACCCTAAACAAACACGTGGCATCAGCGGAAAGAGGCAAGGTAAATTAATAGTTCCTATTGAAGTCATGGCATCTCTTTACCCTCTTCTCCCTCCCCCCACTTCATCGTACTTGGCAGGACAGTGGTGTGGTTGATACATGGCTACTCCCAGATCCAGGGTACCAGACATGATAGGAAGCTGCTCCCGCGATCATAAGAAGAGCACAGGGGGGGGCTGATCGGATAAAGATTGAAGGTATACAGGCATATTGTATTCGAAAAACTAAATGATTTTCATGAGAAAGTGATGAACTTTACTTTAAATTCAAATAAAATTATTTGGAAATAGTTCTTAATCACTATACTCTCCGAACGAATATGAAGGACATCACTCTATTCACTCTCGATGTCAACAACATATCACATGAATTAACTATGGGCCGGCAGTGGCATCCTAGTGAACATACATATAGTTACTGTTTTTTCAGTTCCTATTTTCAATTTATGTAAAACAGTTATGAGGTAACCGTAGCATTAATAAGGAGCGGGTATGAGTGGCAGAATCAAATTAGCATGGGGTCTCAAACCCAAATATGTTATTTGTCCTAACAGTTTCGAAAAGACAGTGAGTTCGTAAATGGTGTTAATGAAAAGAATTCCCCCTTGTCATCACGAAAAATGATTTCCAAGACAAGAATCTTTTCACTTTCTCGAGAAATTATAAGTGATTGTAAGGCCCTATATGAAGATAAGGGAGGTGAGGAATTTGATAGTTTTTACAACCCTTTCAGGTTTATAACTACACACAATATAAGTGAGATATGTCAGAGGATAAAAAGCTGACCACTCAAGAAGAATATCTGGAATTCTTGAACAAATCAGAAAAGAAAGCTTTAGGAGCAAAACACCTCGACCAATATGGGCAGATTACAGTTGAGACGTCTGAAGTCGTAAAACTAGTGACTTTGCACAACTGTATTTATTCGATGTACATCTGCTTTGATTTTTGTTTCTCGATCGTGAGTAAACACAAGTGAAGCGCTACAACATCAAACATCTCAGAGTGAGATTTCAGAGGAACTCTAGCGCTTCTGATGTACGCCATCCTGTCTAGGTACGCCATAAATTAACACACATTAGAAACAATGGATCAAATTGGGAAATGTAGCTAATCAGTAGACATGGTAGAGGGGTGTATCCAGGTCTCTGGGCTCCAGAGGGGCGAAGCGTCTATTGTAATCATGGTAATCCGTACGGTTCAGAGTGGAAAAAAAGTCCCTGGATGTTTATGTGCGTGTGTTGGGGTGGGTGGGGGACAAAATCTCTTCTGATAATCTTTCGAGATCTGATTTGCCCATATCTCACAATTTTCGTTTGAAACCTTATACGTATGGATTTTAAAAATCATTCCCTGGTCTCCTAACTACTATATCATACAAAAAGTGGCTGCACATCCTTTTCTTGGTCATGTTGGTCGGAATATCTCAAGAGGGGCAATGGCCTATCTTTCAAACATGCTAGTGAATCAGTCATTCAGTAGGATGCAGGATTTTCCTCAAGATGATAATTACATAATCTATTAGCAGCTCATTTGCTCATCTGATGAAATCTCTCGGTTGAGGGTGGAATTCAAAGTAACATAAAGTCCCACAGTTGGGTCATACGGGACAACCTGGAAGGAAACGTGAGACATTTCTATTTTCTCACATCAGTTTTCTTCTTTAAAGCCCACCGCACACTATACGATCTGTCTGCGATCCGATTTTGGAAATTTTGTTATAGCATTTGATATGAACATTAAAAAATGTAAAATCTAAAGATCAAAGTTCCAAATAGTCGTATGAATACTAAAATCGAAATTCCAGGCTATTGCGAGCCTCCCTGTAGGAATAAAAACGAACTCAATTCAGATTCGCAGTGACGTCATAGCAATCTTGCGATCGGCTACGATTTGAAGCCGGTTTGGCCTTTACTCCAACCACAAGGCTTGCATTTAACCAAAATTTCGATCTTAGTATTCCTGTCGTTATTCCGAACTTCAAATACGATCATTTTACTTGTTTAAACTTTCATATTTAATGCAAAAGGCCATTTGTTTGAAAATCGGGTCGCAGTCGGATCGTATAGTGTGCCGTGGGCTTAATTTACGAGCGCATGTATGCCAAAAATAACAACGTTGTTCTGGTGGCGTTTTATGTTGCTCAAACTGTTGTTCAGAGTTTATCATTTCCGACTGAAAATGAGGTATTTGCCTATAATATACGAATGAATTCATAAACATGGAGAGTGTTTGAATGATCCTTTTCAGTGTCTTGCAAAACTGTGTTGGTAGAAGTGCTTTTCGAGTTTTCATTCCGGGCGATAATGCTATTAGGAATTGTTATTAAAAACGAAATCATAAGATGAACAGATACTACTGTTTTAGATGACAAAACAATATTCAGTACGATTCCCATTTCCTGTGCTGATATGAAAAAAAAGGCGCAGGATGTGAAAGGTCAGAAACAGTGTCTGGCACTCTAGAAAGGCAAGTAATTATAATAATGATGGGATAGGTCTGAAAATATACATCACCCAAGAACTATTACAAGCAAAACTTCTTCAAGATCAAGCATCGCCTAACATTCAAACATGTAAATAAATCTGTTGCTCTTTTGTACATTCGATGTCTATGCCCATGTACATAGGCTCTATTTTCTCACTTTACCCCAGTATCGTTTTCAATGGTTATTCCGCACGGGCACATAATCGACGGGTTACTCACGTACAACACAGATCTTCCTCCGGGAACTCACACCTGTTCTTTAACTGGATTCATGAGAAGGGGGCTTGGTAGCACCGTATAAGGAGATATACCGTTTACTTGGAGGTTACTGTGTGCTTATATGGATAGTATTGTAGCTGTGGAAAAACTCTGACGGGGACCTTTCGTGGTATTTGACGAAATAAATATGATATAGGCCTAGGCCTAGAATTGATTATATGAATGAAAACGATATTCTATACGGTTCAAACAACCGTTTCAACGTTCCAACAATTTCCTGAAGTTATTGTTGCTGAATAACGCAGCTAATGATATTTATTAAGCCTAACACTACAATGTACATTTCTTTGGATTTTCCGAAGGGCTCATTACATTTTGTAGTCAAGCCAAATATGGCCGGGTATTCTCGAAAGCTCACTTTTAGTCACCTATTCACAAAAGGTATACTAGTTAATACCCTCACTAAAGTTAGTGAGCCGACGACGTCATTTTAATCACCGTCCAAGTTAGTTAATATTGGTGAATAGCAAGCCCTACTAAATAACCATTCAGGTAGGGCTACTAAAGTTAGTGAGCTTTCGAGAATACCGGCCTATATTGACAAATACCCTCCAGGCCAAGCTCTTCTAAATTCTAGCCCATTATCGTGTTGAGGTTTTTTTTTTTTTTTTTTATAGTCCGAAAGATAACAGTTTTTGAGGGCAGAAGAGGTATATTTCGGAAGGGAGGGAGGGGGGGGGGGGCTACATAGATGCTTAGGGATAGTTGTCCTAGAGGGTAGCTGAACATGAGTCTTATAAATGGAGTGATGAAGTGATAATTGCAAAGTAAAACCCTTTTCTATGTCAGATATATGCCCTTTACCAGTTTACACTATATACCTGAAGGTACTCGTGCGTTCCGCCGTGATATTGATTTATGTCCCAGTAATCCGATACCCAGCAAGTAACTTTAGATTAAACATACTCCTTGACGCATAATGAGTGATGTAAAAATGAAAGTAAACAAATTGCATTCATGTCCTTTACAGCCTTCTTTCTGCTCACTTAAGTGCTTCGCCTGGTTTATTGAATTTTGACCTCTGTTACGGATATGTTTGTTTACTACCATCATTTGCCTTTTATCCGAGAAAAGTTGTCATACTCATCTGTCACATAATCTGTAACTAAGTGTTTCATCCTTCTGTTTTGTAGGATTACCCAAGCAGTGCCAGTAAACAAACAAAAATAGAATCTAGTGAGGCCCTGAGGTAACCTTAAGACCTGTCAGGGGATTTCCATGCAACAATCTGTACACTCGATCCGCAGCGTGGGTGTCTGTTAGCCGTCGACAATCTTCCGTAGATCTAAACATACTTGCAATGCCAGCGAAACAAAGGGGAAATGAAAAGTGGTGGTGGTGGTGGTGTGTGTGTGTGTGTGTGGGGGGGGGGGGGGGGGGCTGATTGGCTGGTGTGGGCCTATAACTGTGTCGAGGGATTATAACAGAAGTGGTATAGTCCGGACTTCACCCAATTCTAGAAGTCCAAACTAAGAGCGAATCGAGTGATGCTGATGCTATAGCGTTCACATTAGCTGTTACAGCTAACATTAAACGCTACAGTAGAAGTGTGGGTGATTTTAACTAGTTACTCTGTCAGAAAAGAAACAATAGCCAACATGCAAATAGTATTATATCGTATTTGCTTTTAGGCTTTGACAATGAAAGTGGTTTTTTTTTTTAAAGGAGTTGACCAAGAGTCACTGGAAGCTTAAAGCAGAAGTTTGTCGCCTGCATAAAAAGGAATAAAAATCGCCTACCCCGTTCTCCAAAAAATGTAAAGAGCCTAAATTATTCTAAGACGTCATCCTAGAGCTCCCCCATAGTTCCTTGATTAGTGTTGATAATAATAACTGATAATCGGGATAATGTTTGGCAATGGGGTGGTGTAGTGTATACCCCCCCTTACGAAATTAGGTTGCTCATTATGTTTCTCATTATGTTTCCCTATAATAAACTCTAAAGGGAGTAGTTCTTGCGCGTAAATATATATTGTCAATCCATTCTATCAAAATCAAAGGTCATTCTTGAGCGTGTTAAAATCTTTGAAAATGGTATATTCCTTTGAGAATGATATGGACAGCTTGGGAGGAGGGGTTGAATTAGAAAGTGCACAGAAGAGCTTTCTTTAGAAACGAGAGATGGTAGAATTACATCTTAGTAGGTAAAAGGAAACCCAGCAATGCAAGGCTATTAAAAAGTGGCTCAAGGAAAATTTGGACTCTTTCTTCATATCTGGTCAGTAACTAATCGCTAATGAAGCCTCGGGATTACGTTCGGATTAAGCCCAATTTGCTCTTTTGTTTCCATCTTTGGCGGAGGCAAATGAAAAATCGTAATTGGTTTGGTCAAGTGGACAAAAAGATTAGCTATTTTCTGTAGACGTTGACTTATGTCCGAGAGTCTCTTTGCTTCACACAGCACTAAAAAGGCATGAACTGAAAGCTTGCGATATCAGATTACAACAAACAACGGATCAAGCAAAATAAAGCCTTTACACAACAAACCCGTAATGCTCTCAAAAGAGCGCGTGAATGGCTTCGGTGTGTCGTTCAAAAAGGAATTTGTGCAACAATACTGCAACAACCTTGCCGCATTCAGGTCTGAAACCTATGATAAATGGGCAAAGTATATAGCTCCATTTCTGCAATTTTCGCCCCTGTTTCTTTCTTTGATTTCGTGTCCCATTCGGCTTTATTTCCTTATGTGACATGCCCTGTGTGCTGGAATGATAGGCCTCTTGACAAGGATGTCGGCAACAATTGACAAAACCCACATGGAATGACTTACTCAATAAAGTGGCTAGAGTGGCCACTGGGACAATGGGACAGTCGTTCTTTATCCACTCAAAGGTGTAACTTGGTTCGAAGACGGGACAAAAATGAAATGATTGAGAACTATTTCACAGAAATACTTTTTACCTAAGAACTAGTAGGAAGTTCTCAAGCATATCATTTTCTGTCAACTAGAAATATTTCAGTCTGTTTAATGCAAAACTGTATGACTATACGCCAAAGGCTAATATGCCACAGACTCCACATCCTTAATGTCTCCAAAAATGACCAACATACATGTACCTCATATTACATAAATCGGCAATTTCCTTACATTTTTCCAGCAAGATCTTGCCAAAGATAGATAAATAGATAATTTTTTTCATGTACTTTCTGCATTGTTACATTCCTCGTGAAACATGAACTTAGTGTACATTATTTATACGTCATCATATCCCATTCGAGAAAAGATCAATTTAACAAAATTTTAAAACCGCTACGTAATATTTGACCAAAATGTCTCACATTCTTGTCATGACAAGCATGCGATCTGCCATGGAATTTAATTTGAAATTAAAGTATTACTAAAAAGATTTTACAAATTTCTTTATTTCTTACAAATAGGCGTCTAGTATCATTATTTCAGTATTCTAACAAAAGGCATCATATCGAAAAAATATTATATCAACTTACAATAGTTATAATGCCGGTATCACTTTGAAGTTTATACCTCAAATCGTTTTTAGATGACTAAAAACCAATGATAGTTATGTGAATAAACCACTAAACTTTGACGAAATTATACAGTACAAAACAATACAATAGAGAACAACAAAACATACGTGCCCATAACAAAGAGTGAATTCATGTATTCTAATGGAACATTTTAGAAATTTATATGATTAAAACACAAAAGCTTGGCAGAGTCGAATCCTGTAATATATTCATAGGTACAAAATTAGTAATTATATGAAAACATTGTAGCACACGCAGGAGCTCCGTGGGAACATCTCAGGTTTTTCACAAGGGTACTCAATTTTGTTGGATGGTGTATTCCTTCGGCTCCTTCCTTGATATATGTATCTCTGTTCAAACATCCTTACATCAAGGTAGCGTTCATGTCTACCTGTCTTCATAAGGGTTTATAAATATCGTGATAACGAGGTAGTGAGACGGGTCGACGGAAGGAACAACCGAAGTGAGGTTTCAAGCATTAGGATGGCCCTGTCTCCTGACATCACTAGAAATTCGTGGCGAAGGCATAAGAAAACTCAATTAACATCGGTCTACCAAACCATGTGCTGCTTTACTCCAAGGACTCATAAATCTCCCAGTAAAACGTAAAACATGCACTGAAGCGTAATAACCATCCCCAATGTTCATAAGAAATTTTTCATTTTTTTAAACGTTCGTCTGTTTTCTACTAGGAGGCACGCAACAATGATTAAGTCATGTTTTTACAACGTCGAAAAATATTTCGGTCTCGCGTTGCATCTAATATTGAGTGTACATTGGGATTAAATCGACCTAACGATATAATGTATCACACTGCCCTCAGGAAAAGAGAAAAAGTTTTAAAAATGTCTGCGCATTTTCTATTCGAAATGCCACAATTACAGATTTGTTTCTCCAGAGCGACTACCGGAGACATTGCTAAGCCCCTTATCTGGGTTAAGAATACAGACCTGAATCAATCGCACATTATCTTGGACCTCAAGACCTTCCTTTCTCTTTCTCTTATGTTCCTAGCATGTTGGCACACTAAAATGGGCTGATTGATAACATTGTCAGGCATTATTTCTTTTAATGTTCAGTGTTTTTATTCCCCTTTTTGAGAAGAACTATGATAAACGTATATACTATAACTGAAACACTACCATGACTACTGTGAGCAACTATCATGACTATTCAACACGTCTGTTTATGTTACCATTTATGGTAAGATATTTAGCTTAAGTTTTAATATTTTAAGAAGATAGAACATGATTTTCTTCTTCCATGCAATTGAGTAGCCTAATATCAAATAAAAACCTCTACTTTTTTGAATGTATATGAAAGTACGGAAAATCAATATGAATATTACACTGGCAATATGAGAACGTTATAATAATGAGATATTCCCACACCCAAGGAACAATTTTAGTAAAGAAATGCAAAGACAGCGCTGGCTTATTTGAAATTTTGACCAACATACAATGTGCGTAAAAGCAAACCGAGGCAGTCAAAGTTGGGCATCACTGCTGCATTATTTCACGTTACATGATATATATTCAATATCCCATCTTGGCTTTCACATAATTGGGTTATGTTCTAAGCCTTCCAGAACGATCGGAATATTTACGTAATCCAATTTGATGGATCCCCTGCTCAAACGGAGCTTAAAGTCTTTCTCATTTCGACAATGAAAATCTTCTGGGAGACTACATGGACTGGTCATGTCTTTCATTACCCGACGGGTTGGGCCCCGTTTTCATCTTTCATCCTCTCTGAAGATTTTTTTTTTCGACTTCACTTTTCTGTCATGAAATATGTCTCAGAAAGAAGGGATCCGACCGCCACTTGCCAGCTTCAGGTTCATGTAAATTATGCAGTAATTTTGCTCATGGACTTTTTCCTAGAATGAAACAAGCAATAAAGTTCTTCTTAATATACTAATGTAAAAAGTCACTGTGATGTTTCAGGATATAATCAAAGATGAATTCCAATTTGAGAGTTGTCAAATGCCATTTAGTAAATGAAGCAAGATACAACTCGGTTGCTTTCATCAGGTTTTTTTAATCGACCGAACAATCAAAGATATATATCGTCATACCCTGATAATGACGAGCTTCTGGTGGTATTTCCAGTACCATGGTCTATATAGAAGCGATTTTGACAAACATGGATCTCGCTGGTCCAATAACACCCCTTCCTAGACATCCCTTAACATACCTGCTTCTCACAGGCCAGGTCCCCCTCCCCGGGTTTCTCGTGGGAATCCAGTATGACCGATTGTCTTGCTAATTGCTGGGACAAAGACCCCATCGTTTTGAGACACCGGGAATTCAGAAACATTTCTCGGGTGCCCCTTCACATAATTCAGACACTGAACATTCGAAAGAAATACCATTTTGTTATTACCCTTTGTTATAAATCCAAAATGTCTGCACGTTTCTCGTCGAGCTAGACTACAGAAGTTGGAGAACCGACGGGGAGAGTTTTACGGTTTGACATAGGCCTATTCAGAGCATTCAGGCAATGTCGAATCAACTAAATTTAGTCGAACTGAGATTGTAATCGTAATGACACAACATTAATGGAGTTGGAGGGGGGGGGGGGGAGTGGTCTAGCAATGAAAGCTTAATCACAAACATCTTTATATCATGTATATTATAATTGTGATATTCTTCTTCTTCTTCTTCTTCTTCTTCTTCTTCTTCTTCTTCTTCTTCTTCTTATTATTATTATTATTATTATTATTATTATTATTACTATTATTATGATTATTTATTCGGCAAAGAAAACATTACAGAGTACAAAAACAATTGACAGTGAAAAGGATAAAGATAATAAGACCACTGGAACGCCAGGAACAGAAAAAGTTAACTTAATAACTATAGCTCGGGGTTTTCCGTCCTAATTCCAATGGAAGCAAACATAACAAGATAGAAGTATAACTAAAAATTCATCTTTATCATATATTGCATAGGCCTACACAATTAGCAAAAGTAACTAATATTCACTTTCATCTTTCAAATGTCTTCAGGTTTTCGCGGTTTCCTTTGCCCGATGCCTATAGAATGCCAAGGTATATCAAGTCTAAAACATAACCCAGTGCCATGAACATAGTACGATTATCCATGTGCCTACAAGCATGCAAGCTTGTATAATCCACATCGAATTGGTAATAAAAAGATACCATGCTCTGAAATGTGACTGTTTATTTCCTTATTCTAACCTAATTCCATCATCCCATGATAGCACGTTCATGCGGTTTGAGTTTTCAGGAAAAATTCATTACAATGATTGTAGGAATTGGCACTGGACAAGAGTATGCTCTTTTCGCCCAAAGAGAGTGAAAACAACATTCTCCAGGAAATTTCTATCCAATATGACTGATCGACATTTTCATTTTATTAGCTGATCGTTTTCGCACAACTTCACACATTCATGCAATTATTAAACATGGTATCATGACAAGTGAAATTATGTGTACAGTCGTATAAACATTGGGAAACATTGGCATAACCAAAGATGGGAAATCTAAACAAGATGCTAGGTTACACTACGTGGCCCATTGCATGACATCAGATCAGGTTGAAAGTTAGCGCCATGTGTCTCCGTCGAATATTTTGTAGAATCGGTCTTCCACTGGCCTAATCATCAGACACGTTCCTAGCCGATAAATCGTGGCCGTTCACCGTGAAATGTATATATGTATCTCAATATCTCCTTAAATTAAAACGTCATGAGTGGTAAAGTTTATAAATACCCGTGACCATCCTCCTGCTTCTACACGTTATGTTGTCTCCTCTTCTAGACGTTCTCTGGGTGGCTGTAGATATAGATGGTCATATTTTCGAATGATATCAACTAATAATTTTGAAATTATCATTTGACGTGAAGATATGACACTAAAGAATAGCTTCGATGAGGGGGGGGGGGAGGCACGTAAGCAACTACTAATGGAGAAAGAGAGAGAGAGAGAGAGAGAGAGAGAGAGAGAGAGAAAGAAAGAGAGAGAGAGAGAGTAACAGCGAAAAAGGAAAACACAGTAAAAAGATTTAGGTCCCCTCCCGCACCCTTCCCAAAATGAGTGGACTTTCTAAATCGCATTTTTATCTACCACAGGAGTCCCAGTGATGCAAGAGCCCCATTAATTGCTGTACCCATTCTATAGGCCTATAGGCTACTACTGGATACAAAGAATTTGCAGTCATTACGGAAATAGTTTTTACGTGCCTAAACCGATACAGAGCAGATAGGATAAGTTCACCACACGAATGGAATTAAGACGACGAGACTATCATATCGGATAAGTCAGTATTTAAAGGCCATGAGCTCATTAAAGGTCTTGAAATCCCTTAATGATAGGTGGGACTCCGAGAAGCATCAATGCAAGACTACAAACGGCTTCTCAATAAAGGTATACCAACCATTCTCCGTCCCCTGGTCGTAACTTACCCTTCCATCTCATCAACGAAGTTCAATGGTATAGGAAAAATGAGCAGTGCTGGCGTGTGAATTACGACCAACCGCACGTCCAAAGAGCACAAGATTTACGCGTTGAAAGCGTTTTGTTTGGAACATCCTTCACTGGAATTTCGAGCTCGTAAATGTGTGATTTTTAATGAACGTATCTGCTGCTTTGCTTCAATCCACAGAGAATTAAAAGCAAATAATACTTGTTTCAATCCACAGAGAATTAAAAGCAAATAATACTTGTTTCAATCCACAGAGAATTAAAAGTAAATAATACGACTTAATGTAAGTTCACTGAAAACAAAGACTCAAACTTGAAGTATATACACGGTATAATTTCAAATCTTTTCCTGTAGTGCAAAGGCGGTTCATTATTTGCACCTCTTATCATGCTAAATACTGTGGTTGCACCAGACTCAAAAAGGATAGTTTTACCTTTGCGAAAGAGGAATGTATAGAAGATACTTGTTACTTATCGAGAGATGTAAGATGGAATCGGTTGAATATATTCACTGATATTAGCTGAAATCCCTGTCAGGAGATCTCAAACTTTTGTAAACCTTAAATAGCTTAACCAAGGTGGTTTAACTAATTCCTTCAGCACATAACCACTCCTAACTTTCTGGATGCCGAATAAAAATGTTTTGAGATTAGAAGCTGTGAAGGTTGAAATCCCAAACACAAACACATAATAACACAGTTATTCTTTGCGATTTCCAGAAACATGCCTTACCCTAAAGTAAAGTTTATATATAAGCACCGCAACTCCTACACCCCAAAGTAGAGCGAAGTCTTATGTACAAATGCAGGATTTTCTTTGATTGCATGATTCACGTCAACCATCGCTTCTAAGTAATTACATGTAATTGCACTCCATGCTAACGGAAGACAAAATTAAGGAAAAAGAGGGAAAATGATGAGAAATGATGATTTTGTTGTCCGTATCTTAGATTGAAAATAGCTGAATGACTTATTATGCTGCCACTCACACAGTAACCATCTCTCATAAAATATCCATTGCCACAAGTTTCATTTATATCATCGCATCCATGATAAAATGCTTATTAAAGTCGATTTTATGGTCTGCATTGTCGTCCGTTTCACGATGGGAAGACTGAGCGAAAATAAGAAGGGTGCAAAAAAGAAGATTATGAAGGAGGATGAAAGAGAAATGGTGATAAGAATCTGTGACACATCTTCAGGTTGTGAAGCAAACCTGTCTATGACGACGGACGTGACCCTCCTGCGACGACCATTTCCAGGTTTTTAAAAGGAACAAATTAAGAAAAATTTGTATCAAAAACATGCGTGTTGTCGGTCACATCAGGGATAGGACACTAAGCATGACGAATAAAACGCTATCAAATCTTTAACATCTATAATATGGACCAGTCTTATAGCGAATCTCCCTTGATTCGGAGACATCTCACATTTACTTGAGTTTGAATATCAATTGCAACTGTGTTAAAGGAAATATGCCAATGCATGCTCGCGATGAAAGACTTGCGATCGATTCTGATCTATAACATTTTTTTTTACAAGACAGAGCCATGATCTCTTATTCTCCAGTGAGTAACAAAGTTAAAATATATGCTATGATTTATCTATTTTAAATCGTAGAGAAAGGGGCATCAGTTGCTGGTGTAATTTAACTTTCAATTGTAAAGTTTGTTTAAGCATTTTAAAAATAAATATATCTTTGTAGCCTACACTTTAAATTTCCTAGATTTTGGTTTGATTTATTTTGATTTATTTATTCTCCACTCATGGGTTGGATAGCCCTAGTCAGCTAATAGCTGATTTTTCAAAGGGGTCCATTACATTAGAAATTAATGAAAGTCGATTGTAATTGGGGACAACCCGAATTTACCAAAGATTAGATTAAGAAATTATAATCAATAAGGCAATAGATTGATTTCTAAATCTATTTGATCAATATTTTCAATTGGATTTAGGAGTTGTCCCTGATTCAAGTGTAGGAAATTTAGAGTGTATCAATAGCCTCGGTAACTAACGAAAATCAACATCATCATGATCATGTCAGATATTAAAGGTAGTTGAAATCTACATTAATGTAATCAATAACATTCACGTGTCTTCTGACTTCAGATTTACATTCTTCTTTCGCGAATTCATAAAAGTTCAAACAAAATAACCCACTTGTGCTACTGCTTATTGAAAATACTGAATTGATCATACAATGATTTGGACAAAGGAATCAGAAGAGGCCACTTGGTGAGTGACGTGTGTTTTAACTTACCAAGTTTCCAGGACAAATATTTGTAGGAGCCAGATAAGGAGAGACCCTGTTGAATACACATCCATGTCGAATAGTTTTTGATTCTCCACTATCTTTCTAAAAGGTTAATCCACTGGGGGAATCAGAATAATTTTCGTTTCTCTGAATATTTTTCTTTCCAATTTTACAAGATTCCTCCCTCCTTGTTGCGTTTCTTCCTTTTCCGGCGCAGGTGATATCTTTGTTGCTAATTCTCCTTCACGTTCAAATAATGAAAATCACATTGGTTTTCTCAAATCAGAATTGAAACAACTTTACAGGACCGAAATCCGCGTCAGTCTAGAATGGGGTTGCGATGATTATTAACTCCACTGACACCTAGAAAAAAAGTCACTGGCATCTCTCACGTCAGTAATAAAATGGTGTTCTATGAAATCCATATCGCTTTCAAGACGATGTGATGTGAGTTCAAAAAGAAGTCCTTTTTTGCAAGGTCACGTATCTGATCCTTTCACCCTCTCATTCTCACCCGAAATTAAAAATTAACGAAAGCAAGAAGACGAGATTCCACCTCAAATACACTCGCGATGTTTGCAAAGCAATAGTTTAGCAATGTTCGATCGAATTATGTCTACCATGAACGTAAATAGACACTGTACCATGAAAAAAATGAAATCTCGTATTTGTCAAGTTTCAAGCAAGAATTGCAGCAACAGAAAGGGTGAACGCACCAAGGAACGGTCGGACTTCTTTCTCTCAAATTGACTTTGACGCTTTTGTATTTAAAGAGGGACAATTTTCACACGATGGAACGAGACCTATGATAATAGGAATGCTGTAACGTCAGTCAATCAGGAGTAGCTGAATACAAACAAATAAAATAAATCACTGGAGAGACTTGTAAATTGACAATACGATCGCGAAAAGAGCCAGCCACTCAGTTTAAATACCCAGCGCACCTCTGGCGTGACTTTGACCGAGCCGATCGGGGAGAGATGACAATGCAAGACAGGGGTCGGGACCTGAGTAAACTTCAGCTTGCCAAGCAAATCTTACACAAACATCAAGATTTCGACACGTCCAAGGGACGAGGATGGCACTGGAAACTCCTCTAGGTATCCCAAATATTACATGACCCTAACCAGCAGGATTTTCTCAGATGTTTAAACACGTATTAGTTTCTGTATCCAAACACAGCTCCAGGGCGTATCCGATGAGACACTCAGAAACAGGAATTTAACCCGAAGCTGCCCGTGCTCCACGAGACTCCAAACCGCTTCTTCGCACAGGTACGTTTGCCAGTGGAAACGAAGGCGACATTGCTCCCCAAAACACACTCTGGTGGCGTCACTAACATCTATTAAACCCTTATTCTGTTCGACATCTCAATAAAACTCTCCAGAGGGATGTAATAACCACGCTTCGCCGCATCAGCTGACCACCCTCTTTTGAAAGAATTCCTGATCCCTTTTATACCCTACCTCCGCAAAATAAAAGTTGTACTTTTATGCCAACAATCCGTGCCTTATTACAAAGTCGTATACTAGTTTATAACAGGATCAGTAGCTTTAGGCTGTTCTTTGGAGTACTTAAGAAGGTAGTGATAATTTTAGTTGCACTAGACATGCTAGAGCTGCAGATGATATGGGCTGTTGATCGGTCACTTATGGTGCCTCAGGCAGATTAGCAACCAAGTGTCTCCACTGTCGAACCCGCGAGTTTGAAGTTAGGAGGGAAAGACCCTTGAAACAGACAGACTAGTAAAACTGTCTAGCGCCCTCGTCGAGCTCAGACTTCAAAATTCCTAACTTCTTTCATGTTTTGACTCTGGGAGCCAAGTAGAGGGGATAAGAGAAAGAAAGATAGATAGAGAGAGAGAGAGAGAGAGAGAGAGGGAAGGAGGGAGAAGGGAGAGAGACGACGATCAGAAAGGAAAAGAGAGGGAGAAGGGGAGAAAGAGAGTTTTGTGTGTGTGTGTGGGGGGGGGGGGGGGGAGGAGACTGTTTCGAGAGTATAGAAAGAGGAAAAGCTTTGCTGTGTCGTCCAAATAGAATATGTTATCTATGCACCGCTGATAATTGCTCTACGTTGATTCCGTACACGAACCTAATACTAAACCTTAACCCTTAACCAAGCACTGAACCTTGCCTAACCCTAACCCCAAACCTTACCTAAAACCCCTCAGCAACACAAACCTTAACCCTACATCTGACGAAATACAGCCCGGAGAAATTGTCTGTCGTAGGAGCATTCATGTCGGCGCACCGGTTTATACACCTGCCCCCGGTTTCATAAAACTTAATATCAGTAACAAGTTGCAACAACTGTTATAAGCTAATGAAATCCTTGCATCTGAATGGCTTAGAGCATATTCGTTATTAATGTGCCAGTTGTTACTGATAGCAAGTTTCATGAAACAGGAGAAAGTTGATTGTTGTGTAGACTGCAAGTGTTGGACTTGAATTGAACCACATCTTAAATGGTGCACCAAGGTTGGGCAGGTCACAGAGTAATCGTACGAATCAGCACTCCATGCTATACGGAAATATAATTCATGTCATAATTCAAAGCAATTCTTATAACTGGCTCAAAGTCCATGAAAATATATTGAACCTATAACAATATTTTCAAGACTGGAAATATAACAAGAAATCTTTCCACTGAATATAGGCCTACATGTGCGAAAGGAAATCTAATTCTGGGGAGCGTTTCATGAAGAGTTTTGTCAGTGATTTTCACTGACAACTGTTGTAAGCTACTGAAAATCCTTGCATCTGATTGGCTGAGAGCAAATTAGTCGGTGAAAATCACCGACAAGACTCTTTATGAAACGCTCTCCAGGAATATAAACCAGAAGTTTATGAAAGATGCTCCATTGTGATGAAAACCCCGAAGGAGAAAGATCACCAAGGAGAATGACCTCATGCAGCTCGACAACAGACCAACACACAACAGACTGACAGCAGACCGACACTAGACTGACAATAGACCGACAACAGGCCGACTACAGATGGACACCAGACGGACAACGGACCAAAACGACAGACCTACAACAGATCGACAACAGACCGACCCAGACCATTAACAGACCGACAACAGACCGACAAGGAACCAAAACCAGATCGACAACAGACCGACAACAGGCCGACAACAGACCGACACCAGACTGTCAACAGACCAACACCACAGTGACGGACACCAGCCCGACGTCAGACCTACAACAGACCTAAAACAGACCGACAACACACAGACAACACACAGACAACACACCGACACCAGACCAACAACACACTGACAACAGATTGACACCAGACCGACAACACACTGCTACAATGACGTACCTAGGCTAGGGCATAGGGTGAAAAAACCCAAACAAAAAAAACGAACTCTGTTCCATTATGTTCTGATTAATGTACCATGTCAGCTAAGTTAACAAACCCAACGATTGATAATAATATTTTTTTTTAACCTTCGATATTCTTTTGTTAAAAAAAATGTTGTTTGCGCATTTCATTTTTAAATGAAAAAACACTTGCAGATGTTAACTAGAAAAAGGAAAATATATAGATGGCGCTATACTCAAAACGGAACATGTGCAGATTCATTAACACGCTGGCTGGTCAAGAGGTAGATACTCAGTCAATTCCTGCAAATTGGCATGGAGAAGTTATTTTAAATGTGTAAAATAAAACAATGCAACATATACAAGAGTGGGTGGATGGAGTGGGGTGCTTGATTGTGGTTTGCTAATACAGCTCGGTGAGTGTTATCTGTAGTAGTAGCTGGTACCGGAATGCTCTCCGGGGAGTAGAAATTGTGCGAGCAAGCTTGAATCCAATGAAACAGGTGAAGGCACATATGTAAAACAGAAGAACATTATCATGATTAGAGATGACTTAAGCAATTGTTACCAGGGTTATTATTAACCCGGTGACTGCTGAATTTTCTCATTCTCATATGTTAACACAGGAGCAAACAGGTTCAAGTAGTCAGTGGGTTAACCATCTTAGCCATGTTATGAACCTATAGAGAAATCAAAACGAATAACGAGGCAAATGTCTTTTTATGACGTATACTAGCACTAGAATCATGAGAATCGCGAAGATCTTTAACTTCGGGAGCGTTTTATTAATAGTTTTGTTCTGTTGTTAGTGATTTTCACTGACAACTGTTATAAGTTGAAATCAATGCATCTGATTGGCTGAGAGCAACTAATTTGTCAGTGAAAATCACTGACAAGACTCTTCACTCCCCTGCTATCTCTCTCTTTCCGTATGACTCTGTTACATCATGAACAAAAACAAACACAGGTACTGCTTTTGTAATTTTGATTTAAGTAAGTGCTTAAAACCTTGGCTTAAAGCATCATCAGATTGTTCGATAGTGTAAAATGTGTAAAATAGCTACCCAAGTCGTTATGGTAAAATTATATAAGCAATGGCATTCTACAGAACATGAAATCGAGGGTTACATGAAATTTACCACTAGAAAATCAATCGCTAACATAATACGTGGGTTCTGTTTTCTCTACCTCAGAATGCTTCAATTCAAATACACACTATTTGACTTGTTTGTTCTCTGGACGATTTATTTTTTTCGTGGAAAGTTCATTTGCGACAAATACAACGCTACAATGCTTTGCTAACTTATATCTTCAGCCCCCGAGGTTCATGCATAGAAACTGAGTCACATATCAATGCACATATAGTTTTTTTCTTTCTATAGTCGACGTGAAGCCACAGAGCTTGTAAAAAAGAGTTGTATTTTCTCAGCATCTTCACACACCGAAAGTCCTATTGCTAGGAGCGTGTCATTGTAGAATCATCTTTGCTCGTGAGACTTACTTGTTTCTCTTCAAATACGATCAAAGATAATTTTCTCCGAGCAATATCTTAATTTCTGACAGCATGCCAGGAGAGGAGAAACGGGTCGAAAACGGGGATTCGGGACATCGTGGAGGTGACTCTTATCACATGAATTTGAGAAAGAGGGGCCGACCAGTTGATGGCCCTGAAAGTGAGGCTATTTGCCCGGCAAGCACAGGGGAGCGGGTGGACCAGCCAAAGCAGTGGAACGACAGTAATGCTAGCTGTAAGGAAATAAGCAGTGACTACATGGAAGACCCGGGTTGCAAACGCTTCCGATCCAGTGACACCGATGCAGTTGGCCTTAGACATGTCAGAAGGGCTAGGAGTGATGAGGCAATTTATTGCTTATCGGAATCGCAGAAAGATAGCCCTAATGATAAGGGAGATGGATCTGATTCCACATGGAGTGACAGCATCTCACAAAATATGGGCTCAGACATTTCGCTTCAACTCAGCAAACCTGCGGCTATGGGAGCGGGCAACCACCCGGGCAAATCGGACGACACAGCCGCTGTCGACAGTATGACGCCTATGAAAATGCCAGGCGACGTGCATGCTGAAAACGGAGAGATGCGATCTGTCATGTCTTCGATTTTAACGATAAAGACTGACAAAGGGGATGATAGTTACAAGTGCAAGTTGTGTGGAGTAACTTTCACGGATTATTTTGATATTTATATTCATATTCGTATGCATGGTGGAGAGCGAAGTATGCGTGCACTTGTTAATCAGCAGAAGACATTGATCGAGAATACACCCCATCCGAACAGAAGCCTTAAGGGCAGACCTTACGAATGCTTGATCTGTTCTCGGAAGTTCAAGCTGCCTAAGTCGCTCCTGACACATGTAACGAGCATTCATCCAACAAGTGAAGACACATTGATAGCTAGAGTACCTGAACAATTACTACCTTCAGGATGGTGGCATAACCAGTCGAAGGCGGCAGAGTTACAGCAAGCGAGACCCTTACCATCTATCTGTCAAGGCTTTGATACTCCCCATCCTACGACACACCAATCTTTAAAATCAATAAGATGTTAGTGGAGACTGACTCAGCACTGCTGCCTGCTGCAGGAGGCTCCAAAATCCTCCAACCATCGCACACTCAGGCTGGCGCATTGGCTCCTCCACCATCGCATTCAACCCTATCGACAGCCGGTGACCGTGCCCCAAGCTAACCCGCCGATCTCCCATTCCCAACCGTCTACTCTTCAAGGTCCGGTGATTGGGGAAAGCAACACGGTAAAATACAAATTGGCTGAAATTCCTCTTGATCTTTCTTCGCAAGATATACCAAAGAGGAAATCACCGACTGATGGAATAGTCGAGAATCCAATCTCCAAACCTATGTTTGCAGCAAATGTTCACCACCATGAAATGAGTGACTTTGGGTCACATTCTTCATCACCAGTAAAATCAACGCTGCTACCTCAACATGCTCAAGGAAAAACTGCGGTACCTCGCCAAAGCATCGCGCAGCAGCACGGACGACAAGGCCTACCTCTGCAGCACTTCCCGCTGCAATCCAAAAGTCCTAACCGAGATCATCTATCTGAATACTACCAAAGCAGTTCTCCGCATCGTGCCAGCATTCAGGATCCACAGGTATCGAGCGACAGCTTAGATGATAAGGAAGACGCTCTCGATTTAGCTCAGGACCTTTACTTACAGATAGAACTCGAGCGGCAATTCAGTATCGAACTCGACTTTGCCGAGCTTCAGCTGAAACGTAAATATACCGAGTTGGGTCTCAGTAGTGAGAGGATGAAGAGCAGGAGGAATCTACAAAGCATATCAAGTATGTCAAGACGAGAGTACGACCGGCATCTTTTTAAAGAGTTGATGCGATTTCGAGAGATGCGATCTTCGAATTACGATCATGAGCTCGAAAGCGAAGACGAAGACTACGACCCATATTTTGTCAACATAAATGAAAATCCCTCCCCATCTACCCCAATGGCTAGGCATCCAGAGAAAGCGATTTTTCGTCACAGAATCCTACACTTACACCACTGCACCAAACAGGCACACATCAGGCCTGGCCCCGAGCACCAATCTATCCTGACCCCACGCCTCCAACGCGTAACGCGCCTGAGAAGGGGGACAATCCTCAGCCTGCCATCCGCAGACCATCAAGACAACCACTTATACCATATCTTCTCTCACAACCATCATATTTCCAGCTCGGCCGCACGTCTCAGGCTTACTAGAAAAATTAAGGTATGACTTATCCTCTAAAGTGAATTTATTTGGTCGAAAACTAAAGAGCACAATTCATGGAAAATATTCAACTCCTCTTATAAAGAAATTTGATTAAATTTTGCAGTATTTTATCTTAATATGCCCCTCTTTACCACTAAGACACTTTACCATCATAAACAAACGTCTACATGAAGAACATATTACTCCATTGACACGTCAGTGATATACATTGATTTTAAAGTGGGATTATCATTCTTATGTACTGTATATTTTGCACTTTGTCAAAAATATATGAAAGTAAACTGAAATGAAAATATTTTATGGCCAACTCCGCTATAGTGTGTATAGGTCTACCTCATATTCATGCAAACGGCAAAACTATTTGTTATTACATTATAATATTCCAGTTAATTTCGCACTGAAATCTGCTTGTAGACGTAATTTATAATCATTTGACCGTAAACTATAACAAGTGTCATACACTGTAAAAAACAAACAAACAAACAGACAAACAAACAAACAAACAAAACAAAAATACGGTGGTTCCTACTAAAATAATTTATGTTAAGAAACTGCCTTATTTTTTTTTTCAAGTATGAGTAACTGTGTAAATTTTCAGTAGAATTTACTTATTTTGCCTTACAACGTTTTTACTCAAACATCCTTGTAATAAGAAAGTTTTGTATTTTTTGTATGTGATATTACAATAACTATTGAAATATCATAAAACAATTAAAAATACAACATCATTATGCATTTAGTACCCATCCGATATTCACTGACATTCAACTTCTGTCTTATTCAATTGCCACCATCACCAGCAAACATTATTATTATCTAATAATGTACGGTGTAATTTGGCACATACTTATAAGGTGTTTATATATATATATATATATATATACATTTTTTTTTTTGTACTGATCGTGGCAATTTAACAAATTTGGTTGGAAATCTTTCTGAAATATCAAGTTTTGATTTGCTTTGAATTGAGTGCAATTCAAAATAACTTAGCTTAAATGAATTAAGAATTATAAGAGTTCACGTTCAAGAGTTTATTTTTCCATTTCCAAAAAACTTCTTAATGTTTCATTAATTTTCATTCAAACACAAAAATCAATTGTTTATTTTTTGAAAAGAGATTAATTTTGGCCTCAATGAATATTCATACATTATGTTAATACTTGAATTATGTCATAAGTCTTTGCTTTAAAAGATGATTACAATCAACATAAATAATTGTTTGAGTAATACGTATTATTTCTTAATTTAAGTAACATCACTAAATCAATACAAGTTCAACTTTATTTACTTGAATGTTCCTGGATTTAATGAAATATCACGTATAGTTTTAATATATTAAATATTTAAATCAGTAAAACTTAAGTCAAGTGCATAAGGGGAAAGACTTGTGTTTTTAAGTAAATTCTACTGGGGAAAGCAAAGAAAACTTACCATTACGTTTAAGATGTACATATATAGAAGAGAAACATCAAGTGTGACTCTAGTATTGTTTAGCTTAGACAACTATCTATCAAGTACTTTTTAACATTACGTTCAAAAGAATGCAGCGACACTGATTTTTAAAAATGTCTTTTGGTAAAGAACTCCACAGTTTATCATGCTGAATATTTTTCATTTATCTCCTAAAGACTAGACTACTGAACTATATCAACTGAGTTCAAGTTCCAGAAGAAACCAGTTTTTTTTTTCACAGCTGGAAATATTCATTAAACATACTGTTTGAGGCAGCACGGTTTGCTGACTTATTCTATTTATTTATTAATTCTGATATTTATCTAGGTTGGCATATTTCACCAATAACTGCGGTCTTCCATAAAAAATATATTCAATACTGAACAGCTACCTCACATGATCAAAGTAACCTTTAAAAAGAAATAATTCAAGAGACCCTTAGTTTTTTTCTAAGTTTGCAAAAACATTGTGTAGATATGATTCTGAACAATGGTGTACTTTATATAATTCTGTTTTAAACAATAGATTTCTACAGTGATTAGCATTATAACCTTCCTTTATTGAGTTTCAATGTTCAATTTATAAGCAAAACATAAAGATACAGAACGCTTATCTCAGATCGTGACCAAAGAAACTTCTTTGAATAATGCAAAATACATGTACTATTTGTTTTGCATGTTGCATAATCACGTACATTGCAAATACATAAAGAAGAGAATAAATACCTCAGGTAAAAGAATTTAAACACTTTGTTTTTACCATTTTACCCATTTGGACCTTCTCAAAGCTTAAAGGGTTTAGCGCGCCAGTTTATTTAGAAATATCATTCTTTTGCCCATTATGTATAATATGGAATACCTTTGGACTTTTCAAAAATCAAAAGTGTGGAAATTTCAATCGCAAAATAAGGAAAAAAATACAAGTTGTTTAGATGTTATGACTTTAAAAATTACTTCCATTGATTAGTGGATGGAAAATATACTTTAATATTCACAGCATTTCTATAGATTTTATTAATCAGTTTGGTTGGATTTTTAGAAGCGATGTTATTCATATCAATTCGTGTTATTCCTGTATGATAACCATTATCTAAGTAACTTTGCCAAAAATTAATAACAAAAAAGGAAAACGAAAAAAAAAAGAGAAATATGTGAACTGTACTATACTTGGTTATTTTATATGCACTTTTATGATGAAATGTCTTGTGCTACTGAATTTAGATCTATTGATATATTCAATAATGATATACTTGTATAACTATGCACATATGAAGGGCAAGTAAAAGATGTGAATATTTTGTCTCAGTTGTGTTACGTAGTTCTTCAGAAATGAGAATTTCAACCATGACGACCAGGAGAGCGACACGGAAAGGAAATCTTTGATTTTGTTTGTAAGATATGGTTGTATTATGGTTGTATTAAGAAATATCTAAATTATTGTGGAATTATAACTTGTCTCTATAACTTGTCTCTAATAATAGAATTATTGGGCAAGAGATATGCTGACAAATGACAATCCAATTATCAGTCGCACCTTATTCTGTCTTAATTTGTGTGTTAATTCATTCTACATATCGTAATGAATATATAATTGATATGTGAATGTTTTGTCGTACTCGTCATTATAATCACTGATAGATCTTGGAAAACTAAATTTTATTCGTATCGTATTGCTTTTGAATGAGGATTACCTCATATGGGTAAATATATATATAGTATATATATATATATATATATAATCATGTATATAGCATTATCCATTTGTGAATCCTTGGAATATGAGTACTAAAGAAAAGCAACTTGAAATATGTCACTTTCAAAAAAATGCACCCTTGGTTGCATGATATGGTATGATGACTATCAGCTGAAATCTCGTCTCCGTTCATTTGTTTTCATATGTAAATAGATATAAATGCATGATATTCTGTCTAATTCAGTAAGTATGATTGTCATTATGTGTACAAAGGTTATGATGTTTCACTGAAATATAAAATAAGAATGGTTAGCGTGATCATGATCACGATATTAAGTTTTTTGAGAGACAGCTGAATTGATTTTACAGTAATGGAAAATAGCTCACTCAGTAACTACCATAAAGTTAATAATGCTGCTAATTCGTACATTTTGAATTCATGGAGCATAGGGATGGAACAACCTTGTGTGGAATCACAAGAAACAGTCGGTTGTTGCATGCTTTTAAATTATCACTGAATAATCCAAGAAAAAAGAAGATTACATATCATCACACAAATCGTTTGGATACATTCAATCCCCAAAACATGATGCTATTTCAGTAAATATTCTAAATGATTAATTTCAATGTTCGGTTAAACAATCATATAAGTTTAAGATACTGTCAAATTATTTCCATTTTTGTTTTTTCTAATGTTCGGTGTGTTTAAATTTTAACTTCTCTTATTCTGATAGATTCTTCTTGTCTATATGTAAATAGATTCATTCTCTGTAATATTTTATTCGATTATTTAGTCTATCATATGCGAACAGGTGGTTGTGGAAGCTTGTTAACTGGCAATGCTACTCGTGTGTAATCAAAACTGCAAAATAAATAAATGACTAAATGAGTAATAAATAAATGTGACTTAGTCCTTGCTGAATATCGAGATTGTGCGTACATATTATGCCGAACGTGCTATGCACGTACAAGAAATCTTAAAACAATATTGATGTTTCATCATATTTCTTTATTTTATATCTAAATATTTTTGTTTATGGTAGATATAATTGCAAAGTTTTTCTGATGCACTTTGATGGGGTACAGGGATATACAATGATACCCACAAGTTTCAATCCTCTGGTAAAAACACCCCTAAAACATGCAAATGGAAAGAGAGAGAACAAAATAGAAGCAACAGAGCAAAAAAGCTACAAAATATAGAAATAGAAAAGGACCGTCATCACATTTTGGCGTGCCTTTTCGTTGATATAGCCATGTAGCACCCCAAGCACCACCGACATTCTAAGGGGGTGCTGAAGCAGCATCCATATACTGGCGTCAGAGTCACATGGTACAAGGACACACTGGTAAACACTCGTCCACGTGTTACTGCTTGTATCTCAAAGTAGATGCATATCACAAAACCAAAATTGCATTTATTCCGGGATGATTAGAAATGTAAATAAGAATTTAGGAATAAAAAAATTCTAGTTGATTTCAATTATTCGTTAGCTTTACAACAAATGTCTTTCTTACAAAATTTTGAATTGTCAGGTTGATGTTAGAAGAGGTTTTCATTAAAACTGTAACTGTGATCATGGTGATACATGTATGTATTTCTTAGTTTAACTATAATACAGTTATGGCAGCTTAATAAATTTTATGCTTTTTGCTATTCTTGCATTTTTGTTTATTTAATGGAATAGTAGGGAGGCAGTTATTAAAGTTTCCTTTTCGGATTAATTATATCGAGTGATTAGTTTTTGCTAATATTACATTACAAAACTTAAACATTCCTGCATTTGTCTTACTTATTTTTATATTCATATGTTTATGGACTTGTATTCAGAATAAATTAGCTCTGCATGCATTTCTTGAGAGCGTTTCATGAAGAGTTTTGTCGGTGAAAATCACCGACAAATGTTATAAGCTACTGAAAATCCTCGCATCTGATTGGCTGAAAGCAAATAGTCAGTGAAAATCACCGACAAAACTCTTCATGAAACGTTCCCCTGGTTTCGAGTTCGATCCTTTTGAGTTGTATACGTAATAATAATAATAATAATATAATAATAATATAATAATAATAATAATAATAATAATAAGTACAGTTTTTGCGTAGCGCATAACACATTACATGTCCCTATGCGCTTTAAGAGATAGAGAGAGGGGGGAAGATATGTTTTGAATAAATGTGTTTAAGTGCAGATTTAAACTTATCTATTGTGCCGATGTTTCTTAGAGAGTTTGGGAGGTTATTCCATATACATACGTACGCTTAATTCATGTGAAATAATTGTTGAATGAGCATTTACATCATTAGGTTTTTATGGTTTATTGAAAAATATTCAAGATTGCAGCTAAACA
>CM057156.1:6393247-6447151 GCA_029962745.1 Echinometra lucunter
TTTCTCAGATGTTTAAACACGTTAAATTAGTTTCTGTATCCAAACACAGCTCCAGGGCGTATCCGATGAGACACTCAGAAACAGGAATTTAACCCGAAGCTGCCCGTGCTCCACGAGACTCCAAACCGCTTCTTCGCACAGGTATTTGCCAGTGGAAACGAAGGCGACATTGCTCCCCAAAACACACTCTGGTGGCGTCACTAACATCTATTAAACCCTTATTCTGTTCGACATCTCAATAAAACTCTCCAGAGGGATGTAATAACCACGCTTCGCCGCATCAGCTGACCACCCTCTTTTGAAAGAATTCCTGATCCCTTTTATACCCTACCTCCGCAAAATAAAAGTTGTACTTTTATGCCAACAATCCGTGCCTTATTACAAAGTCGTATACTAGTTTATAACAGGATCAGTAGCTTTAGGCTGTTCTTTGGAGTACTTAAGAAGGTAGTGATAATTTTAGTTGCACTAGACATGCTAGAGCTGCAGATGATATGGGCTGTTGATCGGTCACTTATGGTGCCTCAGGCAGATTAGCAACCAAGTGTCTCCACTGTCGAACCCGCGAGTTTGAAGTTAGGAGGGAAAGACCCTTGAAACAGACAGACTAGTAAAACTGTCTAGCGCCCTCGTCGAGCTCAGACTTCAAAATTCCTAACTTCTTTCATGTTTTGACTCTGGGAGCCAAGTAGAGGGGATAAGAGAAAGAAAGATAGATAGAGAGAGAGAGAGAGAGAGAGAGAGGGAAGGAGGGAGAAGGGAGAGAGACGACGATCAGAAAGGAAAAGAGAGGGAAAAGGGGAGAAAGAGAGTTTTGTGTGTGTGTGTGGGGGGGGGGGGGGGTGGGAGGAGACTGTTTCGAGAGTATAGAAAGAGGAAAAGCTTTGCTGTGTCGTCCAAATAGAATATGTTATCTATGCACCGCTGATAATTGCTCTACGTTGATTCCGTACACGAACCTAATACTAAACCTTAACCCTTAACCAAGCACTGAACCTTGCCTAACCCTAACCCCAAACCTTACCTAAAACCCCTCAGCAACACAAACCTTACCCTACATCTGACGAAATACAGCCCGGAGAAATTGTCTGTCGTAGGAGCATTCATGTCGGCGCACCGGTTTATACACCTGCCCCCGGTTTCATAAAACTTATATCAGTAACAAGTTGCAACAACTGTTATAAGCTAATGAAATCCTTGCATCTGAATGGCTTAGAGCATATTCGTTATCAATGTGCCAGTTGTTACTGATAGCAAGTTTCATGAAACAGGAGAAATTGATTGTTGTGTAGACTGCAAGTGTTGGACTTGAATTGAACCACATCTTAAATGGTGCACCAAGGTTGGGCAGTTCACAGAGTAATCGTACGAATCAGCACTCCATGCTATACGGAAATATAATTCATGTCATAATTCAAAGCAATTCTTATAACTGGCTCAAAGTCCATGAAAATATATTGAACCTATAACAATATTTTCAAGACTGGAAATATAACAAGAAATCTTCCACTGAATATAGGCCTACATGTGCGAAAGGAAATCTAATTCTGGGGAGCGTTTCATGAAGAGTTTTGTCAGTGATTTTCACTGACAACTGTTGTAAGCTACTGAAAATCCTTGCATCTGATTGGCTGAGAGCAAATTAGTCGGTGAAAATCACCGACAAGACTCTTTATGAAACGCTCTCCAGGAATATAAACCAGAAGTTTATGAAAGATGCTCCATTGTGATGAAAACCCCGAAGGAGAAAGATCACCAAGGAGAATGACCTCATGCAGCTCGACAACAGACCAACACACAAACAGACTGACAGCAGACCGACACTAGACTGACAATAGACCGACAACAGGCCGACTACAGATGGACACCAGACGGACAACGGACCAAAACGACAGACCTACAACAGATCGACAACAGACCGACCCAGACCATTAACAGACCGACAACAGACCGACAAGGAACCAAAACCAAATCGACAACAGACCGACAACAGGCCGACAACAGACCGACACCAGACTGTCAACAGACCAACACCACAGTGACGGACACCAGCCCGACGTCAGACCTACAACAGACCTAAAACAGACCGACAACACACAGACAACACACAGACAACACACCGACACCAGACCAACAACACACTGACAACAGATTGACACCAGACCGACAACACACACTGCTACAATGACGTACCTAGGCTAGGGCATAGGTGAAAAAACCCAAACAAAAAAACGAACTCTGTTCCATTATGTTCTGATTAATGTACCATGTCAGCTAAGTTAACAAACCCAACGATTGATAATATATTTTTTTTTTAACCTTCGATATTCTTTTGTTAAAAAAAAATGTTGTTTGCGCATTTCATTTTTAAATGAAAAACACTTGCAGATGTTAACTAGAAAAAGGAAAATATATAGATGGCGCTATACTCAAAACGGAACATGTGCAGATTCATTACACGCTGGCTGGTCAAGAGGTAGATACTCAGTCAATTCCTGCAAATTGGCATGGAGAAGTTATTTTAAATGTGTAAAATAAACAATGCAACATATACAAGAGTGGGTGGATGGAGTGGGGTGCTTGATATTCAAAAGTGTCATAGTCCTATTTTGATAGGAAGCTCGTCGTTCGATCCCCAACATGGCACCTACTGTTATGTCCTTCACCAACGCGTTATATCTACATGGCTTCTCTTCACCAAGATGTACAAAGGGTAGCCAACAGGATGCTAATATCATTGTGGTTTGCTAATACAGCTCGGTGAGTGTTATCTGTAGTAGTAGCTGGTACCGGAATGCTCTCCGGGGAGTAGAAATTGTGCGAGCAAGCTTGAATCCAATGAAACAGGTGAAGGCACATATGTAAAACAGAAGAACATTATCATGATTAGAGATGACTTAAGCAATTGTTACCAGGGTTATTATTAACCGGTGACTGCTGAATTTTCTCATTCTCATATGTTAACACAGGAGCAAACAGGTTCAAGTAGTCAGTGGGTTAACCATCTTAGCCATGTTATGAACCTATAGAGAAATCAAAACGAATAACGAGGCAAATGTCTTTTTATGACGTATACTAGCACTAGAATCATGAGAATCGCGAAGATCTTTAACTTCGGGAGCGTTTTATTAATAGTTTTGTTCTGTTGTTAGTGATTTTCACTGACAACTGTTATAAGTTGAAATCAATGCATCTGATTGGCTGAGAGCAACTAATTTGTCAGTGAAAATCACTGACAAGACTCTTCACTCCCCTGCTATCTCTCTCTTTCCGTATGACTCTGTTACATCATGAACAAAAACAAACACAGGTACTGCTTTTGTAATTTTGATTTAAGTAAGTGCTTAAAACCTTGGCTTAAAGCATCATCAATTGTTCGTAGGGTAAATGTGTAAAATAGCTACAACCCAAGTCGTTATGGTAAAATTATATAACAATGGCATTCTACAGAACAGGAAAATCGAGGGTTACATGAAATTTACCATCTAGAAATCAATCGCTAACATAATACGTGGGTTCGTTTTCTCTACCTCAGAATGCTTCAATTTCAATACACACTATTTGACTTGTTTGTTCTCTGGACGATTTTTTTTTCGTGGAAAAGTTCATTTGCGACAAATACACGCTACAATGCTTTTGCTAGACTTATATCCTTCAGCCCCCGAGGTTCATGCAGAGAAACTGAGTCACATATCAATGCAATATAGTTTTTTTCTTTCTATAGTCGACCTGAAGCCACAGAGCTTGTAAAAAAAGAGTTGTATTTTCATCAGCATCTTCACACACCGGAACGAGGTCCTATTGCTAGGAGCGTGTCATTGTAGAATCATCTTTGCTCGTGAGACTTACTTGTTTCTCTTCAAATACGATCAAAGATAATTTTCTCCGAGCAATATCTTATTTCTGACAGCATGCCAGGAGAGGAGAAACGGGGTCGAAAACGGGGATTCGGGACATCGTGGAGGGTGACTCTTATCACATGAATTTGAGAAGAGGGGCCGACCAGTTGATGGCCCTGAAAGTGAGGCTATTTGCCCAGCAAGCACAGGGAGCGGGGGTGGACCCAGCCAAAGCAGTGGAACGACAGTAATGCTAGCTGTAAGGAAATAAGCAGTGACTGCATGGAAAACCCGGGTTGCAAACGCTTCCGATCCAGTGACAACCGATGCAGTTGGCCTTAGACATGTCAGAAGGGGCTAGGAGTGATGAGGCAATTGTTTATGCTATCGGAATCGCAGAAAGATAGCCCTAATGATAAGGGGAGATGGATCTGATTCCACATGGAGTGACAGCATCTCACAAAATATGGGCTCAGACATTTCGCTTCAACTAGCAAAACTGCGGCTATGGGAGCGGGCAACCACCCGGGCAAATCGGACGACACAGCCGCTGTCACGTATGACGCCTATGAAAATGCCAGGCGACGTGCATGCTGAAAACGGAGAGATGCGATCTTCATGTCTTCGATTTTAACGATAAAGACTGACAAGGGGATGATAGTTACAAGTGCAATTGTGTGAGTAACTTTCAACGGATTATTTGATATTTATATTCATATTCGTATGCATGGTGGAGAGCGAAGTATGCGTGCACTTGTTAATCAGCAGAAGACATTGATCGAGAATACACCCATCCGACAGAGCCTTAAGGGCAGACCTTACGAATGCTTGATCTGTTCTCGGAAGTTCAAGCTGCCTAAGTCGCTCCTGACCATGTAACGAGCATTCATCCACAAGTGAAGACACATTGATAGCTAGAGTACCTGAACAATTACTACCTTCAGGATGGTGGCATAACCAGTCGAAGGCGGCAGAGTTACAGCAAGCGAAGACCTTACCATCTATCTGTCAAGGCTTTGATACTCCCCATCCTACACACACCAATCTTTAAAATCAATAAAGATGTTGTGGAGACTGACTCAGCAACTGCTGCCTGCTGCAGGAGGCTCCAAAATCCTCCACCATCGCACACTCAGGCTGGTGCATTGGCTCCTCCACCATCGCTTTCAACCTATCGACACCGTGACCGTGCCCCAAGCTAACCCCGCCGATCTCCCATTCCCAACCGTCTACTCTTCAAGGTCCGGTGATTGGGGAAAGACAACACGGTAAAATACAAATTGGCTGAAATTCCTCTTGATCTTTCTTCGCAAGATATACCAAAGAGGAAATCACCGACTGATGGAATAGTCGAGAGTCCAATCGTCCAAACCTATGTTTGCAGCAAAGGTGTCAACCACCATGAAATGAGTGACTTTGGGTCACATTATCAGCACCAGTAAAATCAACGCTGCTACCTCAACATGCTCAGGAAAAAACCTGCGTACCTCGCCAAGCATCGCGCAGCAGCACGGACGACAAGGCCTACCTCTGCAGCACTTCCCGCTGCAATCCAAAAGTCCTACCGAGATCATCTATCGAATACTACCAAAGCAGTTCTCCGCATCGTGCCAGCATTCAGGATCCACAGGTATCGAGCGACAGCTTAGATGATAAGGAAGACCTCTCGATTTAGCTCAGGACCTTTACTTACAGATAGAACTCGAGCGGCAATTCAGTATCGAACTCGACTTTGCCGAGCTTCAGCTGAAACGTAATATACCGAGTTGGGTCCTCAGTAGTGAGAAGGATAAGAGCAGGAGGAATCTACAAGCATATCAAGTATGTCAGACGAGAGTACGAACCGGCATCTTTTTAAAGAGTTGATGCGATTTCGAGAGATGCGATCTTCGAATTACGATCATGAGCTCGAAAGCGAAGACGAAGACTATGACCCATATTTTGTCAACATAAATGAAAATCCCTCCCCATCTACCCCAATGGCTAGGCATCCAGAGAAGCGATTTTTCGTCACAGAATCCTACACTTACACCACTGCAGCCCAAACAGCACCACTCCAGCCTGGCCCCGAGCACCCAATCTATCCTGACCCCACGCCTCCAACGCGTAACGCGCCTGAGAAGGGGGGACAATCCTCAGCCTGCCATCCGCAGACCATCAAGACAACCACTTATCCATATCTTCTCTCACACCATCATATTTCCAGCTCGGCCGCACGTCTCAGGCTTACTAGAAAAATTAAGGTATGACTTATCCTCTAAAGTGAATTTATTTGGTCGAAAACTAAAGAGCACAATCATGGAAAATATTCAACTCCTCTTATAAAGAAATTTGATTAAATTTTGCAGTATTTTATCTTAATATGCCCCTCTTTACCACTAAGACACTTTACCATCATAACAAACGTCTACTAATGAAGACATATTACTCCATTCACACGTCACTGATACATTGATTTAAAGTGGGATAGATCATTCTTATTACTTATATTTTGCACTTTGTCAAAAATATATGAAAGTAAACTGAAATGAAAATATTTTTGGCCAACTCCGCTATAGTGTGTGATAGGTCTACCTCATATTCATGCAAACGGCAAACTATTTGTTATTACATTATAATATTCCAGTTAATTTCGCACTGAATCTGCTTGTAGACGTAATTTATAGATCATTGGAACGTAACTATAACAGTGTCATACACTGTAAAAAACAAA
The DNA here is from genome assembly GCA_029962745.1 of Echinometra lucunter. Lineage (NCBI taxonomy): Eukaryota > Metazoa > Echinodermata > Echinoidea > Camarodonta > Echinometridae > Echinometra > Echinometra lucunter. The sequence goes on from CM057156.1 coordinate 6,399,800, forward strand.
ACAAACAAACAGACAAACAAACAAACAAACAAACAAAATACGGTGGTTCCTACTAAAATAATGTATGTTAAGAAACTGCCTTATTTTTTTTTCAAGTATGAGTAACTGTGTAAAGTTTCAGTAGAATTTACTTATTTTGCCTTAACACGTTTTTACTCAAAACATCCTTGTAATAAGAAAAGTTTTGTATTTTTGTATGTGATATTTACAATAACTATTGAAATATCATAAAAACATTAAAATACAACATCATTAATGCTATTAGTACCCATCCGATATTCACTGACAGTTCACTTCTGTCTTATTCAATTGCAACCATCACCAGCAAACAGGATTATTATCTAATAATGTACGGTGTAATTGGCACATACTTATAAGGTGTTTTATATATAGATATATATAATATATATATATCTATACATTTTTTTTGTACTGATCGTGGCAATTTAACAAAGTTTGGTTGGAAATCTTTCTGAAATATCAAGTTTTGATTTGCTTTGATTGAGTGCAATTCAAAATAACTTAGCTTAAATGAATTAAGAATTATAAGAGTTCACGTGCAGAGTTTATTTTTCCATTTCCAAAAAAACTTCTTAATGTTTCATTAAGTTTCATTCAAACACAAAAATCAATTGTTTTATTTTTTGAAAAGAGATTAATTTTGGCCTCAATGAATATTCATACATTATGTTAATACTTGAATTATGTCATAAGTCTTGCTTTAAAAGATGATTACAATCAACATAAATAATTGTTTGAGTAATACGTATTATTTCTTAATTTAAGTAAACATCACTAAATCAATACAAGTTCAACTTTATTTACTTAAATGTTCCTGGATTTAATGAAATATCACGTAATAGTTTTAATATATTAAATAGTTAAATCAGTAAAACTTAAGTCAAGTGCATAGGGGAAAGACTTGTGTTTTAAGTAATTCTACTTGGGGAAAGCAAAGAAAACTTACCATTACGTTTAAGATGTACATATATAGAGAAGAGAAAACATCAGTGTGACTCTAGTATTGTTTAGCTTAGACAACTATCTATCAAGTACTTTACATTACGTTCAAAAGAATGCGAGCGACACTGATTTTTAAAAAATGTCTTTTGGTAAAGAACTCCACAGTTTATTCATGCTGAATATTTTCATTTATCTCCTAAAGACTAGACTACTGAACTATATCAACTGAGTTCAAGTTCCAGAAGAACCATTTTTTTTTTCACAGCTGGAAAGATCTTAAACATACTGTTTGAGGCAGCACGGTTTGCTGACTTATCTTTTATTTATTAATTTCTGATATTATCTAGGTTGGCATATTTCACCAATAACTGCGGTCTTCCATAAAAAATATTTCAATACTGAACAGCTACCTCACATATCAAAGTAACCTTTAAAAGAAATAATTCAGAGACCATTAGTTTTTTTCTAAGTTTGCAAAAAACATTGTGTAGATATGATTCTGGACAATGGTTACTTTATATAATTCTGTTTTAAACAATAGATTTCTGCAGTGATTAGCATTATAACCTTCCTTTATTGGGTGTTCAATGTTCAATTTTATAAGCAAAAACATAAAGATACAGAACGCTTATCTCAGATCGTGACCAAAGAAACTTCTTTGAATAATGCAAAATACATTACTATTTGTTTTGCATGTTGCAATACATCAGTACATGGCAATAACATAAAGAAGAGAAATACATACCTCAGGTAAAGAATTTAAACATTTGTTTTTACCATTTACCATTTTGACTTCTCAAAGCTTAAAGGGTAGGCGCGCCAGTTTATTAGAAATATCATCTTTTGCCCATTAATGTATAATATGGAACACCTTTGGACTTTTCAAAAATCAAAAGTGTGGAAATTCAATCGCAAAATAAGAAAAATACAAAGTTTAGATGTTATGACTTTAAAAATTACTTCCATTGATTAGTGGATGGAATATACTTTAATATTCACAGCATTTCTATAGATTTTATTAATCAGTTTGGTTGGATTTTAGAAGCGATGTTATTCATATAATTCGTTTATTCCTGTATGATAACCATTATACTAAGTTAACTTTGCCAAAAAATTAATAACAAAAAAGGAAAAGAAAAAAAAAAGAGAAAATATGTGAACTGTACTATACTTGGTTGTTTTATATGCACTTTTATGATGAAATGTCTTGTTGCTACTGAATTTAGATCTATTGATATATTCAATAATGATATACTTGTATAACTATGCACATATGAAGGGCAAGTAAAAGATGTGAATATTTTGTCTCAGTTGTGTACGTAGTTCTTCAGAAATGAGAATTTCAACCATGACGACCAGGAGAGCGACACGGAAAGGAAATCTTTGATTTTGTTTGTAAAGATATGGTTGTATTATGGTTGTATTAAGAAATATCTAAATTATTGTGGAATATAACTTGTCTCTATAACTTGTCTCTAATCTGCTAATAGAATTATTGGGCAAGAGATATGCTGACAAATGACAATCCAATTATCAGTCGCACCTTATTCTGTCTTAATTTGTGTGTTAATTCATTCTACATATCGTAATGAATATATAATTGATATGTGAATGTTTTGTCGTACTCGTCATTATAATTCACTGATAGATCTTGGAAACTAAATTTTATTCGTATCGTATGCTTTTGAATGAGATTACCTCATATGGGTAAATATATATGTATATATATTATATAAATCATGTATATAGCATTATCCATTTGTGCATCCTTGGAATATGAGTAATAAAGAAAAGCAACTGAAATATGTCACTTTCAAAAAATGCACCCTTGGTTGCATGATATGGTATGATGACTATCAGCTGAAATCTCGTCTCCGTTCATTTGTTTTCATACTGTAAATAGATATAAATGCATGATATTCTGTCTAATTCAGTAAGTATGATTGTCATTATGTGTACAAAGGTATGACTGTTTCACTGAAATATAAAATAAGAATGGTAGCGTGATCATGATCACGATATTAAGTTTTTTGAGAGACAGCTGAATTGATTTTACAGTAATGGAAATAGCTCACTCAGTAATACCATAAAGTTAATAATGCTGCTATTCGTACATTTTGAATTCATGGAACATAAGGGATGGAACAACCTTTGTGTGAATCACAGAACAGTCGGTTGTTGCATGCTTTTAAATTATCACTGAATAATCCAAAGAAAAAGAAAGATTACATATCATCAACAAATCGTTTGGATACATTCCATCCCAAAACATGATGCTATTTCAGTAAATATTTCTAAATGATTAATTTCAATGTTCGGTTTAAACAATCATATAAGTTTAAGATTACTGTCAAATTATTTCCATTTTGTTTTTTCTAATGTTCCGTTGTTTAAATTTTAACTTCTCTTTATTCTGATAGATTATTCTGTATATATGTAAATAGATTAATTTTCTGTAATATTTTATTCGATTATTTAGTTATCATATGCGAACAGGGTTGTGGAAAGCTGTAACTGGCAATGCTACTCTGTGTAATCAAAACTGCAAAATAAATAAATGAATAAATGAGTAAATAAATAAATGTGACTTAGTCTTGCTGAAATATCGAGATGTGCGTACATATTTATGCGAAGTGATATGCAAGTACAAGAAATCTAAAACACTAGTATTGATGTTTCATCATACTTCTTTATTTTATATCTAAATATTTTTGTTTCATGGTAGATATAATTGCAAAGTTTTGGCACTTCTGATGGGGTACAGGGATATACAATGATACCCACAAGTTTCAATCCTCTGGCAAAAACACCCCTAAAACATGCAAATGAAAAGAGAGAGAACAAAATAGAAGCAACAAAGCAAAAAAGCTACAAAATATAGAAATAAAAAAGGACCGTCATCACATTTTGGCGTGCCTTTTCGTTGATATAGCCATGTAGCACCCCAAGCACCACCGACATTCTAAGGGGGTGCTGAAGCAGCATCCATATACTGGCGTCAGAGTTCACATGGTACAAGGACACACTGGTAAACACTCGTCCACGTGTTACTTCTTGTATCTCAAAGTAGATGCATATCACAAAACCAAAAGTTGTATGCATTTATTCCGGGATGATTAGAAATGTAAATGGGAATTTAGGAATAAAAAAATTCTAGTTGATTTCAATTATTCGTTATGCTTTACAACAAATGTCTTTCTTTACAAATTTTGAATTGTCAGGTTGATGTTAGAAGAGGTTTTCATTTAAACTGTAACTGTGATCATGGTGATACATGTATGTATTTCTTAAGTTTAACTATAATACAGTTATGGCAGCTTAATAAATTTTATGCTTTTTGCTATTCTTGCAATTTGTGATTAAATTTATTTAATGGAATAGTAGGGAGGCAGTTATTAAAGTTTCCTTTTCGGGTTAATTATATCGAGTGGATTAGCTTTGCTAATATTACATTACAAACTTAAACATTCCTGCATTTGTCCTTACTTAATTTTTATATTCATACGTTTATGGACTTGTATTCAGGAATAAATTAGCTCTGCATGCATTTCTGGAGAGCGTTTCATGAAGAGTTTTGTCGGTGAAAATCACCGACAAATGTTATAGGCTACTGAAAATCCTCGCATCTGATTGGCTGAAAGCAAATTAGTCAGTGAAAATCACCGACAAAACTCTTCATGAAACGTTCCCCTGGTTTCGAGTTCGATCCTTTTGAGTTGTATACGTAATAATAATAATAATAATAATAATAATAATAATAATAATAATAATAATAATAATGTACAGTTTTTGCATAGCGCATAACACATTACATGTCCCTATGCGCTTTAAGAGATAGAGAGAGGGGGAAAAGACATAACAGAAAGATAGGTTACTGAGTTTACTATCTTAAACTAAGATATGTTTTGAATAAATGTGTTTTAAGTGCAGATTTAAACTTATCTATTGTGCCGATGTTTCTTAGAGAGTTTGGGAGGTTATTCCATATACATACGTATGCTTAATTCATGTGAAATAATTGTTGAATGAGCATTTACATCATTAGGTTTTTATGGTTTATTGAAAAATATTCAAGATTGCAGCTAAACATGCTCAAAGCTGATTCATTTGAATTTCCACATACTTAAAGGAACAACAAAACAATATACGCTTACCAATGCCTACTGTGTACCGTAAAAAAGTCAACATAGATAGTGGTATTGAACTGCCAGCCATATTGTTTTCAAGTGAAATTCAAATGACAGAAACAAAATAAATTGAATTTGCATACGGTTCAGTAGTATCGAAAATTAAATTGGTGAACAGAAAAAGCAGGTAGAATATTATACACTTCAGTGAACCATACCACATAGCTCTTGAAATGAATACGGTGCAGTCATTATATGCACTGGACACTGAGAGTACTTTCGTCGTAGGTCATAGAATGATGTAAGTTGTAATCTACCGTTATATGTATTTCTATCTTTATTTATGATTGGTTGAAATTCGTTTTTTCTGATTATAATCCAACAAACTACGCCGTAATACACTGCTATCGGTTAATACATTATAAATCAAGCTATTAAAAATTTTCCAATCTCTATGTAAGTCATATGTAAGTATAGTATCGGTCACTTGTACATTTTGTAGTTATCTTCTCAAGCAAACATTTTAAATGAAATAAATATCAAAACGCGAATTATCGATTTTATGGTCTCAGTCTGAAGTTATGACTGCACCGCTGTAGTGACGGAAACAATCATGAAATAAAAATAAATGTACAAAAGACATGTAAAAATAGCTCCATAATGAGAATTTCGCAATAAAATTATAAAATTTGGATGATGTTCTCCAGTTCTTATCTGTCATGCAGTTATTATTATTTTTTCTTCTGTTACTGACGTTATGCTGTTCATTCAGTGTATTGTGGGATGACGGAATCATGTATTGCTGACTTTTCTTGCCGATGAAATATCATTTGTCTGCTTAGTGAGAGGTTTACTTAACACAAATTAACAAAAAACACTGCATACTTGGGGGTACACAAACAGTCAGGGGGACTCCCTGTTTTGAGGGAAGACTTTACTTTTATATTGAATGGCCAGCGGAGATGACCTAATGACCCTATGCGAACACACGAGGTCAGCTGTTACAAAATTCTAATTCCAGCCGTGGCGAATTGTGCGAAGTGAGAATTACGTAATTTCTCTCGCTCTCTCTCTGGCTCTCTCTCTCTCACTCTCCTCATCTGTCGCCGTACATAACGTATAGCGCGTGTGTGGCCAGTGCTTCATCTCGATTACACAAATCCGGCCGCAGATGATATAGAACGTCTGGGACATTTTCTGCGGCTCCCCGAATCACAAAATAAATTTAGAAAAAATTCTTATAAAAACCCACGTCGCTTGTGAATAATCATTTTTCGCGTAGAGTCAGTTTCATTATCAATCTTTCATTGAGCAAATTTTCAACATTTCCAAGCCATGGGTTTTTTAATATGAATTTTTTAAAGACAGCAGTCAAGTGAAAGCAACTGACTTTGTACACGTTTCACAGCGGTCTCCCCAGTCAGAGCGAACTTCACGGAGTCTGTGTTCCCTAAAACGAAGGAACTCAGCGTTCCCTCAAAAAAGGGAGTCTCCCTGACTTACAAAGACAAGATACATGTATAAAAAAAATGTGGGTAGATGGTTGAATACTAGTTTTAATCCTAATGCAATATGAAATCATTTCAAAAGAAAACCATTGTTATCAATTTTCTTGACATAACGTAGGCCTGAAAAGAGGGGGTCAGTGGTAATTCATTATTTGAATGCTTACCAAAATGTCCAAGAGTTATGTATGTGCCAACAAAACCACCTTATACAGGTTAAATCTGTATATAGGGCGCTTTAAAGAGGAAAGAGAATGTGTGTGTGTGTGTGTGTGCGTGCGTGTGTGTGCGTGTGGAAAAACATTGTTTGCGGGGGTCACATCACAGAGAGACGTGACAATAATGGGGAAAGTACATTTGCTTAAGACATATGCCTTGTCAAAACTGAACTATGTTTCGTCATCATTAGCTGTTCCAAAGTGGGTAGTAACAGATATTAAGAAAATTTGTTTTGAATTTATATGGAACGGAAAAGACAGAATCAAGAGAGACATTTGTTACCAGGACTACGGAGATGGCGGCTTATGGATGATAGATTTTGATTTATTTGTGAAAACTCAAAGAGTAATGTGGTTAAAACGGTTACTTTATGAGGAAAGAAATATGGGCTGGAAGCTTTATTTTGACTATAGCTTTAGAAATGTGGATGGAAGGTTTATTTCACTTTGTAATTACGATGTTAAATTATTAAATTTAAAAGCAACACAGTTTTATTTTGAGATTTTAAGAGCTTGGCAAGATATGGAGGAAAATAGGAATTTTAGTGCAGGAAAAGCCAATCCAATTTTTTTAATAATAAAGATTATATTTCGAGAGGTAAAATGATTTTTGATGAGGACTTGTTTAAGAAAAATATTTATCTAGTAGGTCACATTCTCGAGGAAGAGCAGGTGAGAACAATCGATTATTTTCATAATTTAGGTTTGAGTGCTGAAAATATCATGGAAATTTGGAAGTTAAGTGATGTAATTTTGAAAAGCGGAAAATATAATGGGAATTTCCACCATTTATGCTCGAATGACGTACACAATTACAATATCTCTTTGAAGATGTTTGGAAAGATAATTTTACTGAAAGATGTACCTTCTAGAAAGGTTTATGAAAATTTTGAAATAAATTTACAACATCTCTATACTTTACAAATAAGAGATGGCCACAATAATTTTCATATCTCAAAAAAAGAAATCTCAGGAATATTTATAAGACCTAGAATCGCAATAATCCTACCAAAAGTAAGAGAATTTCAATATAAATTACTTCATGGTGCAATATACACCAACGAACATTTATTCAAATTTGGTTTTATAGATACTAATAACTGTTCATTCTGTAAACATAACCCGAAATCTTATGAACATTTATTCTGGCTCTGTAATGATGTTAAAGCTTTATGGCAGAGGGTCATTGAAAAACTTAGTTTCATAAAGCTTCAAAATGCAGAGTGGAAAGATATACATGTGGGAATTAATGGATCCGATCTTGAAGTGAAATTTTGTAATACGGTAATCTTTTCAATGAAATATATCATTCTTAGGTCAAGGTCAGAAGGTAGAGTGCCTACTCAAGAAGAAAGTATTCAGAGAGTCGTAGAATATCGAAATGAAGAAAAAGCAATAGTTATTAAAAAGAACAAGTTAGACAAGCATTTGTTAAATGGGAGAGAATGTACCGAAATGGCAGGACTGAGGGCGATATCCAGGTGTGATTTTGGAGAAAGTGACTGTGTAGGTGTTATGTGTGTGTGTGTGTGTATGTGTGTTTTGGGGGGAGGTTTTCCTTTGGGATGGGTGATACTTTGGGATGTTTTTTTTTCTCATCGATTTCTTTTTTGATTTGCTTTGTTTTGATGAGTGTAAGCTATGTAATCTCAGATAGTTTTAAATCATTGTTGAATATTTGATACATGAAAGGAAAAGTGTTATGCATATTGGTATGTATTTTTTTTAGGGTATCCTAGTTTCAATATATCTATTTGTTTATTAGTTTCTATTGGATTTGGGTATCCTTTGTTTGTTCTTTTCTTGTAGATTTTTTTAAAAGACACAACATGTATATATCGCCCTCCACAAAATGTACAAGGGAAGACTTTTTGTTGGGGCGGGGGGGGGGGGGGGGAGGAGTGGTGTTTCAACATTTTTTTTATAATAACTGATTTCATGGTTTCTCTTTTAAGTTATATATTATTCATACTTATATTAAGTTAGTGAAAAAAGTCAAAATATGAAATGTGAAATATCATATTATGTGATTTGAAATGTTAAATTGAAATGTTATATATTTTTGTTCATGAAATCAGAATAAAACAGAATGGAAAAAAAAATCTCTCTCAAAACTTTAAAGATAGTCCTATAGGAAGGATGATCTGTGTCAAAAGTCAGATCAAAGATTCGCACTTATTATTAGTGAAAGCCAAAACGTCTTGAGTGAATTAGAGTGAATGCATAGAAGGCCCTCTTTCCATTTCCGTAAATATCCCTTTTTCACCTCTGGTGAGTGCCCCTTAAAGCAGATATTCACTGATTTTCAAAACTGACTTCATTTTCATTATAGCGTAGGTGAAGCTTAGACAGGATAAGTGTGTCAAAATTCAACGCTTAGAAACATTGCAAATAATGATTATTATCGATTAAAAATTGCTAAAATACAGCTGCGACATAGCACCTGAATAGCTCTCCGAAAGCCCCTGAGATGTGTGACGTCAATATAGGTAGGACGTTAATTGCACAAACACACGATGTACCATAACATCTCACACATGTTCAGTGCCTGTTTTGTCATCTTCTCTTCAGTTATTTCACTTCACTAGCGTTAGTCTAAATGTTTAATTTATTGCCCGTGCAAGGCTTTATTTGGATGGAAAATGAAGCTTAACAAACATAAAGGAATCAGTTGCTTGTAAACGAAATAGACGCCATTGCATTTACAACTGCATCGACCGCTGTACGTTCGGCGTTGAAAGAGGGATAAATACCGTTCTTGTAATCATTCAGCGGGCTTTTCAATTTAAAAGTGTTGTTTCTTTGATTGTTCATTAACCCTTACCCTGTATTATTTAAAAACAAAATATTTCTGTAATCAGAATCTGTTTCATTTCCATTTATGAATGGTGTGAAATATGGGCACGTTTTAATACACTAAACTCTTTATAATTTGAGAAATAACTGCACTGCCGTTATGTTCATTCTTTATGGGACGTCGTCTGCTTGCACAAGATTGTTCCATTCATTGACATCATTGAAACACCGTTATTTTTCTGGCGAATCACTCGTATATCACAGATGCTGGGAAGTAGTTTTATTTGTATTATTTTTAATTACCTGATACGTAGTTTACTTTAAACGGATACGATTGCTATCTGTTAACTTGCCAGTATCTAGTGACACATTATTTTCCATATTTGTGATTTTCTTTGAATGTATACTTTAACAAGTGTGAGAAGTTCCCTATTCCGACATCTGATAATTGCCCTTTTTATTTTGACATTTGCCCCATTTCATTTCTGTCATGTCCTTTTCACTCGTGATATCAGTTTCAGTTTCAGTTTATTGTTTCATATTTCACACATTTTCAGACATTTACAATATTTGACAGTGTTTTGAGAGCTTATAGAAAGTATACAAACAAGTAATATAAGAGGTACAAAGGAAATAGTAAATTCAGAAGAAAAAAAAAATTAAAAAGGTAGGTACCCGACATAAACATATAAGTGCATGCCGTATTAATCAAAAGTGAAATATGAAGGAGCCTAAAGAGAAAGCTAGGCTTGTAGAATATAGGCTCCTTATTAAAATAATAGTGATGTTTCAAATTACAGTGTCGATATAATAAAAGATCAAAATGAGTAGAATATGAATAAAAAAAAAATTGTGTCAAGAAAGAAAGAAAAAAAGTCACTTTCATTAAAGCAGATACAGATATAAAAACAATGAATAAATGAGTGACTCAGCATTTCCCGTACGCCATGGCAAAGAGACATATCAAAACAGAAACACTTCCGTACGATTTTTTATAAAGGAGTTTACAGTAGAGCTCTCAGCAAGCAATCAGCGACGGACCACCACGCCCATCGCATAAGACCAAAAGGATTCTCTTTAATAACAGCATTATATGATGACGTCTGCCTGTGAGGCGTAACCATTTAATAGAAGAAGTTTCAATTTCCGTTTAAATGAAAACAGTGAGGTGGATTCAGTGATTTCCGTTGGGAGGCCATTCCAGTACTTGGGACCTGAAAAGTGCCTCTTTTCCTCTCTCCATAACACATTATCATTTATTAGTATTATTATTTCATTTAGCAAAGAAAATATATAGCAATACACTTAATTTAATAACTATATTTGTCCCAATTCCAGTGGTTGGAAACAAAGAAAACATTGTATTTACATTTTCTGCTAATTGTGTTAAGATAAACAAATATCCAATGTAATACGAAAATACATAGCACAATAAAGTTAGAAAAAAATTAAAGGAGAATGCAACGCAGGCATAAGTGTGCTTGCAGTGAATGAAGAAGAACAAGAAAGAGTAAACTGTGAAAGTTTGGGCAATCGGTTCAGGAGTTTTGAATCTTTAAAGTTTAAGTAAATCATTATTATGGGGATCCTTTAAGTTGGCAACTCCACCAGCATCTGAGATGTCATCAACTCTCCATTCATTCTGTACACGGAATTTAATTTTTTTGTGTGTGTTTATTTTCAAGAAAAACAGAAATTTTCTTGATTTGCTCATTAAGTTTGACATGGCTACATCAGTTCTACATGCTTTTTGGCAAAAATTATGTTGATTCCTGAATTACGATTTCATATAAATCAATTTAAAAAAAAATTATGTACAAAATGAATGCAGAGTTGTCCATGATGACATTACAGATGTTGGCAAAGTTGCCAACTTTAAGGATCCCCATAACAAGGATTTACTTAAACTTTCAAAAATTCACAACTCTTGAACAGATTGTCCAATTTTGATCAAACTTTTACGGTTTACTCTTTCTTGTTCATCTTCATTCACTGAAAGCACACTGATGCCTTGGTTGCATTCTCCTACCATGTCTCCCATGAACTTAACCCGTAACCCTTACAACTTGAGAGATAAAACAGATGATAAAGGGAAGGTGGCAATGAGGGAGAGGGAGAGAAATAAAAAGAAAGAAAGTCTGAAAATGGAAAATGAAAGAAGGAAAAGAAGGGGAGAAGAATGAAGGTGTATATTCATAAAATGTGCCCATAATCTCATGGAAATAAATACATGTGAGACAATTGAGAGAATAATAGCGTAGCATGAATCAAAGTTCCCAAGAACATGTATTTATTTCTAGGAGAGTTGCCGAAGCTGTTGTATATGTTACCTGATCACAAAATGTTTATTATTCCAACATATACATGTATCCCGGGGGATACGTAAATAAGTAAATTCTACGTAAAATATCTGTAAGTTACTTTTACTTAAAATAATCAATGCAATCTGTTGAAGAACTTTGAGTAATTTCAACGAATTTTTTTTTAGAGTGTTGACAGGAGACATAAGAGCAGTCATTTAAAACAGATAGACAATACATTGAAAAAGGTATAAGTGAGGGTTGAATTAAAGATCTTAGCAAGTTAACGTAGAACTGCTTAAATATAAAATCACCTGTTTGAGATGCTGGAGTAACAAGATAGCTGATGTTTACATCGATGGCTCTAGGTGTACAAAACCCAGTCATTATGCAGCAACCTGTCCCTTTCATGCCAGCCAATGGATATGTAAGTCTCTGACATCACAGACTGATCAAAATGGCAGCTCTGTAATTTAGAGATAGTTTTAACTGGCTCACAATTAGACCATCGGCTAAAGTGTTTTGGGTGAAGTTTTCACGAGAAGTTGAGGCCAATTAGGATACAATATGACAGATATGGATAAATCAGTGTATAATATAAGTTAAGTAATACTGGCTTGGCTTAGGCAAGAAATTAAGTCTGTTCACCCAATATTCCTTGATCATGTTGATGCTTTTAAGCATACTGAGTCAACTTTTGTATTCCATGTTAATTTGTCATCAATATAAACACCAAGAAATTTAGTACTGTCTACATATGCAACATCAGAATTATATAAATAAACCTTTGCTTTTCCGACATCTATTTTCCGTTTCTTAAAAATCCTGTTGAAAACAATTCCTGTTATGGAATAACCAATTTTCAACTTTGTGTATTTCAATTTGTAATAATTCAGTAAGATGGTGATAATTTTCATTTGACAAATATTGTTGTGTCGTCAGCAAAGAGAACAAAATTCAAATCATTTTGGAATATATCATCATCAACACATAACACAACAAAATCAGTAGGCCAAGGATACTCCCTTGTGGAATTCCCTACACATTGCACTGCATTTTGGAATGAATATGGTTACAAACTATACTGTTGACGATTAGAAAGATAATTCTGAAACAAAAGTAACTGTGTACCTCTTATACCGTATCTGTGCAATTTGCTTAACAAAACACCATGGTCCAAACAGTCGAAAGCCTTGGACAAGTCAAGGAATAATGCTAAAATAGTTTGTTTGGAATCAAGAGCTACTGATACCTGATGAACAAATTTCGATAGATGTGGAGATGTTGAGATGTGGAGTGATGTGGCCTAAAACCAATTTGATTACAAGCGAGTTTAAAGAAAGTTAAATTTCTCCACAAAGTTTAGGAGACGATTGAATATACATTTTTAAATGAATATACATTTTTCAAGGATTTTAGAAAAGAATGGAAGCAGAGAAATTGGGCGATATGGGGGGGGGGGGGGGGATTGACGCCATCTTCTAAAAAGCTTCTGACAACCCATCCCGATGGAAAATGTCAGTTTTTGTGGTTTGGTATTACATGTACACACAGCTTCCTTCTGACAAAAGTTTGGTGCGTATGTTAGGTGGGTGATTTCAACCCGACGTTGGGGTCCTTTTGGGAGATCATGGGGGCTACACCTGGCGGCTACGTTCAGTCTGATAAGCTTGTTCTAAATGAGATGGATGGTGTAAGTAACTTTAAGGGGTCAAACTTGATATGTTAAATGGGGTGACAGGCTCCTGTCCTTACCCTCGCGCTTGACAATTTTCACCCAAAATTTCTAAGCAACAATGATTAGCCGAGTGTTGTAACAAGTCAAGTCACTGACTAGGACTCGAGTCGACGCGAGTCGCTATTTTTGACTTGACTCGACAGTGTAAATGACTTGACTTGCCTCGAGTCACAAATGAAATGACTCTGACTCGACCACATTTTGACTCAAGTAAACGAGTGACTCGAGTCTTGAAAGGCGAATCGAGTCATGGCAAGCGACTCGAGTCATGAAAATTGACCCGAAAATTGCAATTTTCATATATAAGTTGGCACTGTTTTGAAAGATGGTTACCAACAGTTAGTTAATAATTTTCAAACGTCACTAAACTTGGCATGATTTCGCAGTTTCCATGACTTTATAAAAAACTATTTCAGGAGTTCTGTTTTTTATTTTTTTTTTGTTTAAGCAAATTTTCTTATACTTCTGTACTCGCATATTTACTAATTGAATATAAACTGGTTGAATGCATGGTGCACAACAGACTGACAACTCTTGGCATATTCTTCGTCTTGTTTTGTTATTTATTTATTTTAGTATGTAGTCTTTTCTATATGTTTATTCATTAAAAAAAAGAAATGAATGGTCCACAGACGTATAATAGAAAACGCCATTAAAATGTTTCATGGGTTATTTGAGACTCAGTTTGAATTCGATAGAATGAACATGAACAAAGTACTTTAGTTGTCTTCATTGTCACTGATTTCCAATAAAACATTTTGTGAGAATTGGTTTACTACTTTATCATTGAGAAAAATGATTTATGGAATATTTGCGTTGAAAATCTGGCAGCTACCCTTTCTTTTGCATATGTAGGCACAACTCAGTCCCAGTCTAAAAAAAACCCAAAACAAAAACAGCGAGCTCTGTCAAAATGTGAATGTTTGTACTCTTTTTATGTCAAGCTAGTGTGTCTCATGTCAGAACAAAAAATGTTTTATGACAAACTCCAAACATGATGAAACGATGACAATGCATGATTTTCAGATTCTTCCATGATGACCATTATGTTTTGCAAAGAAAAAATATAGAAATATCACTGGTGTGTATAATTTGTAAAGTAAGGTCTGCTCTGACACTTTTACATTCTACAATCACACTAACTGCACATACAGAAACAATAACAACAAACCAAATAAAAAATGAGGATAAATGAACAAGATTTTTCACTACTAAAAATGTATTTCTTTTAATTTTGCTTATTTACACAGTACATTTCCATTTAAAGGAAATGATAATCAACAGCAACGCACATAAACGTATTAAAGACAAATCATGCCAATTCACATGATCCAGGAAGATTACAACACATCTATTTGCTGTTAAACAGAAAAATAACAATCACTTTTGAACTTTATGTCAGATGAACACATTCAGAAGGTTGTCAGAATGAATAACAAGGACTTATGAACCATGATTGTGACCATGTTTAATTTTAGGTGAGAAAATAGAAAAGTGAAATTGGTATTACTTTTAATAGTCACTAGTGTCAATATATCAAGATAATTCTCTCCACCCCACTTTTGGTTTTTATGCAGACTAGGCTTACGGTCGTTGAGATTATGAACACGCAGTTGACGAAATATTTTTTGTCAGTTTATAAAATGGGAATACACTACACCATACTGACTTGAGTTGACTGGAAGGGAACTATGACGTGACTTGACCTGAACGTTTGTGTGACTTGACTTGACCTGGGAAAAACAGCAATGACATGAATTGACTTGTGACTCGAGTGCTTTTGACTTGACTTGTTACTCGAGCAAGGGTGACTCGTTACAACACTGGATTAGCCTAGACCTATATGGCCTATGATAGAGGCTACAGTAGTAGTCGTGTAGTAGTAGTAGACTTTTTTGGATAAATTGTTTAGCACATGGCTAATCTGCCATCACTATGAACATGGCAGACAAAGAAAGCGGACAAATAAACAACCCCCTCATTCTACCCTTCACAATGGTTCTGGTAGTCAAAAGAACATCCCTTCACTGCTGTTATGTTTAATCATGTAGTTCCAGGTGAATATGCATGTGGCACCTATTCCACATATTTTAGACAATAGCAGTGAAGGGATGTTCTTTTGACTACCAGAACCATTGTGAAGGGTAGAATGAGGGGTTGTTTATTTTGTCCGCTTCCTTTGTCCATCATGTTCATAGTGAAGGTCAATGTTAAAAGCTTCGTATATAGTCTTGATGTAAGTACGCCTGCTTATGTGGATACGGAATGTCGATACATAACCTGGGGAGCTTTTCATCAAGTGTCTTGTCAGTGATTTTACCGACAACTGTTATAAGCTACTGAAATCCTTAAATCTGACTGGTTAAGGGCAAAGTTGTCGGTAAAAAAACTAAAAATCATTGACAAGACACTTGATGAAACGCCGTGCTGGTCGTATGCAAAGTCATGTATAGCAGCGCCGTATATAGAGAACTTCTTTATGCGGCACTGATGTACATAGTAGAGTACCTACATAAAGAGAGTAGCGACATAGACGTCCTACTTCTTGGGAAACAAAATGGCGTTCAAATTCTTTCTTTTTCGAACACCCGTTTGCTTATCGGAATTGAATAGAAATGTTGCGTAACAGGGAAACAAAATGGCGTTCAAATCTTGGGTTGTCGCTACTCTCTTTATGTAGGTACTCTAGTACATAGGACTTGAGAGCGCCACACCCGTTCAATGCATGGTTTCTGATTGGTGGCCTCACCGATGGGTGCCTTCGTTCGTGCCTTCGCCCAAGGCATGCAGGGGAATACCTAATACCAGGTAGTGACATCGAAAAATCATTCGCCCTAGTTAATGAACTTCATCAACTGTAAACACATGTTTCCAAGGTTGTAAATTGTTGATTCGTTGACATTGTCCTATCCTGAATTACGAAACCTTGTACAAATATTATTGTATTGTTCATCTCTTTCTTGTTTCCCTTTTTCCTCTCTTTTTTTCTGCAAGGACAGTTTATGAATTACTGATAAATAAGTAGCGTAGGGTGTCGCTGAGAGTGAAGAAGTCTTCCATTTGAACTTATCTTTCGACCTTCAAATTTGAAATGTTATATTTAACTTATGTGATATGTTGTAGCTATGATGTTAAGCATTATATCGCATGCCTAAAGACCGACTGACGACAGACTAACCCTATAAATCAAACAAAAATTAAAAAAATAAACAAACAAATAACAAAAATATCAACAACAACAACAACAAAACCCCACCGAATTTCACTTTGTTGGGGTATGCGAGCCAAACTGTCGCCAAACACGCCCTATCAACAACCTGTCCGATCCAAAACGGCCCCTGACTTCAAGGTACTGGAAAGTGAATTTTACATTCAAATGTTTGATATGAAAAGCCTATGTCCTGAAGGCCACAAATTTTATTACCATTTAAATCTTACTTCACCCCCAGCCAAAATGTGTTGATTTCTTCGGTGAATCAGTCCATATAGCAAAAATCTGGGGTCCATGTGGGTTAAATCTGGTCACAACTGGGCTGGCATATAGAGTTCCTTATGGTTAAATAATGGGCATTACGGGGACCACTTTCCCCTCTTTGGACCCATATACCGTTTGGACCGTGGGCCCCATCTGGGCCCCATCTGGGTCCCATATGTTCTTTTTTACACTAGTGGGGCAAATGGGCTTTCCCACACAGAACCCACCAAAACCAACGCACATGGGCCCCACACGGAGTGCATGCTGCGGACCATTGGTAGAGAAAATCGTGACTCAATGAGGTAATTATCCCATGAGATCAAGATTCGCTCCACCACCAACAGTCTACATGAAACCATTGTGGGGCCCATATTATGGAGCAAATGGGCACCAGTTAGTCCACGGTAAACACAGAATGAGCCCCATATATTTTGCTAGTTGAGACTGTACAATGACTACAAAACTTGTTGTTAAGAAATGAGTAATTTATTCTGTCAGTAGGCTGAAGGTGATTTTGAACAGTCCTGTATTAACATGATTAAAGGCACGACCTTTCCCTCCAAGTAAGTACTTTTAAGGCCAACCCGTACCCTATAGTCAATGGTAAATTCCCGTGCGTGAGCTTTATGTATTGTTATTCCGCTTGAACGGTAAAGAATCACCATTTACAATGAGCTCTCTTCGGTTGAATCCTCTCATACAAATTAGAAAATTCATGTTAAATGAATGTTTTTTTTTCCATGAGGGAACAGCAAAGAAGCCCGTTCAAGGCTGGGGTTCATGTTAAGCAGGTCTCTTCTCTCTCTCTCTCTCTCTCTCTTCTCTCTTTTCTTTCCTTCCTTTCTTTCTTTTTCTTGTTTTTCTTCTGCTTCATCTAAAATCTTCTTTGGTGGGGGGGGGGTGGGTGAGTGTGAAACAACATGGGCATCATAATCTTTCTCCTCATGTTCTAAAATAAAATCTGTTAAATAAGTACATAGGGTGTAATACTGGATAATGTCTTGGGATTAAAGGACCATATTTCTTGTTTTACGTAAGATCAGTAGAAATACTAGCTTGATGAATAACTGAAATATAGTTTGTTACCAGAAAATTTAATAACTTTATACCATTCCATTATTTTCCCATATTTGAAATATTGTAATACTGTATGGGCTACAAATGCAACACATACTGAATTAGACTCATTATCTAAAGTTCAGAAGAGATGTTTAAGAATAGTTCATAATTCCCACTATTTAGCCTCATCCGCACCTATTTCTAAGAAATTATCATTATTAAACATGATATAAATAAACAAGAAATCGCAACTCTCATGTATAAATATACAAATGGCTCATTACCTTCCCCATTTTCAGATGTTTATCAATATAACAGTTAAGTTCATAATTGTAATACTAGATCTTCAAATAAATTTCTTTTATGGTCCGTTAAAACAAGTTTTGAAGCTAAGTCAATAAGTTATCTAGGTCCCACACACCGTGGAACATGATACCACATGATCTAACAAAATCGCAATTTCTATCTTCTTTTAGGAAGCAGTACACGATCTTATTAGTAAATATTTATTAATCATCACAGTTACTTGTTATGCTACATATTCCCCCCCCCCCATCCCCTTGTCCCCTTTCTTGTTTAAATTGTTTTTTATGTGTCTTTTTTTTTCAAATTGTTTTCTCGCTGAATTTTGTTACTATAATATCTGTATGTTTTTATTGTACTGTATAATGGGCGATCCTAACTCACAGGTTTTCTAACCTTCGTGAAAAGCCCTGCAGAATATTGTATACGTATTTTTATCTTACTGTTACATTGTATTTTGTTTTTATTTTGCGAAACAAACAAATTGAATTGAAATAAACTGAAGGATACTTTTTATCATTTTTTTTTTCAGTCATAAGTGTAACCTATCGGAGCACTCATACTGGCGAGCAGTGGCGTAGACAAAGATATACGCACCGTGACAAACGAATATAGAATATGGACTGACATACATCATTGCATATTTGCATCACGCTATTTATTATTTTAAAAAAAAAAAATATAATTTTGTTGTTACACCACTTCAGAAAAACTGTGACGGCGCCGAAATTACCCAAAAGTAATATAAATAATAAATAACTATATAAATCAGAATAATGATCGATATAGTTATGATAGTAATCATTATTTCAGTCACATTGATGATGATGATGATGATGATAACTCTTATTATTATCATAAGCATAACAACAATAATACATTGCTAATTATTATCATTGTTATTATTATTATCATCATCATCATCATCATTGTCGTTGTTGTTGTTGTTATTATTGTTGTTATAATGATAATTATTATCATTATTATTATATCTGTTCCTATCATTTCTAAACATGTGATTTCAGTTTAATTGTAAGCGAACATCCTTCCCTAAAACCTGGGAGGATGATTGTACATGTACCTTGTGAGGTGGGGGGGGGGGGGGATGCATACCCCTCATCCCCCCGCTGTCTACGCCCCTGTTGGCGAGGATCTTGACTGTGGGTTTGAACCTCGCTAGGTGGTTAGTGCCTACATCCTTGGACAAGGTGTTTTGTTGATATTTCTCCCTCTCGACCCAGGTGTAACTGTACTTCCAGACGAGTGATGGCGATTCTTCAACGAGCATCTGCATGATTCATACAGAATTCATACATTTCTAAACATGTGAATTCAGTTTAATTGTAAGCAAACATCCTTCCCTAAAACCTGGGGGATGATTGTACATGTCATCCCCCCACCTTGTGAGGTGGGGGGGGGGGGGGATGCATACCCCTCATCCCCCCGCTGTCTACGCCCCTGTTGGCGAGGATCTTGACTGTGGGTTTGAACCTCGCAAGGTGGTTAGTGCCTACATCCTTGGACAAGGTGTTTTGTTGATATTTCTCCCTCTCGACCCAGGTGTAACTGTACGTCCAGACGAGTTATGGCGATTCTTCAACGAGCATCTGCATGATTCATACAGAAAAGTTGCAGTTCTTGATTCTCCGTGGCATTCTAGCCTTTAGTCGCAGCGGCCCTGCGCCCTAGGTACCTCGCTACCTTGCTGAATACCCCTCTGAACATGAAAACTACACCCATTTCCTGCAGAAATACCTGCATGCAGTATGTTAGGATATCTCGCAATCAGACAGACAGTTGATGTTACAGAGGCCGAATCGCCGGCCGCTGTGGTCAAAGGCTTTTAGAGAACCCTTAGAAACTAGAAATGGTTCTTTGAAGAACCTTTAAATGTTCCAAATGTAGGACAAGGAAAGGTGTGCTAATCAGCACCATTCTTTTCTAAGAGTGTGTCATGAAAACCCTATCATGATCTAATCACATGACAACAGGAGAGCCGGCGGAACCATGATAAAGGACACTGATCATTTTATGGATACTAGGCAACCAAATTTTATTGATTTTCAATTCTTTCAAGGATGTAGGCACTAACCACCTAACCACCTAGCGAGGTTCAAATGAAACATAACATGACTCAACATATTTAATTACTTATTTTTCACAGGCCTTCAGGTTTCCAAAATTTGCCAAATGTCCGCCAGTGACAACCCGATAGGGCTTCGCATGACAGATCTCACAGTAAACAATATTCTCCCTCATTTATAGAGAACAATGGCGGAAATCCATTCCTCTTTGGGTACTGCATGTGCTTCAGAGGTTTAGGCAAATATTTGAATGTGATTCATTGATTCGTCTGACACTGAAACAAATATTCTTTTCAACTACATTCATGCAGAAATGAAACTGTTTGAAGGAATCAAGGCAGATAAAACGCTGAAATGACAATCATGACCATGATTACAATGATCACACGCACGCACAACCCCCCCCCCACTGATGAAATAAACTTCTTTATAAATTTCTATCAGACTGTGTCCCATTGTTTCCCAATGATTAATTAAAGAGTTATTTGTCTATTGTTATGGAAGAGTTCAAATCAGAAACCTACATTTTCTTTAAAATTCTCTTGATAACATTTCGGCAAAAGTTCAAACTGATAACCCACATTTTCTCTTCACATCAATCTGAACGTGGCAAGAGTTCAGACTGGTAACCTACATTTTCTCTACAATTTCTTTTTTTCAAATCAAACTCAGCTCTGCAAGAGTTCAAACTGGTAACCTACATCTTCTTTACAAATTTCTTTCAAATCAAATGCAGCTCGAAATGTTGAATAAAAATAGAACTTATAAACAAATTTCTTTCAAATCAAACTCAGTTCGGCAAGAGTTCAAACTGGAAACCTACATTTTCTCTACAAACCTTTTTCAAATCAAACTCAGCTCGGCAAGAGTTCAAACTGGTAACATACATTTTCTCTACAAATCTCTTTCAAATCAAACTCAGTTCGGCAAGAGTTCAAACCGGTAACCTACATTTTCTCTACAAATCTTATTCAAATCAAATCAACTCGAAATGTTGAATAAAAATACAACTTATAATGGAAACATTTTTTTCGTTTATCCTATACATTTTTTTCACAATGACAATATTTTATTAAAAAATTCTCGTGGCTTTCACTGCTTTGACTTTCATTTCTTTCATGGCAACAACAACAACAATAACAACATCAACAATAACAACAACAACAACAACAAAAAACAACCAGCCAACAACAAAAACAATAAACAAACATTCAAGCAGTCAATAGAATTTCGTTACCCTTCCCATCCTCCCTATCCGCCCCCTCCTTACTCTTTCTCTGATTACTCCCCACCCCACTACTGTCTCCAGCCCTGGGTCACCAATGTTCCACACAATTACCACATGTGATTATTTCCCTCATCACAGTGTTCAAGCAGCTCCCATTTATGTTAACCCATAGAGGTACAGTGTCACCTTTAGGAGACGCCTTTGCAGTATCTGTTGGTTCCAGAATGTTAGGCAGTACATATCATACATGAGCAGAAAGAGAAAAATGCACTGACAAATTTGAGCCCATTCCCATCGCTGCATGGTGTGGCGTTCTCGAATTAGAGCAGTTTAAGTGTAACTAATCATTAAACTCTTTAATTTGGCAACGCAGTGAATAATATATAATCATTATGTCTGTGTTCAAATTGGAAATTTCTGATTCAATTTTACAAGTATTTTTCATTTTGGTTTATGTTATATCCATATTTATTTTTTTTCAAGCTATGTAAACATGCAAAAAAAAATTGTATTGCCAATTTGAGGATTGAAGATGATTAATTCAGACCTCAAGGAAGCTCTGTGCTGCTATGGGTTAATGTTTATTTACACACGTATACAGGAATGGGTCAAATTATAGGCATTCAACTGCAGACTTTTTCTAAAGCAGACCTTTTAAGGGATCAACAATTACTAAATAACTATATGAATGAGCATTCTGGACCTCCAAGACAGACATCGTTCATTTAAAAAAGGGAATGCCCCAATCTTTCTCTACCAGAAATAAATTGAAAAGGTCGGACGAACTGATGTAGGTGACGTCAGAGTTCAAATTTGTAACCTACAAATTCGTAACCAAACCTCCCTCGTCGAAACGATATCTAAGCGTAACTAGACTGTCTCAAGGTAAAGCGGGCGGATGTTGTTTTACACTAATGCAAAAACAAAAACCAAAAAAACCCCAACAAAACAAAACAAAAACAATGTATGTTTAGTACTTTACAGCGGTGAATAATCTAACATTAAACCCTTGTTTTTAAAAACTCGATTGCAAGAATTTCAAGAGGGAGGAGGAGGGCAGTGTGACCTACCGGCCTTCAAAATATTCATTAGAGTTGGGTGTCCGTTCACCTTGCATCAACCTCCCTCTAGCCCTGGATACAGGCCTCTGGAAAATGTACCCTTTATTATAAGCTCTCTTTGTATTTTCCATACTGTTTTTTTTTTTTTGATGGACTGATCGTCTTAAATTAAATCATATCAATAAATGTATTTTTGTGAATAAGTGTCAGATAATTGAATAATTGAAAAAATTCCATAACTGCTCTCGAGTTAATTTTATTTTTACTCGGTTTTTCAGTCCAACTGGCCGCCTCTTATATGGTACAGACTTGCATAACCTTAACTAAAAACGAATGTAAATGTGAGTATCAGTACGCATCATGAGATGCTGAGTACGATTTTTCTGATTTTTCTGATTTGAAATGCAGTCGTAAAATATAACTGTCGCCCCCATTGTGTAAGATCGTAGATGTCAAAAGGGGAAGGGAGTACATAGTGTGATCAAGTTCAAAGTGGGATAACTACCTTTTCAATACAGCTTCTCATATCTCCTCCTCTGCAGGGTTATTAAAAGAGTTTTGAAATAAGAAAATAAAAGATATTTTACTCTTCGACCGGAGATCTAAATATTTTATTTTTCATTTCCCTCTTCTGACTACCAAAAGACAAATTGTTATTAAATATTTCATAAAAAATTTCCCTTTTAATTGTTATTAAACACTTTGTTCTATTTCACAACCTTGTAAACATGATAACATTAGTCTTCGGACTTTTGTCATGTACCGTCATTTTACAATAAAAGCATCCAGGGGAGGCAAATTTATCGCAACCTAGAAGTGTATCAACCCATTATTATAAATGCAAGAAATTCTATCGAAAGATTAACCAGGAGCACGCCAGTTAAATAATTGTGTACTAAATTCACAGTTATCATCAACATTAGATTTTCATTCAATCGCGTTTCTGCTGAAATTCTGAGTAACTTCTTCCAATTTATTCGAAATGTGTCTAACTAAGGGCATGAAACGCAGTGGTGATTGTATGATATATATTTTTTGAGATGTAGAAAGGATATCAAGTCAAATTTAAATAGAACTATTGCACATTAAAATTTGCACAAGTACGATTTGGAAATGTGGAATTTGAATGGTTTGTAATATTATCAGTAAAACGACAAGATACATTCAGATCCTTTAATCAGGGTGTGTGAGAGAGAAAGGGGGAGGGGAGTGAGAGAGAGAGAGAGAGAGATAGTAACGTACTGAGAAAATACTTTACCTCCATCAAGTTCTATAAACGAGTAAAGTACACATGGCAAACGAACAGAGACAGAGACAGAGTAAAAAAAAATGGCAAAGGATCGGTCAGATTTTGTCCAGTCAACCACAAAGTTTACACAATAGGTTCTTCAGCATTATTGTGATAAAAACTTTAACGACTACGATGGATTCTATTAAACGTGCATGCATGTTTGGTTTTGCCCTCCGAATTTGTTTACCCTATTATGTCTATTTCAAAAGAAGGGAAAACCCCATATTTTCACCGCAAATATGATTTCCCAGCCCCCCCCCCTCCTCAGAGAGGCTCAATAGCCCACCCCTGTTGTTGCAAGGAGGGGTAAAGTTCTACTATCTACCATATGATAAGCAACAACCGTCGTGGATGTACCAAACACTATCCACTGAAACACATGCTTCTGCATTCTAAAAACATATTAGTTAAAGTCCAAGTCCACAGCAAGATGAAGTTCATTTCAATAAAAAGAATAAAAGATTCTAAACAAAAAAGTGAAAATTTGATGAAAATTCGATGCAAAATAAGGAAGTAATGAACTTTCAATGTTTCACAATTATTTTGCAAAACAGTTCTTGAACAGTCGGCATGAATATTTAACGAATAAGTTGATGATGTCATACACTCACTATTCTCCATAATGATCTATACAAAAATTTCATAAAATTTTCATTTTCTTTCACTAAAACTGAAAAGTCATTCATGTCTACATAACTAGACTAAATACCATTTTGTAAGTATGTAAGGAGTATTTAGGACAAATTTTACATTTTTATAGCTACAGTATGAAATTTTTGTCATTTCTGTATACATAATGTGTGGAAAACTGTGATTATATGACATCATCAAATCACACAATGAATATTCATATCGGCTGTTCAAGAGCTGTTTTGCGAAAAAATAGTAAAAATTCAAAAATTCATAGCAGCTGCTTCTTTATTTGCATCCAATTTTCATCCAATTTTCACTGTTTTGTTTGGAAGTTTTAAAAATTCTTTTTATTGAAATGAACTTCATGTTACTGTGGACTTGGTCTTTAAAATGACTAGATTATGGGTCAGTTGGATGCAACTATTAGCCATAAAAATCTAACCGAATTCTAGTTGAAATACGACTAGAAAATAGTCACAAATGACTAAAATAGAGTAAAAATGACTAGTATTTCAGTTGCACCCATCTGATCCTTTGATCTAGTCATATTTGCTCCGTCTCAGTTGTGTACACTAACCAAATAATGAGATTTAGCCGTGCACAAGACACTCTAAAGCCCGGCGCATACTGACTGCGAACCGATTTTGGAAAAGTTTGTTATAGCATATGATACGAACATTCATACATGTCAAATCTTAATGATCAAAGTTCCGAATAGTCATGTGAAAACTAATATCGAAATTTCGGGCGATTGCGAGCCTCCCCGTTGGAATGAAAGCAAAATCTATCCCGATTTGTGGTGACGTCATAGCAATTGAATTGAATTTATTGAATTTCCACAAAAATCATTAAAACAACAGTGTACAAAATTAACATATATACATCATAAAGTGGGGGGGGGGGGGGATAACAAAAGTATAATTACTTATCGAGATTACCCCCTTACAAATAAGTTCATAAAAGTACACATATACATATAAAGCTACATTTAAAGCGTAATAAAGACAACAAATTTTCACTGATACATAATTGACAATTACACCCACACACACACACACCCTGCACACATGCAAGAAAGCCTATTTTTTGGTACATGTCAATAAAAAAGATTTGTATCTCCTTTTGAATGAATTCAGAGTTGGGCTTTCTCTTGCGATCGGCTGCGATTTGAAGCCGATTTGGCCTTTACTCCGACCAAAAGGCTTGCAGTTAACCAATTCGTCGATATTAGTATTCCTGTCATTATTCCGAACTTTAAATAAGATAATTTTACTTGTTTAAACTTTCATATTTAATGCAAGATGCCATTTGTTCGAAAATCAGGTCGCAGTCGGATCGTATAGTGTGCGGCGGGCTTAAGAAACTCTGCGATTCGACTTTGAAAAAAAAAAGTTATAGCCCGTGAAATGAATATTCAAACATGCAAATTCTTTTTGAATGGTCACATAAATGCTGAGATCGAGGTTCCGGGCGGGCTGTGAGCCTCCTAGGTGAAAACAAAGCGAAATCACACTATGAACATGACAGACAAAGAAAGCGGACAAAATAAACAACCCCTCATTCTACCCTTCACAATGGTTCTGGTAGTCAAAAGAACATCCCTTTACTGCTATTGTCTAAAATATGTGGAACAGGTGTCACATGCATATTCACCTGGAACTATAGGATTAAACATAATAGCTGTGAAGGGATGTTCTTTTGACTACCAGTACCATTGTGAAGGGTAGAATGAGAGGTTGTTTATTTTGTCCGCTTTCTTTGTCCGCCATGTTCATAGTGTCAATTGCGAATCTTAGTGACGTCACGCAAGTACTGCGATTTTCCACGCTTTCAAGTCGATTTGGCCTTTACTCAGAGTAAAAGGCTTGCAGTGGACCGAAATCTCGATTTTAGTGTTTCTATCATTATCCCGAATCTCAGTGAGGATAATTTCATTTTTAAACACTCTATATTAATACGAAATTTGATTTCTTCAAAATTGGGTCGTAGTCGGATCGATAGTGTGGGTGGCCTTGAGTTTCACCTAAACCTCTGTTCTGTCCCTCCCAAACTACATATCTTTAACGAAATAAAGCCCGGTGAAACTGTTGCCGGGGCATAATTCATGTTGGTCTTCAACACAAGGTTCAACCTGCCTAGTATCTGATGTACAAGAACAGTGTTTGAAGTATTCACTTTAAACAAAACTGAAGATGGTGGTGGCGGAAGATGGGGAGGATGGCGTAGGTAGAGTGAGGGAAGAGAAAGTCATCGGTATCTACAAAGCAGACAGTTAAATACGCATCGTCATAAAAGGTCCACTTTCCACCAGTTCTCTCCTCTCTGTTTCGAACGGAGAAGTGGGGGCAATTTAGAAAATTCTTTATCTAATTAAAAGGGTAATGTAATTAACTCAAAGTCTTTGTTAGGAATGAGCGGGTGAGGAGCAATAACATAAAAATATTGCTTTAATTTCCGTTTACGTCGAACACTAAGGAATTCACGATGTTCTCTCAAGGAATCAAACAAATGGAGAAGATGCACACAGAGATGAATATCGAGGTCAACTAGTAATCTAGTCTTTTAGGCAATCTCATATATGGATGACGTAGCCACAATTCATCAAGAGGGAAATTGATTAAAATTTGCTGTATACATGGTATAGCTTGAAGAAGAGGAAAATTGAGTAGGAGGAATCTTGCTATAAACCGTAATTAAGAAATTGGTGCCAGGCATCTATGCTAGACAACCAGTGTGATTTACATTATTCCCTTTACACTGCGACCTGGCGATGTTTAGATCCTAAAAGACATGCGCTCATATACATTCACTCTTCCTGATCGAACAAGTCAAATGTGGAGTGCAACCTAAGGTTTAAATGGCAAAATGGCAGGAGAAATTGACAAGACGTTAGAAAATATGGTAAGTTTATTGTGTGCTCTTTTGTTGGATCGTTTCTATCACTTCTCTTTACTCCTATATGATAACTATAATTCGATCAGATATGATTATATTTGCCAAACGAAATTCTACGAGAGAAGAAGGAAATTAGCTACGCAGAAGGGCAATAATAAAAGGACATAAAATTTGTTGATCAAAATGAATCTAGAGTGATTGTGTTTGGTTTTCTAAATAAATTTAGATGCTCCAAAGTATCCATAGTTTTTTTTAAAAAGTCTCAAAAGATCTTGTAAGACAATTTTCATTAATTTGAGACTTACGACCATGACCCAAACGGAAATTTTAAATAACAATATCTGAAACCTCAGACAACCCAGGGCTGGATCCAGCATTTTTCAAAGGGGAGGGTGGGGGGACGTCGGCTTTTTCAGGTGTCTGTTTCAACCGAAAAATTTGCTGACAAGCAAAAAAAAAAAAAAAGTTCTCGGTTTCAAAAGTTTCAATGCATGAGTCAAACACCCGACATATTACGGTAACGGACGATCAGAATCAACAATAAACTTCACACTTAGAAAATTGTCATTAAAAAAACACAACTAAGTTACGAAGGCAAAATTATTATACATATTTTGAAAGAATATCTTCTCCAGAATTATTTGGTGCCATTTTTGTGTGGTATGTGTTTACGCTTGGACGAACATGGGGCATTGTTTGCGAGAATGTAAAAATCAACTTGCGCCAATTGTGACATTTGAACCAGTGAAACATTTTGAAAAGGGGAATTTAATTTGATCTTTGCAGATACAAATAACGCTCAAACCATCCCGGACAAAATTAAACTTGACAATCATAATTGAGACACACATACAGTTATACACAAACACCCCCCCTGCCCCAAAACACACACACGCACGCCCACACTCAGGAAGGCAATGGCAGTGGCATACCGTGGGTCAGCGCATTGAGGGCCAAGGGCACTGAGTGGAAAAGTGGGTGTGTTGGTATGTGTTTGCATTAATTTTTTTTTTCTTTTTTTTTTTTTTGGGGGGGGGGGGCACGTGCCCTACCCCCTGCACCCCCCGAAAGTACTGGGCCTGAGTGGCGTAGGTAGGACCAAAGGGTAGGACTTCGTTTTAGGGGGAATCATGCGAATTACATACTGAGCGCGCGAAGCGCGCTCCCGGTCCCTGGGGAGAGAGTGTAGGGAGAGGGGAGTTCCCCCTGCCCCTCCAGCGCGAAGCTCCAACAATTTCTATCATTGTTCCATTGTTCATTGTTCCTTGTCTGCTCCCACTCTTTCTTCGTTCTCCTTTCACCTTATCCTCACTTTGGCGCAAGTCCATTTTTACGCAAACAATGCCTCCTGTTCATCCAAGCGTAAACACATACCACACAAAAATGGTACCAAGTAACGCGGAAGAAGATACTCTTTCAAGATTATGTCTAAAAGTTTAGTGTTCATATCTTAGTTTTTAAATAAATGACAATTTTCTAAGTGTAAAGTTTTTTTTTTACTCACACGGTAGAATATACTGTTGCAGATTCATTACTCAATTCCAAGATTCTACAAACTTTGTACATTGCTTTTATTTCATGATAATCATATCATTTCATAATTTTATAATATTTTGTGTATTATGAATAGTATTTCTTACTGGAATCCCTCATGGGTAAAAGAAGTAATACCTCATGTCATGGGGGATACTGGTCTGGCGTTAGCATGGTGAGGCAGCAGATGAGGTCAAAATGAAGTAGAATATTTTCGAAGCAATTTGGAATGATTATAGTCTCTTCTGAAAATAAGTCTTCATTCTGATTTTCCTATTCGTACATTAATCACATTAATCCTAGCATTCGTTGCTGTCTTTCTGCATCATCAAGGCCGTGTACCAACTCCCGTTCGTCGTGTTATTGATGTTCCATACGCACAAACCAAGTAAGAATCCCTTTATTTTGCACGTCCTGGGCGTGGCGATTGATCCAAATTTAATAGTCGCAACCTGATATTCATTGCATCTCTGTAGTAAAGAGATAGCAGTAGAGATTGCATGATATCGAGTTAGAATCGATTTGAATCAGCCGCAGGCCCTGATATACTTACACGACATACATGACGCTTTTGAATCAGCGAGAAGTGGGGTTGGCCGAATAATGAGACACGAAAATCGGAGATAAATTCATCGTCACCAGGAAGTGGGGTGCTTGAGGGCATGTTAACGGGCGAGGTGTACTATGTGTGAGCGCTTTGGTGTGTTTTTGCTTTTGTTTGTCTGTTTTGTGTGTGTTTTTTTAAAGTGGTATATGCCTGCTATGTCATTATTATATATCTCTGTTTTAAATCCAACATTTTCATATAAGCTCGGTGATCTTGAATTTCCGTGTGTAAGAGGAATAATAATGGTAATAATTATAATAATAATAAATTACATTTCTAGAGCGCTTAATACAACCTTTTCTAAGCAATTTACATCCAAAAAGAGCAATAGTAATGAAAAGTAATTAATGATAATTATTAATTCACAATTATAAATCATTGTAAACTACAGATGAATACATTACTGAAAAAAAAATAGAAAACAAAGCCCAGTACAAGGTAAATAAAAATGATTTAAGGGAGAAACAAACAAGTCCTGTAAGAAAAACGAATACATTACATACGAAAGTTATATAGAAAAAACAAAGGACCGGAAGTAACTTGATTTTAACATTTCGAACTATTCGAATTCAATACAGACATGACCGATGCGTCCCATCTTGCCCATTGTAAACCACTAGTTTTGACCGACAGATCTGTCGTTCCGATGACGGAAATTAGGACAGAACATGGACCCCTTGCTGCTATACGCAATGGCAAAGTCAATTACCACTACATCTGTATACCCCCACGAGGTAAGACTTCATAACAAACCATTTATCCCATGTTAAAAAAATGTTCGAAACTTAATGTTCTTTTTGTGCAGTTGTATAGAGCTTTAGGCAAAGAATATATATTTACGAAGAACTTTCAGTACCGAAATACCCTTCTTGTCAGTGTTTAGGTAGATTACCGCGTATCAAGTCATGCATGAAAAAAGAACCCTTGGTTTTTTTTTCTCTTAGGAATACTTCATTCTGAGCTTTGACCTGATTACTTCAGTCATCTGGACTATCATGATCAAGCCAAACGAAGTCCTTTATTAATGGCAAACACGAACTGTGCTCTTTCATCAGGTTCATTGGGAACTATGTCGTTCATTTCAAGGTTTTGCGTGAAAAACAAAAATATATTTGGATAAATTGAATTGAATTTCCTTAACCTACATATAAATGAGCTTCACTTTCAAGCGCTACAGATATCAACAAAACAAAATGTAAAGAAGTTGGATATTCATTATCTTCTTTGGAAAAAACTGACCTTATTGTCCTAATTTATGAAATAATTCATTTTGATACGGGGTAAAGTGAAAATGGCCGAGTAAGGTCGTGTTTTGTGTCTTGCTAGAGCAGTGTTGAGAACACTTATAATAATGGCTGAGAACTGCTTATTTTCAGTTCTGCAAGTTTATGACTGAGTGATAGTTAATTGATTTAAGACTAAAATGTAGCCATAACACATGTTCAGGAAGAAACCTATATTGATAACTGTATAATTTCAACATCCAGTCTCTTTATATTCCAAAGGTGAAAAATGTGAAGAATGGGAAAAATGTTAGAGAATATGAAATTTTTAGAAACGAAATCGGGTAACTAGTGGCGTAACATTGATAATGTACAATAATAAAATTTGTTTGTACACCATGTACACTGAAATATGAAAAGTGTGTAGTTAATTTCCATCATAACCTTCCCTTTCAAATTTTGATTAAGAAATGAATATAAGGCCTAATGCTCAAACGAAAAAATCTTAAATGGCCCTTCAAATATCACACAAGATACCTTCTACATGTTGTAAGGTTTTCCGTTTTCTGTAATACAGTGCATTCATCAACGTTGTTTACCACATTTTCCGATATCCAATGATTATTGATTGGAACTCCAACAACTCAAGGTACTATTCCATAATTATCTTTCACAGTTGACCTTGCATATTTGGGTACCTGTCCTCCTTCAGGAGTAACTTTTTCATCTTCGCAATCTAATACCGAGGACATTGCATCTGTGACAACGGCAGCTGCTCCAGTGGGAGAAACAACTTCAACCCCTGATGGCGGTGAAGTAAATAGTGCAGGCGTTATAATACCTGGTTCGTCTTCAACGTTCAATCCACCCCCGGCGTCGACATACGAGACACTTACACAGGATACAGCATTAACTTTAGCTCCTGGAGATGACGCTCCTACCTCTTCTTCTCTGACGACGAGAAGGGAGGTTACGATGGCTACAACACCGACGCAGGCCAGTGCACTGAAACAGGCCAGTACCCCGTTCCAAGCGGGGACGTCGACGCAAGGCAGTTCCACGTTGCGGGTGGGAAGCAGTACTGCATCCCCTCTCGATCCTCCTCCTCCTCGTTCATCTGATGAAAGCGAGGATGATAAATAGGATTTCCAGTAGTTTTTATTTCACAAATACCTGAGTAGTCTGCGCTTCTGTGAATAGTCAATCGACGTGTCGAAGAACAAAAACGTTTCCACTGAGTTGCCTTATTGTGCATGTTGTGAGGAAAGCGAAATCACCTACCAATGGCGCAACTTCACATGTTCACATTTCACGGAAGAACACGACATCAGTCAGTTCCTTTTCAAACTACCGGGCTTCATTTGATCCGGTCTTCGTGAACTGTCACTTTATGCTTCTCTCCATTCCTGAGGAAAAGTATGAACTTACATTAAAGGAAGAGAGATAGACCATTGCATGTCATATAAAAAATGTTTTTGATCAATTTCTTGGATCACCTATACTTGATTCTTTTATTTCTGATGCATCGGCGTAAATCCACTTTGAGGAGTGGGGGGGGGGGGATGATTGACTTTTTGCCGATTTTTTTTCTGTCGAACTCACACTTAAGTATAAACACACACCCTCACCCACTCGCATAGACCACTTACACACGTTTTAATTTTTATTTTGCGAGCGAGGGAAGCGAACAAGTCAAAAATTACTAGTATTCTGGTTTTTGATCACATGTTCAAATAGAAATTCTAGAATATGACGAGCGAGCCAAAAATAACCACTTTTCCGGTTTTTAATCGCATTTTCAAAAAAAATAAAAAATCTAAAATAAGATGGTTGTTTATGAAAGATTATTAAAAGTTTTACTAACTGATTAATTCGAATATCATCTCTTCCTTAAAAAGTGTGTGTGGGGGGATATTTGTACACGCCATCCCCCCTCTCGAAAAAGTGTGGGGATATATCCCCCTATCCCCCTGGGATTTACGCCAATGTTCCAATGTATTTGAAAGAGGAAAGAACTTTTAGCATACCCAAACTGCATACTACAGAGATCTGAATCGATGTTAGATGCCTTGCTAAACTTGTCTAAGATGACCGTACAAAAACACACTTTTTTATGTTTTTACTAACAGCGATCATAGATTGATTTCAATAGGATTTATCATAGGATTCATTTCAAGTCGAAGTACTCTTCTGAATTTGCAGAGAAGCTAAAGGAAACCTTTTCATGTACACTATAACCTCTTGAAGAAAATATGTTCAAAATTTTCACATTCTGCCTGTGCCTTCAGTGGACTTCAACAAAAGTCTCAGACTTATCCGCGTGATCATCTCTCTCCACGCCAGAGTGGGCCGTCTGGATTTCATGTGTCATGCCTGTATAGTTTAGTTACACACAGGCTAATTTTTTATTTTTTATTTTTTTTGGGGGGGAGTGGGGGTGTTTTGGGGGATTAGAAGAATTTGAATTTAATTTGCAAACTTGTGTGTCTCAGTTTACCTATTATTCCAAGGAAAATAGAATACAGGATTTCTTGTACTGCTATCGAGTATTCTCATGAGAAATATTTGAGCTTGTCAAGTTTGTTCTTACTATGATAACTAGGATGAATCACGTAAACTTGTGACTGTATCAAAATTACGGTAATTGGGTGGCAACTTGCTGCACGACTTTCCACCGTAATTTTTACGGTTGGACTGTATTGTAAATTAAGGTTAACCACTGTATATTTCCTAATAATTACCGTTATTTTAACGGTTGACCCATTTTATTTTATTTTTCCGTGAAAATAACGGTAATAATTACGTAATATACAGTGGTTAGCCGTAATTTACAATACAGTCAAACCGTAAAAAATAAGGTAATTGGGTGGCAACTTGCTGCACTACTTTCCGCCGTAATCTTTACGGTAGTTTTTTAAAGTGAAGTTCATAATCCTCTCCATGAAACTTTTACTGTCTTTTGTATCGTAATTTCCCTGAAAATAAACAAAATAATTATAATATGGAACTTTTATATATATGCCTTCAAATCTTATAGAGTATTTAATGAGTAACGATAACACTAAGATATGAAATTTTGGAATTTTGTACGGAGATATCAAATAGCCACTGATTTTGAAAATCCATGGTTAATTTGAGTGATTCATGTCCACATTGGCACAATATTGAACAGTTTCGTTTCGTAAAAAATATAACTTTAGACTACACAAATCGTGATTATGAACATACATGTTTAAAGCATTTTAATGGTTCGTAGAATTTCGAATAAATACATGTGATATATGTTGTGACACTAGCATTTATTCAGTTTCTGTATAAACTGTATGTGGGATTCTTATTTTTTCAACCCCCAAGCAAACAAACTAGCGATGAACTCAGTGAAAGAGCTGCTTTTCAGTTCACTCTTACGAATTATATTGCAAATATAGATGTAAATGACATGGTCTAGTAGAATAACTCTTTCCTAATTAGTTCGATGGTTACAGAGAGAAAGAAAGAGAGAGAAAGAAATAGAGAGAGGGAAATAGAGCTATAAAGAAAGAGAAAGAGCATTAGCGTAAGAGAGAGAGAGAGAGAGAGAGAGAGAGAGAGAAAGGGGCATATTAATAAGAAAAATGGAGGATAAGTGTCAAAGATACTAGGTGAATATGATATACATCAAGAACTCATGCAAATAGAGAGAGAGAGAGAGAGAGAGAGGGAGAGTCGGACACAAACGAAGGAAGATGTATCTATGAAATTTTCTCAACTTGGTTTAATGCTACGCTTTTGAAAGTTGCTTTCAAGAATATAAATTGACTGTACATGCATGATTTAAATGACAAGAAAT
The DNA here is from genome assembly GCA_029962745.1 of Echinometra lucunter. NCBI lineage: Eukaryota > Metazoa > Echinodermata > Echinoidea > Camarodonta > Echinometridae > Echinometra > Echinometra lucunter. The sequence continues at coordinate 6,434,668 of CM057156.1, forward strand.
ATATAAATCATTTAATCAACAACTCTTTATGACAAAGCCATATACTTATTCATTCGTTTGTTCCTTCAAAGGATTATATACGATCCTCATAGACCCTATTCTGTGATCCTATATGATTTCGGGCGAAAACTATTTTCACACATTCCTCCGTTCTATAAAATGGATTGGAATGTATAATCGTCCCTTGCTCATTAAGAAATAGGACTTCACGTACATTACGTAGTCGTGGAAAGGGAGGGTGCAGGAAAAAAATAGCCAAGAATTCTCGAATTAGAAATGACATTCGAATTTGTGAGAAGGGCAAAGCTTTGCATAGTTTCCAGTTTGGGGGTGAATTTCACGCAATCTTTGTAATTTGATTTAAAAAAAAATAAGATGCGTTATAAAGTAGATCCTAATCATTAACAATATAATCATGCGTTTTTCTGAAATTCATAAAGGCGATACCCTTATAGCAGGAGTGCCTTAAGTACGCAAAATATATTGTAACCATGGTAACTGTCTCTAAAGAATTTTTGCTTACCACTGATGAAATACGGATTGCTTGACCGCCTAATATATATCATTATTAGACCATAAATTTGGAAAAAAAATTTAATATGTATATACAATACAAGAGCATCCTACAAATCTAATTCCATTTTGATAAATGTATTTTCGCCAGAGATCAATAACCTTGCTGGTTTTAATTTCCGGTAACGTGCAGGAGAAGGCAATTAACTCTATTCTTAGAGGATACTATGAGAGGGAGAATACCGGTGAAAGGTTAGGGATACGTATAGCTGGAGTACAAGGAGGGTGAGAGAGCGGAGATACAAAGGGAAAAGAAAGATAAAAGAGTTTTGTCTGTAAAGAGATGTAATTATGGAGGCTCCAAATGAAAGAGAGGCATATCTTGGACATGCTATAGAACTAACAAGACAGACAATTTTCGGACATCTTCAGAAGGGTTATCAAAATGAATACCTGCTGACACCCGGCTGGCATTAAATGGTATTTTGACTTTATAACTGAGAGCACTTTTCAAGACGTTCTACAATAAAATTATGGTAAGTTAGTTAGATCCTTGCGGAAATCTTAAATTTTGTTTGCTATATGGGTGCGGTATTGGTTTGAGCCAGGTTTACACATTTTGTTTTGTCTTTGTTTTTGTTTGCATAATTAACACGATCAAGACCAAAATTCATTGATTATGGAATAGGATTCAACTATAATGATTAAACCCGGCCCAATACAGGTGTAGAGCAATTTCATCTGGGCGAGTTGGCTCAGTCGGTAAAGCGTCTGCCTGTCGAACCAAAGATCCTGTGTTCGAGTCCAACCCAGACGGATGACTGAAGCCTACGTGGTGTGTTAACGCGCCCCTCCCCTGTTTCATAGACGCAGGCTATGTTACATTGGAAAATACAAATTCCCTCAGGATACAGAGGCGTCGATCCATTTTTCGGATTGGGGGGGGGGGGGGGCAAGACGACCAAGCGGAGATGAACCCACGGCTACTATTTGTACACACACCCCCCTCACATATATACATATATGTATATATGTATATATATATATATATATATATATATATATATATATATATAGGCATACAAAGGCCTATATCAACGTGAAGCATTTTCAAATTGGGGAAATTAAGCAACTTGCTATGTTAACCATCCTGCTTTTTTTCAATTTTGCGAACGAGCGAAACGAGCGAGCAAAGCGAACGAGGAAGCACACACTGTTTTTTATGGTAGATGTAGTAAACCCTTCGGCAAATTACGCTGTGAGCCATTGAAACATCTATATTATCTATTCGGCCTCATCTAACCGAATTCGTTTGCTTTTCAAAACCATTAAACGAGCGAGCGCAGCGAGCGAGGAAAAATATACCCTTTTCCATAATGATAGAAGTGTTATTTCGTCATCATAATAATGTGATAAAAATGTGATATGCGCTATACAAGAACGGAATATTATTATCATCAGAATACACTATAAACCTGTCATGCCTTTATGATATCTAAATAATACATCTGATCACCTGTGTGCCGAATATGACACTGTTTTAGCTACCTCGCTTGCAGTCCGAATCCATTCTGTTTCTACCATAGCGAGCAAAGTCAACGACCGATTATATGGATTCGTCCCAAAATCTTTGTCAACCACCTTGCTGCCCAAATATAATGATATTTTGGAATCTCGCTGCCATAATAAGCTACTTGCTGCCCGAAATCATCTTGTATCTAGGCTTTTGCCGGCGAGAGTAGCGAGCGAATCAACGAAAAATATGTTTTTGTTTAATTTTTTGTGTTTTTTTTCTTTTTATTGAGGCCGTTGTCTCCTGATAGTTTATCTATTTTTAGGTCAACTGGCCGCTCGATTTCTAGGAGTGATACCTTGTTTGGTTATATTACTTCCTATGAGTAGAAGAATAGTATAACATTAGATAGAAACACAAGATGCAAACCGATTTCCTTTCATAAGAATAGTAATTATCATCGGCATTGGTTAAGATACTTAAATGCGAGCGAGCGCTTCCCAGTTTCCCATTTTCTTTCTTTTTTTCTTGTTTTACGCTTTCATTTCACTTCCTTTCTTCCTTTTTCTTTTTCCTTTTCTCTCTATTTTTTTGGTTGGGAAATTATGGGGGGGGGGGGGCAAAATGATATCTTTGCCCCCCCGAAATTTTCTGGGGGGGGGGGGGGGGGGGCAACTGCCCCCCCTGCCCCCCCCCCCCAGGATCGACGCCTCTGCTCGGATAGGACGTTAAATGGAGGCCCCGTGTAGAGGAGAGTCATCAACTTTACACGTCAAGAACCCATTGCGCTATATTAGTTATACCGGGAGGAGAGACCCAAGGGTTACAGTGATTCAGTTCGCTTTTCACCTCCCAGGCACAGGTGACGAAAAAAAATAAATAAAAAAAAATAATGCACTCTGTTGTGGTAATCATCCTGTAGATATTGTCTAATGGTATTTGTGCAGAGGTACTTATCTGAGGTGGAAGGGGGGGGGGGGGAGGGTGCTTTCATGATATAGACTTCAATCCATATGCATGTACATGAGAGTATAATGTAGCAGTTTTGTACGTAGGTACCTTGTTCATAATAAATGTACTTACTTTAGAAATCAATAACACAATCGTCAGAGAAATACTTTACTACATTATTTTCATGATTTTACGTACCATTAATAAAAGTTACTGGCAGTGATGGTGACATCTTTCGGCCAAAGTCGAAAACGTTGAAAGCTACATGTATATGATAAATTCATAATAATTCATTATCGTAAGATTTGCTTAAACATATTGTTGTTACGTTTTGGTGTGTCATACAAAAGCAAGGTGGACTGCTGTGAGTTACCCATGCTTTACATTTTTTTTTTGCTTTTATTTCCATTTTCTCTAAATTAATTTTGCAGTCAGTCCTCACTTTTTCGTACCAGCTTACCCTGATCGTACTAATGATGGCGTACATGGACACGAAACGTAATTGTATCCATTTATTTTATCTTCTATAAAAGCATTTATTTTATCTGCTATAAAACCATTTATTTTATCTTCTAAAAAACCGTGGACAACTACAGTATGAGCAGAGAGTATAATTTTTACTTTAAAGATATATCTGTATGTTCCTGTGAGTGACTTACAATATCATAGCTTCTGCAGCTCGGATACTAGCTATCCCGTGAAGCGATATTGCATATACATCTAATTAGACATATTTTGATCATGACAAATTCCATATTAATACAAAAATTAGGGAATATCTGCATGGTAGTTTAGTGTTTGGAGTGATATGTTTTAACTCTTAATTATCCGAATTTTCAATTTACAGACTTGACCAATGCGTCGTTTTGTAAACCATTAATACTGGCTGACAAGTCTGTAATTGCACTGGTTCCGGTAAGAGTAGAGAATAACGCTTTCGGTGCCAAACGAAATGACAAACGCCGTCACCATGGTCATTATCTCTGCCTACCCCCTCACGGTAAATCTATAAAATCAATTTCGCCTTCAAAACTTACACCAATTGATTCTAGACTATAATCAGATATAATAAATTGATGAATTGTTTGCAATGATCCAGTATTTATCTAAACATAACTGTGAAGAATTGATGAAAAGACAAGAAAACATGTACATGATATATAGCAAGATCAACTGGAATGTACTATCAAGCGAAAGCATGGTGATGATATCATACCCGAAATACCAACCCAGCCACCGTCTTATAATAAGACGAAATACACATGCACCGTGATAAAAACGACGGTGCTACCATTACGTAAGACTTTCAATGTCACTTCTCCAATTATGGATGGCTGGATTGAAAAATAAAACCAACAACACACTTTTTTCCCTTGCACTCAATTTCGCAATGAAGGGGGAAAAAAAACTTACTTAAAAAAAAAAACAGCAGTGATGTGTTGAAACAGTTTTTTTTCCACTCTTAAAAACTCTGGGTTAGATTAACCCGCAAAAGAGTCCGTTGGGGCTACACTCCATTCCGGGTGAAAAATGACCTGGAATAGGGTCATGAAGACTTGCCTCTATATCATATCTGACCTTATTCCGGGTCATTGCTGACCCGGAATGGAGTATGGCTCCAACGGACCCTTTTCCGGGTCAATCTGAACCGGCATGTTTAAGAGTACAAATTAGGCAACAAATACCAATTTAAACAGTATCTCCCTACGGAATAACCAGGAATGATAGAATGTAACTGAAGTAACTAAAATAGATTGTAACTCATGATGACGGTCTCCTGCGTTCACAAACTTTGGTAATTATAAAATTTTAATTTTCAGTATGCTTTCTTTGTATATTGAAAGTGTTTACATATTTCCTGTAATATTAGATTGTTTCGTATCATGTTATTCAACGCAGAAAGAAAAGCGAAACAAACAAACAAACAAACAAACAAATAAACAAAGTGCGATTTTCAGTTACCAAGTACCACATTTCGACCCCAAAGCCAAATTAAATTCTTGTAAGGATGTAACTGTAGTTTTTTTTTCGCAATAAGAATTAACTGCCCCAACCATCTTCAACAGGTGACCTTTAATTTCATCAGTAAGAACAATATGATTCAGATGTGTATGTTCAATTGTCCATCCTGTCATTATACATGTACAGTGATAGGAATCCCGTCTACCACAAAAACTTTCTCAAACGGAATGCCTTCAGCTTCTCCATCGCAAGAAGCAACATCGATACAGAAAGTTACTTCTGAACGAAATCCTGAATCAGGTACAACACCATCAGTTTCTGCGACGTTGACAGTAGATGTTTCTCAGAAAGGAGGGATTCACATAAATCCGACGACTTCACCTCTCACAACAACAGCCACATTGGTAACAACATCAAGCAATCATCTTATAAATACGCAGTCCATTTCGGAAAATCTCGTGACAAGTCAGTCAACAACAACAAGCATTCAGTCATCAATCTGGTCTACAAATCCAATGATTTCCAAGACCACTACTAAATTCATAACAGCAGTGATTCCCACGACAACCAGTGCGTCGGTAACAACACCGATTCCAACAACAATGACTCATTTTACGACAGCAACGATTCCCACAACAACCACCCGGTCTCCGACGACGATTCCCACCACAACCACCCGGTCTACAACAAAGATTCCCGCAACAACAACCCGGTCTACGACAACGATTCCCGCAACAACCACCCGGTCTACGACAAAGATTCCCGCAACAATCACCCGGTCTACGACAACGATTCCCACAACAACCACCCGGCCAACAACAAGAACAACAACTCCCATCACAACTACTCAGTTGCCAACTCAAAACCTACAGAGTAAGTTTCAAGGAAAAGCACAACCCCTTTCTTGTTGTTTATTTTTATTTATTTATTTATTTATTTATTTATTTTTTTGAAAGGAGGGGGGGGGGAGTTAATTCTATATATATATATATACATACCAAGTTAAGCTGAATGATCATTATTCAAAATATCTATAACAGTTCTTTTAATTTTAAGTTGCATGTCTAATACTACTAATAGTAAAACAGAAGTTGTTTCAAATTAACTGGCGTTTCGGAATAATTACACATCAAATTCTGCTGTAAAAGCGCGATTACTTTGCCATAATAAAAACGTGCCTTATTCTTAAATCTTAATTGCTAGACGCCAAAATCTTTGTCACCGACACAAGTCACAATAGCATCTACTGGGCTGATCTGGAGAGTATGACATTCACTGAGATGCCCCTTGCACCGGCCACAGAAACGTGGGATGTAACCTACGATCATGTGGATGATAAAGTCTATTGGACCGAAACTGGCGACAAGTTAGTATACAGAGCAAACTTGGACGGAACGAATAAAATGTCCATTCCCAATTTTAGCTACGATGGTAAGTATTATTATTTTGATGTACCATCATGTGGAGGTATTGTGGCTTAGTGAATACGTCGCCAGACTTTAGATCACATGGTTCGCGATTCTAGTCCCGCCGAGGCACCAATGCTATTTGGCAAGACATTATTCTACAAATGCCACTCTCGACCCAGGTGTTGTAAATGGGGGTACCCGGTAGAAAGAAGTTCCTTGAAATACTCGAGCACCGGAATAGTATCCATGCTACAGCCGGGGTAATAACAATGGAGTGCCAGGAGTTCAAGTCTTAAAGACATGAGTGCTATACAAGCACCCACTATTTTTATTCTTTGCAAGTCACCTATGCTTAGGAGGAGGGGACAAGGCGATTTATTCACTACATTGTCCTACATTGCACCCGTAATTTGTAAAATAAGGGCAATCTGTCCACCTTTCAGGTTTTTTTTTTAGGGGAGAGGTGGTGTGCGTGCTCATTAATTTGAACCATTTTCCCGTTTGCACCACATAGGAGATGGCGAATTAATTTTGAGGATTTTGTAACAATTGCTGTGAACTTACTCAAGCTGTTTTACCAAAAACTCATTCATTTATCTAACTGTCTAAGGCTGCAAACCTTGCCTCCTAATCGTTCTGGAGCTCAGTTATAAGACAGACCCACGTTTCGAGGTCCTTTCCATACTGTCCCTTTACATCTCTCGGATTATTCCACTACAGGATGTATTTCAACAATATTATCTCAATTTACATCATAGGTCCTGTAGACATAGCCATTGCAGAGTCGGCCCGAAGGCTTTATTGTGCTTTTCGAGACGAATCTGCCATCAAATCGATCAATCTCGATGGAACTGGAGAAGTAGACGAAGTTTCTTCCGATATCGACAAACCACGAGCCGTCGTCGTGTTGGAGACACAACAGTACAGTGATTTATTTTTAAGGCTTAAGGCTTGTTCATATAATTAAGCAGCGGTAACTAACCGCTTACCCCCTCCCCGTTTTTGTGGTGTGTACTCACCTATCCTATTCTTTGATGCTGATTTAAAGCAATGTTTTGTAGCATGACTGCATAAACTACAGAAATGGCTAGCCGCTGCATACCAGAAAGTAATCATTACAAAAGCATTCACGATTTAAAGCAACAGTGAATGGACACTTATCATGATGAATTTACAACAGCGCCAACTTACGGCTACCCCAAACCAGAGACTCTTAGAAAAATTATATCATTTGTTGCTTCTCGTGAATTTCCTTAGTATGAATACAAATACATTTAAACAGATGTTACTCAAAAAATAAAGCTTTCATTGATCAGAATAGAGCATGCTGGGAGCAAAAAGGGGACAAAATCTGTAGTTTAGGACTGAGAGGGCGCTATTTCAAAAGGGTTCCAGTTCGCTCTGGTTTAAAGAGTTTCTTTAAAGTTATGCTTTATTGGATTCGATCACAAATAATTCAGTCTTAATCAGAGGAGTGGCTATCCACCAGTTGTAATTTGGGATCATTTGGAAGTGAACCCTTTGCCAATCATAGATAAATTAACTCCGAGGTGGTGTTTGAATTGAGAGTGGTTGTCACTTTTCTGCCTCAAATGATTTGATCCAAGTATGACTACCTGAAATGTGGGTTTCCATTGGCGTATGCGTTGACTTATGGAATAATTATGGTGACTATCAAGGGAAACGCCTTACAGGTGAAGGCCATCATTCATACATCAGAGTGATCAAAGTGATATCAATTCTTTGATGCTGATTTAAAGCAATCTAACTATAGATCATAATCATTTCACAAGTTATTTATCACATGACATGTATGTGCTAACAATAGAAAAAAAGAGTATTTATTTTTTATGGAATTATTCGAGAAACAATGGGCAATTACACCATGTATATCCTGAAATATATCGCGCATGTTAAACAGTGAAAAGTATATAATTTGGTCTAAACATGATAAATTAAGATATGTTGGAGATGCAATCAGCATAAATATCTAACAGATATGAACTGTTTAAATTCTTTTATTTCATTCGGCAACTTTGACAATATCTTTCGAAGTCACAGATGTGATATGAGATAATACCTACATTTATTCTGCAAAAAATACAGTATATATTTTAACTTCATCATGATGTTTTCAGATATTCCAGAGAAATTAAGTGTCTTTCTGATGTTTTTTTTTTTGCAATAACAGACATCTATACTGGTCTCACACAAGCAAGATAGAACGGATGAACTTAGACAGGACAGGAAGAACGTTGCTATTTTACGATGACCTATACGACAAAATTGTTGGATTAGATGTCAGTCTCTCAGGTATGAAGCAAAATCAAAGGTTAATTTACAAGGAACGGGGTTCCAATCCCTCCCACCTGCCCATGGCACTAACGTCTTTTGGCAAGACATTAATTTACATCTGCCACACTCGACCCAAGTGCATAAAGTACTAGTACCTGGTAGGATTTATTCCTTGAATGCACGAAGACTACGTTTGCGAGAGCTCAAGCTGGGGTAATTATATCCAAAGTCCTTTGGAAGCGCATAGAAACATTATTTTAAATTGTCGCATGCGATACACAAGAATGGCATATCATTTGTCATTATAATTTAGATATCTACAGCTGGAAAAAAAACCCATTTGACTTGACTGGAACAACAACAACAACAATAACAAAACACCTCGATTGGGAAATGATTTACGAAGATATTTCCACACGATTTCTTCATTCATTTTGAAACTGTTCATCCATCTGATATTTTTTACTTTGAAAAAGAAATAAGTACTCATTTTTTTTTTTATTACTTTTCAGACAATCGAATATACTTCGCTGACGAAGGAGCCAAAGTTATCATCTATACTGATCTACAAGGTCACAGTAAGCAAGAAGTGCAAGGCTGGTCTGGAAACTATAAACCACAAGATGTTATATTATTCAATGGGGTGTTATATTGGACAGACAAAGGTATCATAGGAATCGTCAGCTGCAGTGATTACACTAAAGCGGCGCCAAGTTTTAACGAGGAACCAAACGCCGCCGTCTTCTCAAATCCACGAAAAATGCATATTACTTCTCTTGCCTAATATGGAAACTCCATTGGAATAAGAGACGGTAGGATAAGAAACTAGCGAGATATTTGTTCTACAAACAAAGCGAAATGTTTTCCTCATATCCGTCGGCAAACTATCGGTATATCGGCGGTTTGCATGGTGAAGAATCTTTTCGGCAAGTGTCGTGACAGCGAATGCATAGATAAGTTAACAAACAACGAACATTCCGACGCAAACACCCATCGAAGAAGCTACACAATGCAGGTGGCCACTGATTATGTTTATATTCTCAAGCCATGGCGAAATAATAAAAACAAAACTGTTTGTAGTAACAAAATAAAAAGGAAAAGTTATTTGAGATATATCGAGACTATAGAATTTTTAAAAATATAATTTTGTTGGGTGAAATAGAATAAAACTATTATGATATTACTACCATTATTTCCAAGCAGGAATGTATGACAATGTATATACGTGAATATGAACGCTTTGCAACTACATTTCCGTGTCAAAAGAGCATGAATACTTTCATTTAATGATATCGCTGGGGTACAAGTTAGCTTTGGTTTAAATACAGAAGGAGAAATGATTGAAATTAAGGCAAGAAAGAAGGGGAAATACTGGTAAATGGGCGCTAAGAAGAGGGAGGGTCTTCCCCCACCAAATTACCAATATCCAATCACTAATATTTCGGCCACATTTCGACCACATTTATAGTATATTCCCTATATTTGTAGTATATTCTGTATATCCTGTATATTTGAAATATATGCTGTATTGTTTCAAGCAAAATCAAAGTTTTATAATGCTTAAGTGAAGTGTAAAAAGTTGTTCAATCGCTTCCTTCGAGGACGAATTTAAGACATGTAAGAAAGAGGAAATATTATATTCCGGCAAGCCATGTGCTTCGCGAAATCGCGTCCATAACGTAATGTGGAAAGTGTTGGGATGTTATGCTTTCTCTAGCTACCATGTATGGTGGCCCTGAAGTACGCTCGACAACAGGTCATGTGCGCCGTGAATTTTCCGGCCAAGTCGTGAAATTCTCGATTTTGGCTGCGAAAATTGTTCTGGTACCAAAATGTTGTTTATTTTAAGAAATTCAACTGATTCTAGACGATTTTTTTTCTAGTACTTTAGAAATACAAGGAAGAAAGGAAATTGGTCTGTAGTTATCAGGATTTGATTTATCACATTTTTTATGTAGAGGGGTTATCTTGGCTATTTTCCAGGATGCGGGCACTTTACCATCTATAATCGACTCATTTATCAGATATGTTATGGATTCGATTAGTTCATTTACACATGTTTTCAAAATAAACGTTGATATACCATCAACACCAACAGACTTCTTATTTTCTAACTTAAAAATTTCCTTTAAGACATCTTCTTCCCGGACTGTATGCAAAATAAACAAATGATTAACATTCGAAGTATCAATATAATCAACAGAATAATTTACATTCTCATTCAACTCACTGATTAAGTCATTCGCTACATTTGCAAAATGAAAATTAAATGAATTAGCAGCAGCCACGGTGTCATTAGAAGAAATGGGAATAGTCGATGAAGAGCTGTCATTTGTAGTAATTGATTTTAAAACCTTCCAAGACTGATTTCGATTTTTACTTTCATAAAGTTGATCAATATAATACTTCTTTTTAAGCTTTCGATTTTCTGATGTAACTTTATTCCTTAGATATCTGTATTCTTTCCATAATTTTTCATCTTTTTTTCAAAATAGCTTTCCTTTTAATTTTGTTTCTTTCTTTCATCAAAGAGAAAATTGATTCATTTAACCAGGGAGATTGCTTGTTTCTCATTCTTTTAGTTTTATGAGGCATAAATTTGTCTATAACATTTAACAGGAGTTCTTTCTATTTGTTTGCTGCTTCATCAATGTCTTCACATGCTCGAATTTCACTCCAAGGCTGATCTTTTACATCAGATTTAAAAGCTTCAATATCTATATCTGTACACTTTCTACAAGTAACGTATTTTTCATCAATATTATTACAACAGTGGGATTTCCATACAATGAAACTCATTGAGTGGTCACTTAATCCACTGTGGATGACACCCCAAGACTTAATTTTGTCTTTGGAGTTTGTGATTATATGATCTATTAAAGATGAGGAACCATTAACAATCCTAGTGCATTCTGAAGTATTTACTTGTTCCATGAAGTAAATACTGTTAATTTGATTTAAATGCATAGTTAGTGAATTTAAAGGTTGTTTTAGTATATCACAGTTTGTATCACCCATCAGTAGCAGATGACAGTTAAATCCAGTCGCAAAAGACATAAGTTCATCATAATAGTTGAAAACTTCTCTTTTTTTTGGAATTACCAGTTAATGAAAATAATAGGTTGAGTTTTCCTTAATCGGATAATAGTAGGTATGGCCTCAAGACGGGAAACAGAGTCGTGCTCCATTACTGAATAAATAAGACTTTCATGTATATAAATTGCAACTCCACCTCCAGATCTATTTCTGTCCTTTCTGACTATGGAATAATTGGGTATTTCAATCTCTGAGGTTCTAATACTACTATCCAGTCTAGTTTCATCGAGTGCAAAAATGTAAACTTGATTTTTTTATGACAATAGATCGCAATTCATCAATATTTTTTAGTAAACTGGCAATATTATGATGAACATTTTGCAGCAAGAAAAATGAGGTCGATTTTCTAATGTAATGATCGTCTCTTAGTTCAATCATAAATTAAATTGTTAAAATCAATGACCACGATGACAATGCTCCATTTTTTGATGGTCGGTACAACAGGAGGGTATGAATTCCTGAATGTATAATGTACACGTGAAATTATGAGCAGGCAGATCGATATGGGCATGTAATGTTGGCAGTCTTGTGAACAAACACGAACTCACTGACGAAACCAGCAACGTGGCGATGTAACTTGTGTAAAGAGTGATGAGAATGCAGTAGTATAAAAAAGCTTTTAACGAGTTTGGTTCATGTAAACATCGCGGGATGTTCGGAAGAAAACGGAAGAAAGAATGAAGGAAATGAGATAGAAGGAGGAGACAGGATGGATAATTCGATAAAGGGGTACAGAGGTAGGTAC
>CM057156.1:6447651-6475151 GCA_029962745.1 Echinometra lucunter
GTTCATTTTATAAAACGGGATAATGTTAAAGTTTGGTTCTTGAGACCCAGCACATGATTTAATGTGGGAACTTACTTTTATTTGTTGGTATTGTTCATGACGAATTTGTTGTCTATGTACTGTGAGTCGATGTCGGAGTGTGTCTCCTGTCTCTCCAATATATTGCTCTCCACAGCCATGACAAGTAATACAATAAATTAAATTCTGCGTCGTACAGGTGAAAGGAAATGATATTACGAATGGTTTATTTTGATTTTTAAAGAAAAGCTGATTAGTTTCTTTCATATATGGGCACGCTTTGCATCTTTTGTTCGTACATTTTTTAATACCATTTTCCGACCTATTCTTATCTTGTATTTTATGGGCTGCTCTAGTTAACATGCGTTTTAAGTTTGGGCTTTGCCGTTTACTTAAGGTTAGTTTTGTTCCTTTAAATGCCAGATTTAATTCTTTGTCATTTGAAAGTGTTAACAGTGATTCCTTAATCAGTTTACTAATATTGGGGTTATTTGGATTATGAGTGTGTATAAATGGTATTGACTGGGTATTGTCTTGTTTTGGTTTACTTGACCTTAGTTCCTCTTGTGAGAGTTTTTCAGCTTTCTTGATGCCGTTTAGAATGATGCTTTCCGGATATTCTCTGTCTTTTAACATGAGGTTTAATTCCAATAAACGTTTCTTGCGTACTTCAGCGTCTGATACGATGGTGCAAATCCGTCTTGCTAAATTATATGGAACATTAATTTTACAGTGTCTGGGGTGGCAAGATTTAAAGTGTAAATACTGATGTGTATCCCCTTATTTTGATGAAATTTAGTATGAAATTGTATTATGAATTAATCATGTTAATTACCTACTTCGTCGTGTGTATATATATATATATATATATATATATATATACATAATTTTCTGTTTATAAATCAAACTTTTCTCTTGTAAGACGAACATTTAATTGAAAAAACACATATACATACCCTCTCTCTCTCTCCCTCTCTCTCTCTCTGTCTCTCTTTGTCTCTCTCTCCCACTTCCCCCCCCCCCAGCTTCACCCGTTCTCTCCTTTTTTTCTCTCCCTCTCCCTCTCTCTCTCTCTCTAAACATATCATCCACTTTTATGTTTACTACTCCTAACAAGACATTTCCAGTTGTTTCCATTACCATAATAACATCGTACTCCAATATCTTTTCTCCCCCCCCCCCCCATTCATGACATCATGTACCTCTGTCCAAAAGATAGGAAACACCCGCTCTGTTCGTTTCTCCCTTTATCTATCTATTTATTTAAATTTTTTTATCATGATCTAAGTGAGTTGTCTTTATTTCATTGACGTTCCCACGAACTTAGGACATTCTTTAAGAAGAACCTTTGTATTATAACCAATGAGAATTTGTTAAACATTACGGATTAGTCACTTAGAATAAAAGCAAACTACCTGCACAAGTGACACTTAATCTTGGATTTAAATAGAATGCTAATGAATAGAAATCGGATAATCCTAGTCTTTATTGTAATCTAACAGTATCTCCTTGTAAGTACATAACCATACTTTCTCTTGTACCTGTATATAAACCATGTCAAATTGTAAAAACAACCACTTCACCTGAAGAGAATTAAATCGAAAGCGCTTGTGAAGTACAAACCAGGTTACCCTGTGTATTCCATATATCGTTGTGAATCTTCTTTATATTTTTTCTGATATATATATACATATATATATATAGGTATACAAAGGCCTATATCAACGTGAAGCATTTTCAAATTGGGGAAATTAAGCAACTTGCTATGTTAACCATCCTGCTTTTTTTCAATTTTGCGAACGAGCGAAACGAGCGAGCAAAAAATAACAAATTTCTTGTTACGAGAGAAGGGTTTAGTTATCATATAGGCATAAATGATACCTAATATATATATGTATATGGTTACCTCGCTGCCAAATATGAACTCTCCTTTGTCACATCGCTGGTCCAATGTTGCTGCCCCCCAAACCACTCTGTTTTTTTTTAATATTACGAGCGAGCAAAGCGAACGAGGAAGCACACACTGTTTTTCATGGTAGATGTAGTAAACCCTTCGGCAAATTACGCTGTGAGCCAATGAAACATCTACATTATCTATTCGGTCTCATCTAACCGAATTCGTTTGCTTTTCAAAACCATTAAACGAGCGAGCGCAGCGAGCGAGGAAAAATATACCCTTTTCCATAATGATAGAAGTGTTATTTCGTCATCATAATAATGTGATAAAAATGTGATATGCGCTATACAAGAACGGAATATTATTATCGTCATTATCATCAGAATACACTATAAACCTGTCATGCCTTTATGATATCTAAATAATACATCTGATCACCTGTGTGCCGAATATGACACTGTTTTAGCTACCTCGCTTGCAGTCCGAATCCATTCTGTTTCTACTATAGCGAGCAAAGTCAACGACCGATTATATGGATTCGTCCCAAAATCTTTGTCAACCACCTTGCTGCCCAAATATAATGATATTTTGGAATCTCGCTGCCATAATAAGCTACTTGCTGCCCGAAATCATCTTGTATCTAGGCTTTTGCCAGCGAGAGTAGCGAGCGAGTCAACGAAAAATATGTTTTTGTTTAATTTTTTGTGTTTTTTTTTCTTTTTATTGAGGCCGTTGTCTCCTGATAGTTTATCTATTTTTAGGTCAACTGGCCGCTCGATTTCTAGGAGTGATACCTTGTTTGGTTATATTACTTCCTATGAGTAGAAGAATAGTATAACATTAGATAGAAACACAAGATGCAAACCGATTTCCTTTCATAAGAATAGTAATTATCATCGGCATTGGTTAAGATACTTAAATGCGAGCGAGCGCTTCCCAGTTTCCCATTTTCTTTCTTTTTTCTTGTTTTACGCTTTCATTTCACTTCCTTTCTTCCTTTTTTCTTTTTTCTTTTCTCTCTATTTTTTTGGTTGGGAAATTATGGGGGGGGGGGGGGGGAAATGATATCTTTGCCCCCCCCCCGAAATTTTCGGGGGGGGGGCAACTGCCCCCCCTGCCCCCCCAGGATCGACGCCTCTGCTCGGATAGGACGTTAAATGGAGGCCCCGTGTAGAGGAGAGTCATCAACTTTACACGTCAAGAACCCATTGCGCTATATTAGTTATACCGGGAGGAGAGACCCAAGGGTTACAGTGATTCAGTTCGCTTTTCACCTCCCAGGCACAGGTGACGAAAAAAAAAAAATAAAAAAAAATAATGCACTCAGTTGTGGTAATCATCCTGTAGATATTGTCTAATGGTATTTGTGCAGAGGTACTTATCTGAGGTGGAAGGGGGGGGGGAGGGTACTTTCATGATATAGACTTCAATCCATATGCATGTACATGAGAGTATAATGTAGCAATTCGCCACGCTTTGTAGCTTCAAAATGAACTATAAATATCGGCTGAGAGTTTTGTACGTAGGTACCTTGTTCATAATGAATGTACTTACTTTAGAAATCAATAACACAATCGTCAGAGAAATACTTTACTACATTATTTTCATGATTTTACGTACCATTAATAAAAGTTACTGGCAGTGATGGTGACATCTTTCGGCCAAAGTCGAAAACGTTGAAAGCTACATGTATATGATAAATTTATAATAATTCATTATCGTAAGATTTGCTTAAACATATTGTTGTTACGTTTTGGTGTGTCATACAAAAGCAAGGTGGACTGCTGTGAGTTACCCATGCTTTACATTTTTTTTTTGCTTTTATTTCCATTTTCTCTAAATTAATTTTGCAGTCAGTCCTCACTTTTTCGTACCAGCTTACCCTGATCGTACTAATGATGGCGTACATGGACACGAAACGTAATTGTATCCATTTATTTTATCTTCTATAAAAGCATTTATTTTATCTGCTATAAAACCATTTATTTTATCTTCTAAAAAACCGTGGACAACTACAGTATGAGCAGAGAGTATAATTTTTACTTTAAAGATATATCTGTATGTTCCTGTGAGTGACTTACAATATCATAGCTTCTGCAGCTCGGATACTAGCTATCCCGTGAAGCGATATTGCATATACATCTAATTAGACATATTTTGATCATGACAAATTCCATATTAATACAAAAATTAGGGAATATCTGCATGGTAGTTTAGTGTTTGGAGTGATATGTTTTAACTCTTAATTATCCGAATTTTCAATTTACAGACTTGACCAATGCGTCGTTTTGTAAACCATTAATACTGGCTGACAAGTCTGTAATTGCACTGGTTCCGGTAAGAGTAGAGAATAACGCTTTCGGTGCCAAACGAAATGACAAACGCCGTCACCATGGTCATTATCTCTGCCTACCCCCTCACGGTAAATCTATAAAATCAATTTTGCCTTCAAAACTTGCACCAATTGATTCTAGACTATAATCAGATATAATAAATTGATGAATTGTTTGCAATGATCCAGTATTTATCTAAACATAACTGTGAAGAATTGATGAAAAGACAAGAAAACATGTACATGATATATAGCAAGATCAACTGGAATGTACTATCAAGCGAAAGCATGGTGATGATATCATACCCGAAATACCAACCCAGCCACCGTCTTAAAATAAGACGAAATACACATGCACCGTGATAAAAACGACGGTGCTACCATTACGTAAGACTTTCAATGTCACTTCTCCAATTATGGATGGCTGGATTGAAAAATAAAACCAACAAAACACTTTTTTCCCTTGCACTCAATTTCGCAATGAAGGGGAAAAAAAAGTTACTTAAAAAAAAACACAGCAGTGATGTGTTGAAACAGTTTTTTTCCACTCTTAAAAATTCCGGGTTAGATTAACCCGCAAAAGAGTCCGTTGGGGCTACACTCCATTCCGGGTGAAAAATGACCTGGAATAGGGTCATGAAGACTTGCCTCTATATCATATCTGACCTTATTCCGGGTCATTGCTGACCCGGAATGGAGTATGGCTCCAACGGACCCTTTTCCGGGTCAATCTGAACCGGCATGTTTAAGAGTACAAATTAGGCAACAAATACCAATTTAAACAGTATCTCCCTACGGAATAACCAGGAATGATAGAATGTAACTGAAGTAACTAAAATAGATTGTAACTCATGATGACGGTCTCCTGCGTTCACAAACTTTGGTAATTATAAAATTTTAATTTTCAGTATGCTTTCTTTGTATATTGAAAGTGTTTACATATTTCCTATAATATTAGATTGTTTTGTATCATGTTATTCAACGCAGAAAGAAAAGCGAAACAAACAAACAAACAAACAAACAAACAAATAAACAAAGTGCGATTTTCAGTTACCAAGTACCACATTTCGACCCCAAAGCCAAATTAAATTCTTGTAAGGATGTAACTGTAGTTTTTTTTTTTCGCAATAAGAATTAACTGCCCAAACAATCTTCAACAGGTGACCTTTAATTTCATCAGTAAGAACAATATGATTCAGATGTGTATGTTCAATTGTCCATCCTGTCATTATACATGTACAGTGATAGGAATCCCGTCTACCACAAAAACTTTCTCAAACGGAATGCCTTCAGCTTCTCCATCGCAAGAAGCAACATCGATACAGAAAGTTACTTCTGAACGAAATCCTGAATCAGGTACAACACCATCAGTTTCTGCGACGTTGACAGTAGATGTTTCTCAGAAAGGAGGGATTCACACAACTCCGACGACTTCACCTCTCACAACAACAGCCACATTGGTAACAACATCAAGCAATCATCTTATAAATACGCAGTCCATTTCGGAAAATCTCGTAACAAGTCAGTCAACAACAACAAGCATTCAGTCATCAATCTGGTCTACAAATCCAATGATTTCCAAGACCACTACTAAATTCATAACAGCAGTGATTCCCACGACAACCAGTGCGTCGGTAACAACACCGATTCCAACAACAATGACTCATTTTACGACAGCAACGATTCCCACAACAACCACCCGGTCTTCGACGACGATTCCCACCACAACCACCCGGTCTACAACAAAGATTCCCGCAACAACAACCCGGTCTACGACAACGATTCCCGCAACAACCACCCGGTCTACGATAACGATTCCCGCAACAATCACCCGGTCTACGACAACAATTCCCGCAACAACCACCCAGTCTACGACGATTCCCGTAACAACCACTCGGTCTACGACAACGATTCCCACAACAACCACCCGGCCAACAACAAGAACAACAACTCCCATCACAACTACTCAGTTGCCAACTCAAAACCTACAGAGTAAGTTTCAAGGAAAAGCACAACCCCTTTCTTGTTGTTTATTTTTATTTATTTATTTATTTTTTTTGAAAGGAGGGGGGAGGGGGGAGTTAATTCTATATATATATATACATACCAAGTTAAGCTGAATGATCATTATTCAAAATATCTATAACAGTTCTTTTAATTTTAAGTTGCATGTCTAATACTACTAATAATATAGTAAAACAGAAGTTGTTTCAAATTTACTGGCGTTTCGGAATAATTACACATCAAATTCTGCTGTAAAAGCGCGATTACTTTGCCATAATAAAAACGTGCCTTATTCTTAAATCTTAATTGCTAGACGCCAAAATCTTTGTCACCGACACAAGTCACAATAGCATCTACTGGGCTGATCTGGAGAGTATGACATTCACTGAGATGCCCCTTGCACCGGCCACAGAAACGTGGGATGTAACCTACGATCATGTGGATGATAAAGTCTATTGGACCGAAACTGGCGACAAGTTAGTATACAGAGCAAACTTGGACGGAACGAATAAAATGTCCATTCCCAATTTTAGCTACGATGGTAAGTATTATTATTTTGATGTACCATCATGTGGAGGTATTGTGGCTTAGTGAATACGTCGCCAGACTTTAGATCACATGGTTCGCGATTCTAGTCCCGCCGAGGCACCAATGCTATTTGGCAAGACATTATTCTACAAATGCCACTCTCGACCCAGGTGTTGTAAATGGGGGTACCCGGTAGAAAGAAGTTCCTTGAAATACTCGAGCACCGGAATAGTATCCATGCTACAGCCGGGGTAATAACAATGGAGTGCCAGGAGTTCAAGTCTAAAAGACATGAGTGCTATACAAGCACCCACTATTTTTATTCTTTGCAAGTCACCTATGCTTAGGAGGAGGGGACAAGGCGATTTATTCCCTACATTGTCCTACATTGCACCCGTAATTTGTAAAATAAGGGCAATCTGTCCACCTTTCAGTTTTTTTTTTAGGGGAGAGGTGGTGTGCGTGCTCATTAATTTGAACCATTTTCCCGTTTGCACCACATAGGAGATGGTGAATTAATTTTGAGGATTTTGTAACATTTGCTGTGAACTTACTCAAGCTGTTTTACCAAAAACTCTTTCATTTATCTAACTGTCTAAGGCTGCAAGCCTTGCCTCCTAACCGTTCCGGAGCTCAGTTATAAGACATACCAACGTTTCGAGGTCCTTTCCATACTGTACCTTTACACCTCTCGGATTATTCCATTACAGGATGTATTTCAACAATATTATCTCAATTTACATCATAGGTCCTGTAGACATAGCCATTGCAGAGTCGGCCCGAAGGCTTTATTGTGCTTTTCGAGACGAATCTGTCATCAAATCGATCAATCTCGATGGAACTGGAGAGGTAGACGAAGTTTCTTCCGATATCGACAAACCACGAGCCGTCGTCGTGTTGGAGACACAACAGTACAGTGATTTATTTTTAAGGCTTAAGGCTTGTTCATATAATTATGCAGCGGTAACTAACCGCTTACCCCCCCCCCCCCCCCCCGTTTTTGTGGTGTTTACTCACCTATCCATGTGTTGTAGCATGACTGCATAAAATACAGAAATGGCTAGCCGCTGCATGACAAAAGCATTCACGATTTAAAGCAACAGTGAATGGACACTTATTATGATGTATTTACAACAGCGCCAACTTACGGCTACCCCAAACCAGAGACTCTTAGAAAACTTATATCCTTTGTGGCTTCTCGTGAATTTCCTTAGTATGAATACAAATAAATTTTAACAGATGTTACTCAAAAAATAAAGCTCTAATTGATCAGAATAGAGCATGCTGGGAGCAAAAAGGGGACAAAATCTGTAGTTTAGGACTGAGAGGGCGCTATTTCAAAATCCCATACGAGGGTTCCAGTTCGCTCTGGCTTTAAGAGTTTCTTTAAAGTTATGCTCTATTGAATTCGATCACAAATAATTCTTATTCAGAGGAGTGGATATCCACCAGTTATAATTTGGGATCATTTGGAAGTGAACCCTATGCCAATCATAGTGAAATTAACTCCGAGGTGGTGTTTGAATTGAGAGTGGCTGTCACTTTTCTGCCTCAAATGATGTGATCCAAGTATGACTATCTGAAATGTGTGGTTCCATTGGCGTATGCGTTGACTTATGGAATAATTATGGTGACTATCAAGGGAAATGCCTTACAGGTGAAGGCCATCATTCATAGATCATAGTGATCAAAGTGATATCAATTCTTTGATGCTGATTTAAAGCAATCTAACTATAGATCATAATCATTTCACAAGTTATTTATCACATGACATGTATGTGCTAACAATAGAAAAAAAAAGTATTTATGTTTTATGGAATTATTCGAGAAACAAAGGGCAATTACACCATCTCCTGAAATATATCGCGCATGTTAAACAGTGAAAAGTATATAATTTGGTCTTAACATGATAAATTAAGATATGTTGGAGATGCAATCAGTATAAATATCTAGAAGATATGAGCTGTTTAAATTCTTTTATTTCATTAGGCAACTTTGACAATATCTTTCGAAATCACAGATGTGATATGAGATAATACCTACATTTATTCTGCAAAAATACAGTATATATCTTAACTTCATCATGATGTTTTCAGATATTCCAGAGAAATTAAGTGTCTTTCTGATGTTTTTTTGCAATAACAGACATCTATACTGGTCTCACACAAGCAAGATAGAACGGATGAACTTAGACAGGACAGGAAGAACGTTGCTATTTTACGATGACCTATACGACAAAATTGTTGGATTAGATGTCAGTCTCTCAGGTATGAAGCAAAATCAAAGGTTAATTTACAAGGAACGGGGTTCAAATCCCTCCCACCTGCCCATGGCACTAACGTCCTTTGGCAAGACATTAATTTACATCTGCCACACTCGACCCAAGTGCATAAAGTACTAGTACCTGGTAGGATTTATTCCTTGAATGCACGAAGACTACGTTTGCGAGAGCTCAAGCTGGGGTAATTATATCCAAAGTCCTTTGGAAGCGCATAGAAACATTATTTCAAAATGTCGCATGCGATACACAAGAATGGCATATCATTTGTCATTATAATTTAGATATCTACAGCTGGAAAAAAAACAAAACAAAACCATTTGACTTGACTGGAACAACAACAACAACAACAACAACAACAACAACAACAAAACACCTCGACTGGGAAATGATTTACGAAGACATTTCCACACGATTTCTTCATTCATTTTGAAACTGTTCATCCATCTGATATTTATTACTTTGAAAAAGAAATAAGTACTCATTTTTTTTTATTACTTTTCAGACAATCGAATATACTTCGCTGACGAAGGAGCCAAAGTTATCATCTATACTGATCTACAAGGTAACAGTAAGCAAGAAGTGCAAGGCTGGTCTGGAAACTATAAACCACAAGATGTTATATTATTCAATGGGGTGTTATATTGGACAGACAAAGATATCATAGGAATCGTCAGCTGCAGTGATTACACTGAAGCGGCGCCAAGTTTTAACGAGGAACCAAACGCCGCCGTCTTCTCAAATCCACGAAAAATGCATATTACTTCTCTTACCTAATATGGAAACTCCATTGGAATAAGAGACGGCAGGATAAGAAACTATCGAGGTATTTGTTCTACAAACCAAGCGAAATGTTTTCCTCATATCCGTCGGCAACTATCGGTATATCGCCGGTTTGCACGGTGAAGAATCTTTTCGGCAAGTGTCGTGACAGCGAATGCATAGATAAGTGAACAAACAACGAACATTCCGACGCAAACACCAATCGAAGAAGCTACACAATGCAGATGGCCACTGATTATGTTTATATTCTCAAGCCATGGCGAAATAATAAAAAACAAAACTGTTTGTAGTAACGAAATGAAAAGGAAAAGTTATTTGAGATATATCGAGACTATAGATTTTTTAAAATATAATTTCGGTGGGTGAAATAGAATAAAACTATTTGTTTTTATTATGATATTACTACCATTATTTCCAAGCAGGAATGTATGACAATGTATATACGTGAATATGAACGCTTTACAACTACATTTCCGTGTCAAAAGAGCATGAATACATTCATTTAATGATATCGCTGGGGTACAAGTTAGCTTTGGTTTAAATACAGAAGGAGGAATGATTGAAATTAAGGCAAGAAATAAGGGGAAATATAGGTAAATGGGCGCTAAGAAGAGGGAGGGTCTTCCCCCACCAAATTACCAATATCCAATCACTAATATTTCCGCCACATTTCGGCCACATTTATAGTATATTCCCTATATTTGTGGTATATTCTGCATATCCTGTATATTTGAAATGTATTCTGTATTGTTTCAAGCAAAATCAAAGTTTCATAATGCTTAAGTGAAGTGTAAAAAAGTTGTTCAATCGCTTCCTTCGAGGACGAATTTAAGACATGTAAGAAAGAGGAAATATTATATTCCGGCAAGCCATGTGCTTCGCGAAATCGCGTCCATAACGTAATGTGGAAAGTGTTGGGATGTTATGCTTTCTCTAGCTACCATGTATGGTGGCCCTGAAGTACGCTCGACAACAGGTCATGTGCGCCGTGAATTTTGCGGCCAAGTCGTGAAATTCTCGATTTGGGCTGCGAAAATTGTTCTGGTACCAAATAAATCCAGTCGCAAAAGACATAAGTTCATCATAATAGTTGAAAACTTCTTTTTTTTTGAATTAGGAGGTCTGTACCAGTTAATGAAAATAATAGGTTGAGTATTCTTTAATCGGATAATAGTAGGTATGGCCTCAAGACGGGAAACAGAGTCGTGCTCCATTACTGAATAAATAAGACTTTCATGTATATAAAATGCAACTCCACCTCCAGATCTATTTCTGTCCTTTCTGACTATGGAATAATTGGGTATTTCAATCTCTGAGGTTCTAATACTACTATCCAGTCTAGTTTCATCGAGTGCAAAAATATAAATTAGCTTTTTTATGACAATAGATCGCAATTCATCAATATTTTTTAGTAAACTGGCAATATTATGATGAACATTTTGCAGCAAGAAAAATGAGGTCGATTTTCTAATGTAATGATCGTCTCTTAGTTCAATCATAAATTAAATTTTTTAAATCAATGACCACGATGACAATGCTCCATTTTTTGATGGTCGGTACAACAGGAGGGTATGAATTCCTGAATGTATAATGTACACGTGAAATTATGAGCAGGCAGATCGATATAGGCATGTAATGTTGGCAGTCTTGTGAACAAACACGAACTCACTGATGAAACCAGCAACGTGGCGATGTAACTTGTGTAAAGAGTGATGAGAATGCAGTTGTATAAAAAAGCTTTTAACGAGTTTGGTTCATGTAAACATCGCGGGATGTTCGGAAGAAAACGGAAGAAAGAATGAAGGAAATGAGATAGGAGAAGGAGGAGACAGGATGGATAATTCGATAAAGGGGTACAGAGGTAGGTACCGAGAGAGAGAGAGAGAGAGAGAGAGAGAGAGAGAGAGAGAGAGAGAGAGAGAGAGAGAGAGAGGGGGGGAATAAGCACACTTTGAGAATGTACACGTTCTACCATCATTAATTACACGCCCTTGATCACGACTCCTTCAAGTTGAAAAAGGGAACGTGTGAATTATGATCGAATGTACGCAGTAATTAAAGTATGAAAATCAACCCATAGCTTTCTGCGTTGCGACATGTCCAAGGACTCTATATCGCCCAAATCCCACGTTCAATATTGATCATTTGGACACATATATCGAAAAGTTGTACTGACAAAATTAGATGCTTGCAATACATGTGATAGCTGTTACTTCTGTTGTGATGAATAAGGAGAAGTTGAGAAGTCAAGAATCACGGAGTACTACTCATTATTCTCATAAAATCTCATAAAATAACTTTGTGATTGGATCTAGTGCATGAGATTGGTACCTTGCAACAAGCAGGCAGGGTGCCGCTCATGCAAAAGTTGATCTCTGTACAATGATCTAAAGTCTCCTACACAGCCTGTTTTTGTTTACGTGGTTTGGGTCCAATCTGGTAAGCACGACGCCGAACAGGTTTACACTTGGGATCAATGCGAATTTTGTGTTATGTATAATAATGTTGCATTTTCCCAATTTCTGATCCTGTCTAACAAAAGCATCACCATAATGTTTATTAATTTAGAAAAATTTTGTCCTTTGTACCTCCTCTGTATCAGTATTCGAGAAATCCATGTTTATGAGACAAAATAATTGAGTCGTACTGCATCACTTTATTCATCGCAACACTACGAATGACCTGTGTTGCCAACTCGGCCAACAAAAGCCGAGTCAACAAAGCCAAGGATTCTAATCACAACAGCAACAACCATGAAGTCTACAATACGTCCCACAACACAGTCAACTACTTCAATGAGTCATTTCATCCAAGTAACAACTCCAAAGAATCAGGCCACAATAACTGTCAGTCTACAACATAAATGAATCACGAAACAACGGCCAAGTCTACAACGCAAGATAAGTATACCACAACCACCTTTGCAGAGTCTACAATAGCATCGAGTCACACAACGACTGAACATCCACCAACATCGATGAACCAAAGGATAACCACCCGTCAACAGCACTAAAGAATGCTGCGACAGCCAGCAAGTCCAGAACAGAGAAGAAAGCCAATTTTCTTGGTAGTTACATATTTTCTAACCCCCATAATCAATGTATGTTCAGAAGAATTGTCTTTACATAACATACTTTGACTGTGGAGTAAGAAAATTTGTAACTTCCGAGAAAATTGAGAAAATGTGAAATTTCATGTACAAAGTGAATGGAGACCTGCTTGCATATGATGTCATCAGTGTTGCCGATTTGCAGAGCCGAGAGTAATTTACTAGAAAATGTAAATGAATGTAATTTTCTTATTCTTTGACCGATTTTGCTCATTTCTTTTTTAAAATGCTGTTCAAATTTATCTCCTTTTATTGAAACAGTGAAACTTCTAGGGTGGACTTTCCCTTTAAGTACCTTGTATTTTGTGCAGAGATGTACTGAACCCTGTTCTTTATTGCTTTTACAGATCAAGATCTGAAACCACATTTTTGGTATTAATTTATTTTCAAAGAGATATACTCTGAGACTTATTTAGCAAATAAATGCGAGATTTCCTTTTTTTCCAGACGGTATTTATCTAATATATTTGATAACCTTTATTGTGTAGAAAAAAATGCATCATGTGATAGTTTAAAAAAGTTTTATCTCATCATTCATTAGGCTGATGTCAAGCTGGAGTTTCCTTTTTAAGGCTACGCCGCGCAATGTACTCATCATTATCAAGAGCCAGTGCAGTGGAAGCATCCTTTATAAAAATAAAAATTGAAGACGTCCTCAAGTTCTCAGAGTGGGAGGCATACACATTGATGGTGGGTTGGTCCTTGATATATGATGGCGCTCTTCAATCTCTTAAGATTATTCGCGCCAGCCACTTTTCGAAGGTCTGGCGTAAGCTTCGGAAAGCCCACGAGTGACTTTAGTTTTGGTGAAAATGATACTGAGCATGAAATGGAATTCATACGTAAGATGGCGATGTTCCATTTACAGCGAACATGCTATCAGTGACAGCATGATGCAAATTGGCATGATTGGTATCTTTTGTTTTAGTAGACGACATGATTCCGAATTGGTTAGTGCAGATTGTTGGCCTTGGGGAACAGTGATAGGAGTTTTTTTTTTTAGATCAATAATATTAAAAAAAAATGTGGTAGGAGAATATGTCCGAGCACCAAGAAAAAAAAAGAGGATAATGTTACTGTGAAAAAGCGAAAAATAAACAAAGATAGAGACTATAGACAGAGACATAAAGATAAATGAATAGATAAGAGAGAGAGAGAGAGAGAGAGAGAGAGAGAGAGAGAAAGAGAAGGGGAGAGGTTAATGAATGTTACTGCGAAACTAGAAAATTTGAGATATACTTGTGATAGAAAAGGATCATAGAGAAAGAAAGAGAGAAAGAGAGAGAGAGAATGAGAATATATGTCAACGGTGGTCAAGAAAAAGAAAAATCGCAATTTTGGAAGAAAGCTGAAGGAAAGAGTGAAAAATAAAAATTTTAACAAAGGGAAGGGGGGGGGGGTGTCTTTTATCAACTCGTCACACATACCGACATATACAAAATATATTACCGCCTCTCCATTCTTTTTCTTGCTTTACCCTTTTTTCCTCTCTCTCTCTCTGTCTCTGCCTCTCTGTCACTTTCACTTGTTTCTCCGTTTTCTCTGTCTCTCTCCGTTTCTTGAGTCCGTAATTCATATTATCACTTAGATTTGTAGTGTTATAATTTTACACTCGCCTTTGCGAACTGGAAACTAAGGTCGGGTCTCGAAAAAGTTGATGCCTGGTCGATATACCTCTCTAGATTCCTTGCACGTTTGCATATATTATTCATGTTTCGATTACAAGTTTTGCTTGCTGTTCTATTTCGCTACGATCAGGGAAAATACTGGTGATAGCATTTTCTAATTGTACTCGTCATGAAAATCTGAATACAAAGAGTAGGTGCAGAGTTTTATGAACGATAGTTTACCTCGTCCCGTGACCAGAAACAGAATAATTAATGAGAATTTAATGGACTCTATTCAATACTGCCCACAGACCCACGATATGCATCCATTCTCTATTTGAAAGATGGATATTGAAGACGAAATGTAAAGAAAATGGCCTTCCCCTTGTCGTATATATTGATTGTAAAGAAATAATAGGAGGAAAATATGAGGAAAGAAAAGTATAGGAGGAAAATAGTAAAGAGAGACAGAGGAAGAGAGAGAGAGAGAGAGAGAGTATAACTCTGCACTGTGTATGTGTTTGTAGGAGAGGAAGAGAGGATACACTCTTAGAAAAATGTGCCACTTGGAACATTTTTTGTTCCATATTTAGAACCTCCAAAAAATGAGGTTCTATAAAAGGTTTCTTTATTTTTTCAAGAGCCCCCAAAGAGTCCTTGTATAACAAATAGTGGTTCCAAAGACCCCTTTACAACCCTTTGGAGAATTCAGTGGTTCTTTGAAGAATCTTTAAAGGTTCCAAATGTGGGACTAGAAAAGTTTCTAATTAGCACCATTTTTACTAAGAGTGTAGGGATAATCTGAGAGAACAGAGAACAGAGAGACAGAAGTAGAAAGAGATAGATAGACAGACAGAGAAGAGAGAACAGAGAGAAAATGAGAGTAAGAGAGAGAGAGAGAGAGAGATGGAGAGAGAGAGAGAGAGAGAGAGAGAGAGAGAGAGAGAGAGAGAGAGAGAGAGAAATCCCTGCCGAAAACGTCCCTGACAAATTGCTTTGTTAAATATTCATATCAAACAATTTATCCACGATTGTCCAAACTTGAATACATCAATCTCGGCGAACAGGCTTAGCAGCAGCAAATGTATTTTGATCATTTAAACAAAGGCTTTGCAAAATTTGTCAAAGTCATGAAAAGCCAAACGAGATTTTATCTTTCGAATAACCTGCCTCGAGGATTTCATCTGGATTTAAGACCGTTATTTGCTTTTGTTGGGAACAAGAAAATGGTAAAGTTCTAAGCATTTTTTAAAATATTGTTCTATTGTGACAAGTCTATGTATATCTTCAGCTTGTCCAGACACAAAATTAGAACTTCAAACCAACTACCATATTGACTGTGAATGCTTATATCGTATAAGGTTTGAAGTACACTTCCTTTAGATAACAAGGTATTACGAGAGAGTGGGAAGACTGATAGTATTTTTCTGGCAAAGCTCTTATCACATTAAACTAAAATATTGCTTAGACTGGATAAACTTTATAATTTCCACTAATATTTCATAATCCTATTGTACTGGTTTGTTAAAGAGAATTAAATAAAAAAGTAAGAATGACGTATAACCGGTGTTTTTATAATTTAATCATATCACTTTATACCAAGGGTTACAACAGCCGTCAAAAGAAATTGTATCATTATTATATACAATTCTCGTGGTTACAACACTCAGGCGAGATACGTGATATTTTTAAAGCATTGATTAGAACTCTCAATTCAAAATGTGAATTTGCATCATTCTATAATTGACACAGAATTCGTGACATGAACTTTATCATTCAATATTTCCCAGTTTGGATTTAACACCACCTCCACTGACATCGACAACAACAGTAACAAAAACAACAAATCACATACTGGAGAAAACGAAACGAGAACATGATTGGAAGCTATATTGGTAATCATGAATATCTTATGATGGAATGACACATACACACCCACATACCCACAAAAAATAGAACAAAAAATTTGAAAATTTTTATTAAAAAGATCCATAAAACTGCATTGTAAGTCATCGATTGCAACACTGGGTCATGTTTGTCTTGCAGGAAGTACCGTTGTTTCGACTTTTGACGTTTTTGCACTGCGTTGTAGCTCTTGTGGAAGGTATGTATCTGTTAAACACACTATGGTTTCCATGCGATTGAGAGATTTTTAGCAAATAAAACTTTTGTGTTTTAGAGGTTTAATGTCATAACCCTTCCTGTTTATTAAACTTATAAACATTGCATATATCATGCTCAATTCCCTCAATACGAAGAGATTCTTCGTTCAAATGAAAAGCAATGAATTGATCTAACATAACGAGATTAAACGGATCATCACCGTTATGCTCCCTTACAGCAATACACCTAAACTTACGCATGAATCATTGTGCTAAATATGCAAAAAGGGAGAGGGTTGTTCATGTAGTTCTGTATACTGTTCCGGAATCATCATGTTTCGCCATTTGCAAGTGATTTTGTATTGCTTTGTTACCATATGGTTTAGAGTATTTCAGACTCAGTGCTCTCTAAGATCTTTAAGAGAGGGAGTGAGGGAGGGGGAGAGAGGGGGCTTGAAGATCCTATAGCTCTTATGTGATCACCGAAAGTGGGGTGAAAATGCATTCTCTTTATTTCAAAGAGTACTTAAATTAACGTGTGCATGGCTTTTTTTCAATTTCGGTGTTATAGGAAATTGTGTTGGAAATTTTCCTGCGCATGATTGTAAACCAATAGTTCTAGCGAATGGGACAATCCTCCATCCGAAAGCAGTGAGGGTCTCTAAATCCCGAACATCAATACCAGGCCATACTTCAGTCCATACTGCATGTAAACTGGTAGAAGGTAAGGTTATTTGCTACTAATGGTGATATAACTATTAAACTATCTAAAATGATGTATGCTATTTTTGCGAATTACAATAAACTTTTACATTTCTTAGTCGCATTTCTTATTTTTGCCTATAAAGAAATTGTCTTAAAGAAAAAATAAAGTAAAAAAAAAAAAAGAATAAGTAGGCACAGAGGAAGTTTGCACTAAACACTTATATCCTTTACATTTTTTTTTCCAACGCATATCATCTGTATTTTGACAGCTTTCAAACTTCCTTCTACCATGTCTACAGAGTGTGCTGTAAATCCTTGTGCAAATGGTGGAACTTGCTTGGAGTTACTGGCAGGATATACATGTAACTGTGCGCCTGGTTTCACTCGTAGAAACTGTGAGAATGATACGGATTTATTCCCAGCAACACCAAGTACCGAAAAAAATCCGGTTGCCACGGTTACCCATGGAGAGCCAGTCGTAAATGATGTCTCGTCTTTGGCGACATCACAAACCACCTCTTCGTCATCAATATTGGGTCATTCAAAGCGATTTACGACCCCAACATCTCTAATGGAAACTCGTGGTACAACGGAAGTACCAGTCTTTACCACAACCATTGCACATCATGTAGTCACGATGGGAGTCACGACAGAGTCTCCAACAAAATCTTTCACAACATCTGTAACGACATCTCCAACAACATTACCAATTACGTTCCCAACAAAATCTACAACATCCAACACAGCATCTCCCAAAACATCTCCAACAACAGCCCAAACAACACCGCCAACGTATCCACCAACATCTTCAACAACATTCCCAATAACATCTCCAACAACATCTTCAAAAACTTCTCCTGTATTATCTTTAACAACACCTCCAGCAACGTCTCAAACAACATCTATTTCAACGTCTCCATCAACGTCTCAAACAACATTTCTAACAACTTTTTCGGCAACATCTGAAATGACCTCTCCAAAATTATCGTCTCTAACGAGTCCTCGAAATCATGTTACGACTTCATCAGTAATCTCGACATATTTGCTAACGAGCCTCCAGACTGAAGTGTTGACTACAACGCCACTCCCCAGTAAGTGATTTATCCTTTATACTATAAGATTTTCCGGCCAAATTCGCAAGTTTGTCATTCAAATTCATTTATTTTGCATTCAAATTCGACGATTTTACTGCTGTCAGGTCTATCTTGGATTCAGATCCGTATTACTAGTTTTCAAATCTATAAAATTCTCTTTCGAATCTACATATTTTTCATTCAAATTCATGAAAAAGCTGCTTCTTTCACTATCTTGTCTTTCAATTTAGCGCAACACGAATTGCTGACTTCGCGACGTTGTCATTCCAGCATTCTAATTAGTTTTTAGCTTTCAATTTAGCACTTTCAGCAATTAAATTGGAGGGTTGATGTAAAATGACTGTTTATACATTTTTATGGCTCATTCAATATTTGTTTTCATGTTTGTGTTTTTCTTTTGTATTTTATGACAAATATAGTTATTTTTAGTAAGCTAACAATCAGAATGTGAGTTATGTCATCAATTTACATATTTTCCATACTAATGATTTATGAAATTCGTATTCGGGTCATTAGTGTCCTGTTCTTTTTTTCATTTCATAACCATGGACATTCATATTTAATTGCAAATAAAACAAAGGCAAAAAAACAAAACAAAACAAAAAAGAAAAAAACATCTATTGACATGATTGATGGTCTCAAGAGGTTTGTAAATGTTCAAATTGTTTGTCTCGTGTTTCCTCGTAACAAAGGAAAAGTTCTTGAAAACATAGAAGGATAATGTACATGTAATTGTGAATGGTGTGGGGACTTGTGTCCAAAATTGTGAACATAATTCCTTATTTAGCTTGTAGTCAGAGGGACGATCAGGGCTCCCTTCCTCCTTGTCCCAGGTAATATACGTGCCCATAAAGCGCCAGCGCCTCTTTCGCCCCTCTTTACTGAATTTCTGACAGCGCCCCAAATGTACTGTCCTGAAAATACCGTTATGCCATCAAAAGAAATAGCAGAACAGACCATACTGACAAAGCATGCATTTTATATTCGCATATGATTGTAAATGTCAGAAATGTCAGATATTTATATGACTAACAAACAAACAAACAAAACTAACAAACAAACTAGAACACGTGTGACGCATTACTTTCCCCTAACTAGAATGAACATATTACGAATATAAATGCTCGGTGTTAATTTGAATGCTGGAAATGACGCCTCGACAGGTGTCGGCGAATTTGAATGCCAGTTAAGCAGTTTTTAAATTGAATGATATATTTACGAAATCCTTCTATTAAAATGTTAGATAAAAAAATAGAACAGGAGAATTGAATGATAGTTTACATGGCAAAATCAGTTTGGGCGAATTTGAACGCAAAGAAAATGAGTTTGAATCACAAACTTGCGAATTTGGCCGGGAAATCCTATATTAAAAGTCTTTCTACTGCCTCATAAATTGCAAATATTCCGAGCCGTTGGCTCATTGCTCGCCTGAAAAGATGTTTTTTTTTTTCGTATAGAGATGAAAGAGGGATACACCGGCAAAATGACTGTATCCGATGAGATAGATGAATAGAGAAACCACCCAGGGGAACCAAGGAAAGTGGTATGCACGGGGTTATCTGTGTGCACAACTTTTTCAATTCACGTTTCAATGAGGAAACACTTTTCAAGGGAAACGAATATGGTCTTTATAGACAGGTGGTCTTTCTATACAGATGGGGTGCGTTTTTCGAAACCGTCATATTAAGTCTAAGCTCATGGACGTCCCATTGAAACGCGTGTTAATTCTACAACAGGATGTCCATGAATTTAGACTTATGACGGTTTCAAGAAACGCAGCTCCGGTTCCCAAACCAGGTTTGACTGTCATGACTGTAGATGCAAGGATAAATAGACAGTTTGGCTAGAGCAATACAGAGAAAAATATGGACAAACAAGATGCTATTTTATATCTTCTATGGAACGAATTCCGCTTAAATGTGTACATTGTTATGTTGTCCATTGTGGCTTTGTCCAGCATAACAACAGCCACTGTATGCAAACAGAAAGCTTGAAGTGAGTAGCTCATTTTACGTCGTGGTCGCTATCGATCGTGATTCATGAATATTCATAAATGACCAGATAAAGAACTAAACTTTGTGGAAATAGAAAGATAACATTTGATTTTTTTTTTAGATTTTATGCAGTGATTGCACTACTAATGCAATGAAAAAAGTACTTCCATCGATTATTATGTTGTACACAATTCATTCAATGTCATGTGCAGGTTATTCAGAAATACATAACAAATTTGTAATTTGTAACTGTTTTTTTACAAGAACTACATTACAGTCCATATATATATATATATATATATATATATATATATATATATATATATATATATATATCACTGTCAATGCACTACATCAGTAGTTAGGTATAGGATGTAGGATGTTAGGGTAGGGTTAATATAGGATGACAGGTTATAGGCCAGACCATCAACAAAGAGAGAAAGAGAACACCAAAATGTTTAAAACCAGATATGACGTCTTTAATACGTCTTTATATCATCTTCTATTGGTAATATACTGATGTGAAAAGACGTAAACATGACGTGATATTTACCAGTCGAGAGCTCGTAAAAACGTAATAAAAACGTCTTTTTTGGACTAATATGACGTAAAAATATGACGTCTTATTTTACGTCTTGTGCTGGTGCAGAATTATAAATATAATATGACGTAAATAAGACTCTGACACGCCTTTAGAAAGACGTAAAGATGACGTAATTTTTACCAGTCTCTGCTCTCAGGGATTCCATTTTGCTGTTCATAGTCATGATAGTTATTAGACATCAAAAAGTGTATAACCTCTAGCTCCTTTAAAATCATGTTGAAACATTTCTGTTCAGTTCACTCCACACTCCCATTATTTTTCAGAGTGTAAATGAACCCTATCTAGTTTTGTCATGTGGTGCTAAGAGATTTTGATGATTTCATACTTACTAATGTCACAGTATTTCACATTCAACATGTTGGCAATGCATGCAAAGCTGTTCCCGTACGGTTACGAAATTATCGTACCTCAAAACTCAGAATGCATTGGTATACATTAGTGGTTGTTGTGTCGGATGCTAATCAAGAACAAACTTTGTCGGGAAAGCATGGCATAATCATTAGTAAAGACATTTGGAAAGAAGCATATGTGCTAATGGTTCAGGTCTGCTTTATTTGCCAGTTGAAACCAACAATCAGACATCAGACGCCATCACAAACTTTTATATCGTATAATTCTATTACGTCACTATCTTCCTCTCTTCTGATTTTGGGGCGTATAGTGTGGGTATGTAATTCAATTCAATTCAATTCAATTCAACTTTTATTGATTTGTAATCCAGACAAATTGGATTATTCTCAATTTTTTTTCACAAGCATCAACAAAAATTTTTGCAAAATAAAATATAACATAAAAAGAACAAAGTATAACATAAATAGCAATGTGTACCAGGATTTCCACAAAAACATAACAGAATATAACAAAATGTAACAGAATATGATAGATATATATACTAGAATATGACACAATATATTCGATTATATTCGGTATGTATGTTTCATAAACTAATTAAATTTCAACAGGGAATTTGAAAAAAGGAGTGATCTGTCCTATTTGTACTTTGTATGATTTATACCAGATGCCAAAATATTCGTCGCAGACTATGGAAGTCGACGCATATTGACGGCAGACCTCGCCGCGTATTCTTTCACTTCTGCGATTTCTGATATCGATATCTGGGACGTGACCTACGATAGTGTAGACGAATTGCTTTACTGGACAGACTTCAATGGAAACAAAGTATGGCGATCGACCGAGAATGGGTCGGGAAAAGAAGAAGTGAACTTCGGTCACGATGGTAAGAATAAGCTTATTGAGGATGAGTGAGTGTGTGGGTGCGTGCGTGTGCGTGTGTGTTGTGATTTTAAAAATAATTTCATTCTGCTGAATAACATGAATGAAGCAAAATTATTCAACAGTCCGGAAAATGCATGAGCATGCAGGGCCCTATATAGGTAAATCATAGAATTCCCATCTATCAAAGTATTTTTGGCCCATGTTGGTTAAATCTTATCGTAACTGTGCCCTGTAACATAAAAACTACAACCAGTCCTACGATTGATTTGAATCATAAGTCTATGGCAAACCATGTACTGAAGAGTTACAATTGATCGTAAGATTGATTGTAGGCCTATATCTTTATGTTACAGCCCCCTGGGCTGGCATGTGGGTATCATATTGTATGATATGTATTTCATGGGGCCCACTTTCCCCACTTGGAACCCATATACCGTTTGCACCGTAGGCATCCTCCGAGTCCCATAATGTTGTTGTTTTTTGGTAAAAGGGTCTTACCACACAGAACCCATCCAAACAACACAAACATGGGTCCCACACGGACTCCATGTGGACCGTAATGTGGAGAAAATTACCCGGCCATGGGGTAACCAGCCCCAACCAGCCCACGAAGTCACAATTCTCTCCACGGCCACCTACAGTCAGCATATTATGAAACCCACATGGGGCCCACGTTGCATATTGTATATGGGTTCCATATGGTTTTCATATGAGGCGAATGGGCCCCGGTTGGCCCACTTTATACATGGTTGGGCCCCAGTTATTTCGCTGGCTGGAATACGATAATACTTCCCGAATGATGAAAAGGAGGTATAACCTTTCTTTTTCTTTAACATCCTTGAGGTACTCCTTTCTCCTGGTACATGCTGCCCACCAGGTTCGACTTCACTCGCTCATACTGACTGGCCCATACGCCGGTGATTAAAAACGTTGTAATTTAAAAAAAAAACCCAACAAAACAGAACAAAAATCAAAACAACAAACCCAACAAACTCTGCCATCCCAACCCCGCAACTTCATTATCAGTCAGTCAGGATTGGATAATTGGGATTTTATTTATTTTTTCATATAAAAAATTTATTCATTTGTTTGTTCATTTATTTATTTATTTATTCATTTATTTATTTATTTATTTATGTTAAACTCATGGTGGATATTACTGCAAACTATACATTGTTGTAATTTTTTCATTGTTTGATCTTATGTTGAGTTATAGGCCCAGCGGGGATATCCATAGATGAAGAATCAAGAACCATTTACGTCGCCTTCAGAAGTGCACAAAAAATTGTCTCTGTGGGGATCGACGGTACTAATGAGAATACGATCGTTGGTAACCCAGTTGAACCAAGGGCAGTGGAAGCAATACCAACTCTCGGGTAAGACAAACAACTTTTAACTCTTATTCCCTGTGAGAATCTTAGGACGTGCCAACATATTTTATCGATGACAAAATATAAACATGATAAAAGAAATCAAGTCAATAGTTACACTATCGTATATACTGGTGGGTATTTTCTTTTCTTTTTGTTTTTGTTTTCGGCTGGGGGAATAGCCCCTCCAATTTTCACGATCAAAATCTTTTTTCAGTTATTGTTTGTATATCTTCAGCATTGTCATTTCATCGCATTTTCTTGATTGAACCCTTATTTAGTCTGTTAAAATATAATTTTCCTTAAGGACTTTTTTTTCGCTTGTCAGCAGCTGGACCAATCCCCCCTTTTTTTTTTGGGGGGGGGGGGATAGCGCAGCCACCCCAAAATATTTGGCTCATTACGCCACTAATTCATATTAGTGACATCGTGTTACTACTAAAAAAACCACGCAAGCGAATAAATAAATGTAGAATTTTTATTTTGGTTGTCGATATGTGCTGTTGACAACATGCTTTCGTCCATCCTCTCATGATTATAAAAATGATTATATCCCCACTAGTTTATAACCAATCAATTAGTAAGTTCTCGCTTTGTCTAGGTACCTTTTCTTCACACATAAGTTCAGACTGGAGCGATGTGATTTTGAAGGAAACAATCGACAAGAGCTACATTACGACGAAAACCTTTCTGATATAACTGGCCTTAGTGTAGACGTCGCTGGTAAGGAACTCACACATTCTTGAAGCTCTGGGGGCGCCATTCAATTACCATGAATGTATCTTTATCTGGTCTATCAAGCCCATGAATACAATTAGCTCATACCTCGATACAGCCCGTTGAAAGGGTTACTTACTATAACAAACATCAACAGTGCATGCATTGATTTGAATTACTTGTGTGTTTTGGCTCCATGGATTTAATCAGCTCAAGAAATAACGCTGTCGCAAAGCCGCTATGCGGGCAACTTGTATAAATAGACATTATTTTGTGCTCTGTTCAGTTTGCATTTAAAGTGTCATGGCTTCTATACCGTCTTTATCTTCTTCTCAATACTCTAGGAGGCCGTGTTTTCATCGCAGACATTGGTCAGAAACTAATCATAATCGTGAATATGCAAGGAAGCGACTTCCAGGTCTTTCACGCCTCCCCTTACGAACCTTCGGACGTGTTCTTTTATCGGGGTCTCCTCTACTTCACAGACATTACTACAAACAGTATTGTGGAATATGACGTCGACGGCACCACGCCATCATACTCTGAAAAAGCGAGAGGAACGTTCTCCTACCCGCGGCGTCTGCACATCATTTAGATTTTATTTTCTTCTTTATTCATTTCTGTATTCATTTACACTTAATGCATTTACTGATTTATTTCATCTATTTGTTTAGAAATGAAAATCCTCTTGGAATCCTACAATTTCATTCACTGTGTCAACTCCCACGTACGTTTTTTGTTTTCTTAATGGCATAACTACGTTACTTACCCATTTGCCACTCTCCACCCTGGAAATGTTTCATAAAGCTGTTGGTGAAGTTACGAATGACTTTACGAACGACTGTCGGTCCGTCCATCCGTCCGTAACAAATCTTGCGAACACCGGTTTCCGTTCGACATGTTCGATAACTATTAGTAATGTTTGACGTATTTGAAAGCTAGCCCGTCCCATTTGCAGACCCAATTCTGAAAGTTCCCTGACTCTGTCATCATTTGAGAGAGAAAGGCTATATAACCTTTCCCTGAAATTGACAAAGGGTAAAATTCGGTTTTAAGGAAATAATCTTCGATAATTGATCGGAGCTTACTTTTTTCGTACCACGAAAAAAGATCTGAAGATTCTAGATAGCGCACATTACGAAAGGATTCACGTTATGTACAGCGCTGCTGTACATATACATATACATGTACGGGACGTGTGGTGCGAGCTGCGCGCTGCTCAGCTAGCTAGCTAGCTGGCTGCGCTACTGCCGATCCGACTTGCTTATTCAAGGTTGGTAGCCAGATTTTCATTTTACATAAATAACTTAAGCAATGTATGACCGTAAGATCAAATGAACAGTATCAGAAGGGCATATCCTAAACCCATGCCAAGTTGTATGGATCTTCGTCGATTTTGCAAAAGGGACGAGTTATCTTTAATGAAATTTGTTATGAAGGTACATAGTATCGAAATACAGCCTAATAAAATTTGGTAAAAAGCTAGGCCTACATGGTACGAAGATATAGCCTATGTTTAAAGTTCGCTTTTTGAGTATGTCATAGCTAATTATGTGTGCGAAAATGTGGCTTCTGTTCGATAACTTA
Source organism: Echinometra lucunter (assembly GCA_029962745.1). Lineage (NCBI taxonomy): Eukaryota > Metazoa > Echinodermata > Echinoidea > Camarodonta > Echinometridae > Echinometra > Echinometra lucunter. The sequence continues at coordinate 6,473,617 of CM057156.1, forward strand.
AGTAATTTTTGACGAATTTTAATGAAATTTGGTAAGAAACTACATGGTATGAAGATATACTTTGATCTCCGAGTATGTAGGTCAAAGTTCACAGATTATTGAATATGGGAAAATAGCTAATAATATATGCGAAAATGTGGTTTTCATTCGATAACGTCAGTATTGTTGTTGATTATGTAAGTCAAAGGTCAAAGGTCACAGTTCATTAGATATGCAAAAATTGCTAAATACAGTATACGCACAAAGTCCCCGGCGAGGTGATGCTACATTTTTCGTTGCCCTTGTTATAATATTATTAAATCTTCTTTTTATCAAATATATTTCGGAATAATGTATGTATATCTTAAGACCGACTGAATATTTCAGGCAAGTGATATAGACAAATCGTTATGCTATGTCATCCAATTGCGTGATAGGCTTTAAAGGGGGGGGGGGTAATCAAAATGTAGGAAAAATAATATTGAATGTTATCATGTATTATGAAGGAACGAAGCCTCGCTTGTATATAACTTTGTGTACGTTTAATGACTCTAATGTAATAAATGACCTGTAGTTCAATAGATGATGATAGTGCAGTCTATTACTGGTTAATTTCGCTAATTACTGTGACGCAGATAGCTTCGCTTGTGAGAAGGGTGCTGGAAACTAATCAGTGGTGAATAACTTTGACTCATGCGGTGGAGTCCCGGGGAGCGTTTCATGAAGAGTCTTGTTGGTGATTTTCACTGACTAATTTGCTCTCAGCCAATCAGATGCGAGGATTTTCAGTAGCTTATAACAGTTGTCAGTGAAAATCACTGAAAAAACTCTTCATGAAAACGCTCCCCCGGTGTTGTCACTCTATATTCAAAGGTGTAACTATGATCGTTCGGCAACCCAGAATTTGACCCCTATTTCGCGGTGTTTCAAGTACATTTTCAGCCATTTTTACCCCTATTTGGTACAAAATGGGTGCAAAATTGGCCTTTAAAAACAACCCTATTTTTCGCATTCCAATTAAGTACACTTTAACTAAACCACCCCTTTTAAATTCATTTCACATCTGAGTCAAAAACAGAAAATTGCAAACAAGGACCAGAAAAAAAACAACAACACCCTTTCTTGTCGATTTCGAGTACAAGCTCAAAAACACCCCTTTTTTCGATTTCAAGTACAAGCTCATGAAAACATCCCGTTTATCCAAAATCATGCTAAAAAAAAAAAAAAAGACCCTTTTTACGCGAAAAATCATGCGTACACAAAGTCAGTACAGAGTGACAACACCGGGGGTGGAGTGTGCTGTTAAGTCAGACCGGCGCAAGATAGGGACCTACGTAAAATTGTGCTAAATATTGCACTGTTGCTCATGAAGTTGGAATATTTTTTTTTTTTTTACTTACCTTAAAAATGTTCCACTCACCAATTGATTGTGACAATATGATTTATTCATGACTAATGAATCTTTTCAGGATTACAGAGGTATTTGTGGATCAGTGCATGGCCATACAAAGGGATTTTTCAGTAGGGACGGGAGAAATGCAATGCAGTATTGAACA
>CM057156.1:6480151-6575464 GCA_029962745.1 Echinometra lucunter
AGGGTTCAAAAATATCCTGAAATCTTACCACATTTGGGGGTTTCCTTGGCAACAACTTTAAAAAAAACTTTAGGCAGATGATTTTCTGCTAATACATATATCATGCTCTTTTAAATGAGTTAACTTTGTTTCAGCATTGGGCACCCCTAGGCCTACTCTTCGTTCCATCAAAGGTTGAATTCACAAGATTGACAACGCTGTATCACCGCACTTACACAATTGGCACGTAGTTCAGTTTGAACGTTCTGTGTGAGTTGTCTTTGCGCTGTAAAACCTATACTCATACAGATTTATGCAAATTATGCAAATTGCTCACGGTTGCTGTTTGGGCAACCAAGCTGAAAATGTTCATAAATTACATAGGAACCTAAATCAATGAAAAAACTTCAACGGAAAGAACTTTTCTAGGTTTGTAAATTGTCAAACCGACTAAATGACAGAAAAAAGGGTAAACAAGGGTTTTTCCTAAACTGAAAAAGTGAACGACTTATCAAATGGACCGACAAAAGTGCAAAATTGGCCGGGAAAACCTATATTATTATTGTAATTATTATTGTTATTATGATTATTATCATTATTATTATCATTATTATTATTATTGATATTATAATCATTATTATTATTATTATTATCATTATCATTATCATTATTATTATTATTATTATTATTATTATTATTATTATTATTATTATTATCATTATTATTATTATTGATATTATAATCATTATTATTATTATTATTATCATCATTATCATTATTATCAGAGGCAGATATAGCCTTTGATTTATTGTCAAATAATTTCTTGGAGTAAAAATTGAAGACGCTCCAAAATCATAGACCTTTATTTATTCACTATTATCTCTGTTGTTTTCTAGATTCCCGCCCTCCCCCCTTTGGGTCTCTTACAAAATCATTGATCCTCCCCTGCACGCATGTCATGCCCAATAAAACAAGACTAACCAAAAGAGAGAGAGAGAGTGAGAGAGAGAGAGGGAGAGAGGGAAGGAACACTTTTGTTTTCAACATTCTTAGCACTGTAGGCCTACATAGCTAGTATAGCTAGCAGGTGTAGCCGCTGTATAGTAGCGCATTCCATCAAGGCAAAGGTAAGGTGACGGTCCTATCGATTGCTTAGCAACGCATTTCTTACACCCCCATTGACCAATCAGTACCGCGATACAGCGTACACCGGACCAATCAAATTACCCCCGCGTGTATTCGAAGGATCTTGTGGACAATAACAAAACCTCTATGCATGTATGGTCGCATGCAAGCAGCGCATAGTCATACAAATTGTGCACACCCCGCGTTGACTGCATACGAAAGCTACTTAGTAATTTACTTGGACAGTTCCCAATTCAAACATCAACTTTGACTGAAGATATTGCAATCTTTGCAGTACTGAATCATGGCCCATGCGACCAGAAACCCCAATGTGAGTATTATAAACATTAAAAAAAAAATTTAAACTTAAAAATATTCAATGTTATTCAGTTACCTGTTAACATGCCTGCAAAATCAGTCATGTTGAGCGTGACTAGACTCTAGGCCTATCCGACTCCGAGTATGAAGGGGGCTCAAAGTCAAACGTTATATCTGTGCACCTAACAGTAACATTTCAGATTTTCACTTGAAATTGACACGCCTTTCCTTTGGTATGGCTGATCTCATGTTAATCCTCATATTCTAGAGATTAATTGTGCCGAAAATCTCAAAATTTGAGTTAGAAATTAGAATGATTCCATTTGATAAGAAAACGGTCAAGGGCGATGGTGTCAATTTGACAGTGACACTGCAAAAAATGAAGGTTCCCAACATGCCCAGCAATGCAACATACCCAATCCCATGTCTGCTCATAAGACCAGATCTAGATCTAGGGTCTACATACATTTCAGGATTTTTTCTGTGAAAGGTAGTGTTTTCAAGGCATATTATTATGAATTATGAATAACAACACATAAATAAAAATAGAGTTCTCTCATCAGTTTTAATTTTCCTATTTTTTTTGCACTTGATGATAGACCGGTCTAATTAAATTCTAGATCTAACATGTCTAACGTTAGATCTACTGTAATCACTAAAAATGATAATTGATATGAAGATTTTGTGTTTGTTGACTAGACCTAGATCTAGTCTTGACGTCACGGGGTCGCATGCTGCCAGCTGGTAATGCAAAAAAAGGTGGCAGAATTACATTTTTCAGAATGGTGGCCGAAGAAGAAAGGTCATAGGCCTAGTTCGGCAACCCCTTGTCCTATAGTCTGGAGGCTCCGGCTCCTGGAGATTAAAAAAAAAATCGCTAACGCTAATACTCTCCATGGAGCCTGGCATTTTTTCCTATCTCGCTAAGTAACATAGTAGCCATTTGGCCCCACTTCACAGCATCCCTAATAAATCACTTTTGCAAGAGCCGATGCTACTGAGGAGCTTGTAACTGTAGGTAATTGAATTCTTATTTACAATCTTCTGCAGTGCCGATTATCGGTACTAAAATATTTCAGCATTTAGATCTAGACCTAGAATTTTCAGAAAATTTACTTGCCAGAGCCAGTAAAAACTCTCCAGTGTTGATGTTTACATCAGTTCCTTTTCTTATGCAGATCAAATATGGCGACTATATGGCACGTGCGCATCGGTTCGCACGTAAATGCAATCTATCTTGCAGATGTTTTTATGAAATTTCCTGTGCGGATTCACCAGAAATTTCGTAAAAATGTCCGCAAGATCGATTGCATCTACATGCGAACTTTACGAAGGTGAGGAGGAAGGCCTAGTATAGGGAAGGGCTGCTTTGGGGAAGGGAGTTGTGCTAGGTCTTTCCATAGGGCAAAAAAAAAAAAAAATGTTATGTTGCTCTCAATCGACCGAACGACCGTAAAATGGGAAAAAATGTTTTTTTACTTTTTTTTTTTAGCAGTCCTAAATATACAAATGCACCATTTTTGTGAGAAAATTTCAGATTTGGGCGAAGAATTAGCTAAACTTTGTATTCAGCGGCTTAAAAAAACCACTTTTGTATGCATTTTGACTGTATGCTGCATGCTTTTTCCCCATTAGAAACTCATAAAAAATATCTGAAAACTCAACTCTCACGTCACACAACTGCACATATTACACATGAGTGTTGGCTTGCGCTCGCTTGCATGCATAACAGTTACAGTCCAGTGGGGTAGTAAAGAAAAAAAATTGACCGACCGACCGAATTTTCAAATTTTGTGCATGTGAGGGCAACATAATTTTTTTTTTTTTTGGCCTTGTGATAGAGTAGTTTTAGCAGCTACAGCATTGACTGCGACCTGATGAGCTTCTCTCTTGACTGAATTCTTGAACTAGAACCTTTCCAGGTAGGGTATGGGATAGGGTGCTCCAATAAGCCTTAGACTAGAGGTCTGGCAGGTGATATTTGAGGAGGATATTATTCCAATACTTGGTTAGTATCGCATCTCTCACCTGATTATGGCTTTGTGCTCGACCCTTAAACTGAAATTGAAAAAATGAAGCTAGCGATCAATAATGACAATTTATGAGAGCTGAGCACTTAACACACAGCATAGCGGTTGTCATCGAACACCAAAGCTGTAATTGAGGCCCTTGAGGGTTCCCTCTGTCCGATGTGATTAAAATTCAGGTGAGAGATGCTAAAGTGTAGGCATGTTGGTGATTATTTTGTGAAAGTTTGACACAGATTCGTTCATTAACATTTAGAGAGAGTAGAGATACATGTACATGTAAGCGCATGGATACAAAAGTGCATTAGCGCTCTCAATTTGACACTGGCATGGATTTTTGACTTGAAAATGTGTTGTTGTCATTCGTCTTTTGTAATTTTCATGTACATGTAACTTTATATTGGAGGAGTACCAAGATAGATAAGGGAAATTTGCATAGTAAAGTAACAGTGACTTTTTAGCCATTGAACATGCTGTAGTTTGGCCATGTTGGTGTAATGTCAAGAGGGAGAGATGAAACCCTCCCCCCCCCCCCCCCCCCCCCCACATTTCATGCAGATTGCCATGTAAGCTCCCTGCCTTTAATAGATGGCCATGGGTTGATATGCATGCATGAGCTACAGAGTACAGAGTCAATTTAATTTGTTCCGTGTTAACTTTTGAAGTGACTGAGCAATGCATACCAGTATCATTTTGAACAAAATTTTACATGGCACTGATATTGACTTGAACAGATGCATGATAAACATTTTTCTGTCATGATTTTTCTCCATTTTAACTTCAGAATATGTACAACCAAGATGGGAAAGTAGACTTGCATGAACCACAGAATTTAGTCACATTATAAGTGCTGAAAACAGTGCATCTAGATAAATATGGCCCCCCTCCCCCAATCATGATGTTACAGAAATGTTGGGAACTGGGATTAGGGTCTAGAACTACATGGATTTTTAGACCCAAATGGCGAATCCTAATACATGTACACATTTTTAATTGAATTGATTTAATTCCACATCTCCATTGAAAAAAAAAGCTATAAAAACATGATAAAGTATGCAACAAATCTCTTTGCACATTAGACATACTAATTGTAGTGTATATTTCATGTGTACTTTTGATTTTTACAGTTAACCGCTTTTGGAGGGAAAAAGCTGCAGAGTTTTGAAAACGAGAATGTTGGTGCAAGGCTTGGTGCAAAGAGCATGGCTGTACAAAAGCCTGCTCAGAGAGCTGCCCTGGGCAACATCAGCAACGTGATGCGAACGACACATGCTGGTGGTAAAAAGGTAAATTTTTTTTTTTTTTTTTTCATTTTTATTAAAACTTGTAGCCTACTTCCATTATTTTCTGGAAGATATTGCTTGACTAGTAGTCAAAAAGCGAACTGCACATATTTCTTTTAATTTGTTAGATACTACAGATTATGCCGATACACATGATTTTCTATGGACTGCAGCCAAAGTTATCTTGAGTTTAGTACTCAAAAGGTTGATAAAACCTTAAAATCAGCAATCATACAAGACACTACCACAGGCTTGTTCAGTCTTTTGAAGAAAATCTGTTTTCATTAAAAGTGACCTTGTAATGAACTGAAGTACTGAATATTGTATTTTGAAATGCCTGTCTTCCTTGTATTTGTGAACACAGGTCGTAAAGAAGGAGATCAGGACAAAGCCATTGACCAAATCCAAGGCTACCTCATCACTCCAATCTGTTGTGAGTCTACCAGTGGACAAAGTAAAACCAGACATCTGTAGGTCACCTGTGCAGGAAGCGATGGATGCAATGGAAGTGGACTCGGCTATTGAAGCATTTTCTCAACAACTTATAGCTGTAAGTTTCTGATAAGGTTTAGAATAATGATATGATTTGAAAAAGGACTCCCTTCTGTCAAGAATAGAATGACCCTTGAACTTCAATTACATGTACCCTTCAGTCAGCGTGGAAGAATATCATAGAAATGTTCTTTCAGTTACTCTTTGGTTTGCATGAATTAGTTGTTAGTTGTTGCTAACATGCTACATGTATGTCAGATAAACCTCTGGCAAGCTCCCTAGTTGTCTGGGGAAACTTTTGTATACATAAAAGTATACATAAAATTACTAAATATTTTCAGGTAAAAAAGTAGAACCTTTCATTGTATTTTTACTCCTTGACAAAGGTTTATGTTTGATTTGATTTGATTTGATCATCTATTACCAACAATACAAGCATATACATTGCATTGTATTATAAAGATATCAACAGACATATACTTTGTACTTTGGTAAATGTGTTGCCCCGGTAATTTCTTTTATGTATTCACTTGTGGAAAAAAAACCTTTTTACAGCTCCAAGTAGAAGACATAGACAAAGATGATGGCGATAACCCTCAGCTTTGTAGTGAGTATGCCAAGGAGATCTACTTGTACATGAGGAGCTTGGAGAACCAGATGGAGGTACCTGCTGGGTATCTGGACAGGGAAGGAGTCCAGATCACTGGTCGTATGCGTCACATCCTGGTTGACTGGCTAGTACAAGTCCATCTGAGGTTCCATCTTCTTCAAGAGACTCTCTTCCTCACAGTCCAGCTCATCGACAGATTCCTGGCTGTAAGTAGATCTCTACAATGCTTTGAGGTGGTCTTAGAATTACCTCCACATGGTAGAATGGTTGCATTTTAGTTTTGCCTCTCACCTGTTATACATGTGTCTTAAGTTGCAACTATTTTCAGGTACAAAAGCAGGATCTTTCTTCAGAGCATTGGCAATGTAGTCATTGTGAGTATTCGTGACAAAGTTTACTCATTGTGCACATTATGATCATATAGGCTAATTTAAAATTTGATACATGTACATGTAGCTATTATGAGTGAAAAGTTTCATCATATTTTTGTTCACTCCGGAAGGTAATTTGGGAAATAAAACAAAGGCTGTTACGTACACTGGCCAAACAAAGCAGATTTGAAATTTGAATTGCTAATGCATTATTATCCCATTTTTTCATTGCATTGTCTTTTACAGGAACACTCTGTCTCAAAAGGAAAGCTACAGCTTGTTGGTGTCACAGCCATGTTCATTGCCAGCAAGTATGAAGAGATGTACCCTCCTGAAATCAACGACTTTGTGTACATCACAGACAGTGCCTACACCAAAACCCAGATTAGACAGATGGAGATTGTCATGCTGAAGGGGCTAGGGTATTCATTAGGGAAGCCCCTCTGCCTGCATTTCTTACGACGCAACTCAAAGGCTGCTGGGGTAGGTTTTGTGATGAGTGTATTGATCATGCCAATATAATGAAATTTCAATTTTGAAAAAGTTGAACCATGTAAATTTCCAAAACCAAGATGGGTTGTAGAAAAAAGAGCATATTTTAACCCTAATATAACCGGGGGGGGGGGGGGCATTTTGGCCCCCCCGTTGAATTTTTGACAGTACTCCGCAACGACTAGATGTATCGATCTGAGATTCGACGACTTTTTACTCTGATCCTTCCCGCACATTTTGATACCAAATTTATGTTGATCGGTCCTACGGTGCCGATGTCAGATAACGATTACGAACGCAAGTCGTTGAAATTTCACTATTTTTGTATATGACTGTGTACAAACCTATGGGCAAAATTAGAAACTTCAAAATTATGTAAATACTGTCAGGAAAGAATAATTACTCTCTCTAAAATAGTGAGAAACATCAAACACACACTCTCACAAACACACACATACACACACTCACACCTACCTGCACCCACACCCACACAAAGACGTTTAAAAAAAAGAAATACATAAGGAATTTGTAAAACAATAGAATACATAACAAAAAAAATTGATAACCCATTTTTTTAGAAAAGGAGTCGATGTGAATGTTATGAAAAACATTCGTACCAAAAATCACCGTCCTAAACCATGTTGATTTAAATCGTGATTTAAATCGCGATTTAAATCATGATTTTTTAAAAAAATCAGTGATTAAATCACTACCATTGAAGCATGTACAAATCACTGACAAATTGTTTGTCAAAGCAGTTTTAAGTCTTCAAATCAACTGAAAAACCTTGAATTAACTTTATATCAACTGAAAAACTTTGAATTAACCTTATATCAACACAAAATCAACAAATCCTTCCTATCTACTTAAAACAAATTAAAATCAAGTCAATAAAATCAGCTAATTCCTTAAAAACTAAAGATATATGTCGTCAACAGTTACTCCATTTTTTTGTAAATGTCAAGCTCTTCCGAAATTTTAAATTCTTTGTCAGCTATTAATAGTGAAACAAGTTTCTTATTTCTTATCATTTATCACACAATCCAATACTTTTCAGAGAGCAGTTTGTGAAAAAATATATAAAGTCAATGAGAAAAGGTTTGTTAGCAATTTTCCAATTTTGATCCTTCACATAAACTACTTCCGTCAATTAAAATGAAAAATAATCATGTAATCAACAGATTTAATATGCTTATTTCTTCTTACATTTATCATACAATTGATGTTTTAAAGAACATGTAAGAATCACATTAACATAATGTATTACAGTTACAATTTGACCGTTGAAAAAAGCTTTCTCTTATAAACCTTATATGTCACTGTCAGCTCACTTTATGGTCAGTGCTATGAATAACGAAAGTTTTGTATCTGCATGTAGCAATGGAAAGAGCTCTATAAAAATTTGCTAAACTCAAAATAAACTTTTAACACTACATTTAAAATAGATGTAGACACAGTTGTAAGTTGTTTCTGATTTAAAATAAAATACTTATTTTGTAATACATATGTTGTAATATAAGCAGTTTTGCAGTTTTTATCCTTTAAGTCAAAAGTACAGTTGTATATGGTCAAAAGGCTTGACATGTTTTTTTTCCTACTTCATGTATCAAACAGATTTTGAGAGAACATGTGAATAAAAATTGTAGATTAATATAAAAATCACAGTAATATAATGTAGTGTAGTCACCCTTGACTAAGCTGTCTCTTATATTGGTCTCCAACACTGACAGTTTTGCATCTCTATCTGTAGCAATGGAAGAGCTTTAATACCAATTTGTAAAACTGTCACAAAGCTGTTGTGTGCACATGTACATATGTAGATACAATTTTCACTGAGGATGCATTGGGATTTTCCTCTAGGATTTTTTAAATATTGAGTAGAAATTCCCAGAGAAAATTTTCTCTACTCACTGGGAATGCTCTGTGGAAGTTTTCTTCGTAGGCCTAGGTATGATAAAATTAAGTTCAGATTCATACATGATTCCTCAAATTGATTTTTGCTCATTTGCCCATTTTGACTGGATTTAATTACAAAATATATGGTTAAGAAAAATATTAGGAGTGAAATGTATGATAACATTAAAATTGATGTCATTGTAAGGGTAGGCTCCTAAGGTTTTTTGGTAATTACACTTTTTTTTCGAATGAACTTTTAAAAAAAATCAAAAAAATAAAAAAAATCAGATATAAATAAAAAAAATCTGATTTAAATTTAAAAAAATCAGATTTTTTTTTATTAAAAAAAAAAAGCAAAAAAAATCGCCAACCCTGTATAAAATAAAACAAAAACAATTCGATAAAATCTAACCAAACAGCCTTGTAGATTACATCATTCTCTACCCTCGTGCCAATTTTCGTGCTGATCCGGCGATCCACAGCCGAGATCATGGGGGGGGGGGGCATAATCAGATGATTTTCTGCTGATGAAATCATGCTCTTTTAAATGAACTAACATTGTTTTAGCATTGGGTACCCCCTTTAATGAGCCAATATTTGAAATATAGAGAGAAATAATTTGGAAAGTTTGATAGTGTTATATTATACAAATGATGCACAGGTATAAGTGTGTCGGTAGGAATTGTGTGCATAAGGTAACTATGGAATTGTTTAAACCCACGAGGCGAAGCCAAGTGGGTTTAGAATATTTTCCATAGTTACCGCGTGCACACTATTCCTACCGACACACGAATAAACCTGTGCGTCATCTGTTTTTTAGAATGGTGGAAAAATTATGCCATTTATGGCCCAATATCATTTTTTCTAAAATCGTGCATCCGGTAAAAAAAATCATGCGTCCAATAATTACCGGATGCATGATCCTTTTTACCGGATGCATGATTTCAAAAATGCTTTTGTAACACATTTTCTGTCATACTTTTACATTTTTATGCAATGAAACATTATAACTTACCTTTCCTAAGAAAGACTCAAATTGAATACCCCCTTACTCTCCTAGGATTTTCTCTTTTCATTTTTTATTCGTCAAGAGACCACTACTTTATTTATGCCTTTATGTGCTATATTTGGATGCACTGCAAAATGCAGAATTATGTATGTGGGACCGAGGTGAATGTGTCGCAGTGCTTGGTGGTGCACGAGCCGATATGGGTTGTAAACTCTTTTAATTCATCACATATTTTGTAAATGGAATTTAATACAAAAAACGTTTGGAAAAAACGATTCTCATTGTTTTTTTGTACTCACGGCATCAGATTCATAAAGTAAAGCTGTCTAAATCATCTTCAACAGTTCAAAATTGACCGGCTTTCTTCAGAGGTAAACGATACCACGATAGCTTGTTTACAGTGATATTGTAATAATTTTTTGATATAGGTCGTGTGTCCAGTAAAAATTTCTTCATAGCTGTCGACCAATCAGATTGCAGAGATTTCTCGAACCATTCTATAATAAGTGCGTATTTATTTTTTATTTTTTGTCTTTACTGTACAGGTAGATGCCCAGAAGCACACACTAGCCAAGTACCTGATGGAGATCACCCTTCCCGAATACAACATGGTGCAATATGATCCCTCAGAGATTGCCGCAGCAGCTATCTACCTATCCATGTCTGTGCTAGGCTCCGAAGGCAGCTGGTGCCCTAAGATGACACATTATAGCATGTACAGTGAAGATCACATCATGCCCATCGTGAAAAAGATGGCCAAGGTCCTTCTTCGTAATGACTCCTTTTCAGAAAAGTACCATGTAAGTAATTAACCTGCACAGTACACAAACAATTTCTTTTTATTTGTAAATATTGTAAATTTTCCTAATTTTGGTTTTATGATTCAATAAAACATACAAATATAAAAAAACAATTTCTAGACCAAGACTGGAATTCACAAAGGTGGTTTTGATTTAGCACGTACATTTAAGAAAGGCCCAATAATGAATGTGTGTGTGTAAGGCAAAGGGTGCTAAAATTCGCGCTAGTTGCCATGGTTTAGATCACGGTTTATTTTATTTAATTTAAATAATCCATGCATAAATTTACATAAACCGTGGTCTAAACCATGGCAACTAGCGTGAATTTAGTGCCCTTTGCCACACACACACACACACACACACACACACGTTCATTATTGCACCTTTCTTAGTGTACGTGCTTAATCAAGTGCACTTATATCACCAAATTTGCCTAAACCATGGCCTAAATTTAAACCACCTTTATAAATTCAGGCCAAAGAGGCCTCGTTCTTTTGTATTGTTGACTTCTACTTAGGAGAAAATACACAGGGTTTACCAGGATTCAAGGGTATTTCACATGACCATACTTTCATCTGTAAAATGTTCAAGGAATAGCTTAAGTGTTACTGTGGGTATGGTTGAGTCATACTTCAGTATGCTTGAGTTCACATTGTAATCTATTCTTTTCTTGTCCTATGCATGTATTGCAGGCTGTCAAGACAAAGTACCGAAGCAATCGCTTCATGAGCATCAGTGGCCTCCCGCAGCTGGAATCTGATTTCATCAAACAACTAGCTGAAGAGTCATAGTACGCTTGAATGTACGTAGCGATCAGTTATCAAAAGACTTTAGAGACCATATACCTTGCTAAACTAGCTCATCAGCAGAAATGGACTGCCAGCAGATTCACTGTATTGCTCTGCTTTCTGAATGGTTTTTATGTTGCAACACTTGTGCATCCAGTTAACTGTGGAATTGGTATCTTCAGTTTGCAGATGTGATGAATTGGGGTCTTTGGGGTAAAGGATGGAATAAAATGGCCTGGAGGAAAGTCAGGATACACATGAGCAAATTTCCAGTGTTGATGAGTAATACGTGTTGGCTAGAACAACTCTTGGAACCTTCTAGTGAAAAGCCCCACAGCGTTATGCCATGATTTGGGCTGTTTGATCCTGTATTCTACTGTGACTAATAATCTTGGTCAAAAATATTTTACATGATATTTAAGTGTGGTTTTAAATGGATGATATCCCCAAAGTAGCACACATTTTCATTGTAATTTTTTTATGGCCAGCAAGTCTGTGTATGTATATTGGCTTTTAAATTTAAATTAGCAAAAAAGGTTGTATTCAACATAATTTTTTTTTACTGTACATCAGACTGATAGCTCTTGATTTATACATGTATATGAGGAATATGATTTTTTTTTTTCAGTGTAGCACAAAAACCAGTTATAAATCAAATCAATAGGTAACAGGTGCATCCTGCTGGAGTTTGCAACTTCATATACTTGGAAAAAAAACTCAGAAAACAACACTCATTGGATCACTGGAAAATCAATATATATGAAAATGTGTGCAGGTGTAACTTGTAAATTAATCATTTCTGTGACTGGGGCATAAACTAAGGAATACCCTTGGGTGTCAAGAAATGAAATGCCCTCATTGAAAGTCACTGAGGCCAGTGCTCATGAAATCACGAAATTTTTGGAGCCCCAGTTGAACAAATTGAAATTGTATGAAGTCAAGGTCTCATTTCATCTCATAACAGGATTCATTTCACTAAGTCATTTCCGTGCGGATTTAAAGTTGCTGTAAGCTCAACCTCGTTAGATAGCACCATCTTTGACAGGATTTGGAAATTGTGCATCTGATTTTTTCCATTTGCTCCTTTCTCAGTTGCAGAAGCTTAGAATATACTTGTCAGCATTTCGCTACATTCACAAGTTAATAATTTGAGTCAGGAATGACCTAAAGATGGTATGGCAGTGTTCAAATTTTACCAAGTTACTGTAACTTTACATGTAACTTGTAATTTGAAAATAGGAAGGGCTGCACTTATGCTCCATAAATCACTAGACTAGGTTTTACTAGGTTCAGTTTAGTCCTTCATGAAAAATGGGTCTAAATATCCTATTCTCGCGGTTGACACCTGCTTAACCAAATACTAGTAGATGCTACAGTTAGATTATGTAGTTCGTCATGTACATGTAGTATGCCTTCTGAGTGTATTTCAAATGTTAGCTCTTGGTGCCAACAGCTATGCCAGGGGACAATTGTTATTTGGATCTGCTGATTTTAAAATTCCCTTTTTTCCCTTCTGTGACCCCATTTTTCCTGCTAAGGACTTCCTAGCCCTTATGCTCATAAAAATCGTGGAAAATATAAATTGTCTTAAAAGAAAAAAGAAGGAAAAAGTGAAGCCATTTGCCATTTGATGCATCTATGGTAACTGCACCTTTTTAGCAAACCAATAACTACATGCATTGAGCATTTTTTGATCAAAAGTGACACATATTCAGCACCATGGCATACCGTCTGCTTTTGAACCATGCTGCCAGTTTTCTTATGACACACGATGCATGTCCTAACCCTTTGAATACCGCTGTTACCTTTGATGAAAATGATTTAAAGACAAGTGCCTGTGGCGTATTGTTACCTGATCGGTCTTTGCCAATAAAGCAATAAAGTTTCAAACATGTCTTATACCCCTTTCCCACTGCCGTCAAAATTTGGTCCGGACCTGGGCCGGACCAAACTTATCCGTCGCAGTTGCTACGGAAACCACTTACCCCACTCATGAAGCGCGCAAAATTTTGAACTGGCTTTGCACAAGACCATTGTTCGCTCACGATCACGTACGTGAAGGTGCACGGGTCATTGCATTTGGTCCTGACCAAATTCTGCTTTCACACCAATTTTGGTCCGGACCTGAACCATCTCTTGGTCCGGACCAAACCTTGGGTAGACAGCAACATTATTTATCTTATTGACCACTTTGGTTGTACAGGCATTATTGTTGCGTGCCAGTAAATCCATTTGCAAAATGTAACAACAAAAATTAAGATGGAATACAGATTGAAATTCCTTTCCTTGTCTTGTCTTATTCATGTATTTGTGCAGTGTGTGAAACAAATTACAGCTTTCCTGAAATGTTCTAACAATTTACTTTAAAAAATGTATGCTTCGAAATTTATAGTGGTAACAACGTTTATGCTTATGCTTATACATTACATGTACATATACAACAATGTATTTGATAAATTTTGTAATAATACCTGCAAAACCATAAAACAGTTTTCCTAAAACACAGTTGAAAATCACATTCCTATTAGAATCATGCTGCTTTGCCGTATTAACTTTCAAATTGAGCACAGAAGTGGGAAATTGCAGACATTGTGCTTCAAATTAAATTTGTGTAACATAAAATTGCAACATTTGTTAACCATATGCATACTTTCACAAAAAAACAACCTTTTTATAGCACTCCACTGTTTTCACATGTAGTAGATATGTTACTCTAGTGCACAATTGTCCCAGTCATTAATTTGATCATGTATTTTTCATTGTCTTGATGGATAGGAGATTACATGGAATAAGTTGCGTGTTTTAATCATTCGTAAACAGTACCATAATAAAGATTTATCAAGATTATACATGTACGTGCGTATCACTCTTGTTTTTTCATCTTGCCTGTTGACATTTTAGTCACTGTTTTTCAAATTTAAAAAAAAAATCAGAATCAGTGATTTACCTCATGTTGAGTCAATGATATTGGTACATGTAATTGATTTAATTTTGTGGGTTTGAGTTTGCAGTAATGTAGATTATTTTAAAGTTGCATGTAGTAAACTTTCTAACGGGGGAATATGCAGTGGTTCCACTGAAAATAACAATGTAAATGTATGAAGGTTTCAAGCAAAAACATATCTGCTATAACCCGTTTGGACAAAGGGAAACTGGAACATGATATCATACTTGCATGATCTAAAGGCTTCTAAAAAAGCAAACAATTTTATGATAAAAAAAGAGAAAAGATTATAGTGTTTATCCTAAACAAGGCATGCAGACAAATCAGACTGGAAGAGTTCATTATATACATGTATGTATTGATATCTGTGGATACTACAGTGGGACCTTGTTACAATTGAACACTCTTATATAACAAACTTGTTTTAACAAGGTAATATTTGCTGGTTCCACTTTAAAAAAAAAAAAAATGTTTTTTTAGCCTTGATATAACACGATTTCATTATAAAGAGGTAATTCCAATGGTCCAGAGGAGTTATAACAAGGTTCCACTGTATTATGTATGTTAATGAAGCACAAAGTTTCGATATATCCGTTTATGGAAGGGGGCCGTTGGGCTGACCAATGGAGAGAGAAAGAGGGAGAGAGAGAGAGAGAGAGAGAGACAGAGTAGAAGGGGGGGGGGGGAGGGGCGGGAGCTGCAAACCCAAAGCAAAGCAAAACAACAACAACAACAAAACCCTACAGAAATTCTTTCATTGATCTTTTCATGATATGGGGATGTAGCTAGGTCTTTGCCAAACCCAATTTTATGTCAAGTTTTATATTAAAAAAAGGAGAAAATATTGAACAGGAGCATAAGATTATTGCAAGTCCCTGTACCCAAAAATATTTTTCACAATAAACAAATCTATATTATCGGTCTGTTGAGCACTCGGCACTTCACAACTTCTGGATGGCTCTCACACATATTTTGATTTTCATTATGCTCATTTTTCTTTCGTCCTCTCTCTTTCTATCGATTTAAACCCTATCTATTTCTGTATGTTAGAAAAAATGTGGAAAGTGAAAAACATCGAATTACATTAGAAGAGAGGTACTGCACGAAAGATATCCATACTTTTTTCACTTTTCTCTCTCTCTCTCTCTCTTCTCTTATAATATTCTAAATTTTTATCTTTCTATAATTTATCTTTCTTGTTTTTATTTCCTTGCTATATACGGAGCCCGCCAGGTGACATGAGGAAAAAAAATCTGTATGGATTGTTGCGTTCCCTCGCGATAATATTGCGTTCCCTCGCGATAATATTGCGTTCCCTCGCGATATTATTGCGTTCCCACGCGATATTATTGCGTTCCCACGCAATGATTATTGCGTTCCCTCGCAATAATTCGGCAGGCGCTGTATACCAGGCCTATACTATGCTGTGTTAGTGTGCATATAGGGGCCAGAGGGGGTTAGCTTAGCGAAAAAATTACCCCTTTTTCATGGCCATAGCCGTAATCTACAGACAACACTATGGTAGGAAGTGCACGTCTGCTGCGCTCTATGTTGTGGGGGCGGTCAGGAGGGGCCCCAAAATATAGGTTCAGCAATTGAGCTAGATTAGCGAAAACAATACCTTCATGAAAACTAGTGGAAATTGTAGAACATGACCCCCTGCATAATAAATGACCAATGCCAGACATTTTAGGTGGTGGTTTGTGCCTGCAAGAAGCCCCCAAATATCAAAACGCCCATTCCTTTGTGTACAACAGGAAAATAATAATTCAAGACGATGAGCTAGATTAGAAAAACAAATTAAGCCATTGAAACCTGGTGGAAATTGTTAAGCAAGATCCCCTATGTCATAAGTGACCCCGCCAGACATTTTCAGTGGTGGGTGGTGCCCGCTAGACTCCCCCAAAATAAAGTCAAAATGCTTCGTCATTACTGCTCAATAAAACATTGTGAACTGTAAGACAATGAACTACAATTGCAAAACAAGTTACCCCCACGAAACCCAGTGGAAATTGTCAAACATGTGCCCCTGCATAGTGGATGACCCCTGCCAGACATTGTCAGTGGTGGGTTGTGTCCGGCAGACGCCCCCAAACCAAGGGGGGGGGGGGGGGGAACGTCCATCAGTGCACAAAAAGTGATAAGTTTGAGACAATAAACTAAACTAGCAAAACAAGTTACCCCCATAAAAACCTGGTGAAAATTGTCCCCCTAGCTGTATCATGAATGACCCCCGCCAACCATTTTCAGGGGTGGGCAGTGTGTGGCAGACGCCCCCAAAACAAGGGGGAAAACCTAATTTATAATGATTACTTTAAATTTTTGTGCACTGATGAATAGGCGTTTTTTTCCTCCTTGTTTTGGGGGCGTCTGCCGGATACAACCCACCGCAGAAAATGTCTGGCGGGGTCATTCATGACAAAGGGGATCTTGCTTAACAATTTCCAACAGATTTCAATGGGTTAATTTGTTTTTCTAATCTAGCTCATCGCAGGGGCGTAGCTACGGGGGGGGGGGGGGGGCTGGGGGGCACGTGCCCCCATAAATTTGGTGTGCCCCATCGATATAAAAAAGTATATATCGATGATGTGCCCCCCAGGTGCCCCCCACAAAAATCAAGAGGTAGGAAAAGAAACAAAAAGAAAAATAAAGCCCAAGTATCTCACTATCAGCAGGCAAAAAAAAAAAAAAAGGTAAAGCAACACCGAAATGGGCCAGAAAGGCAAAGATATGTAGACTTTTGTAAGTGCAGATTTCAAAATTTTCTTCTTCTTCATATTTAGAAGCAGGATGGTTTGAGGCAAGTTCAAGTTCAAGTTCAAGTTCAAGTTCAAGTTCAAGTTCAGGTGTTATTTCCAATATAACACAAGATATAAAAATATCTTTTTTGCTTTTAAAATAGAAATATCGTGAACATAGGCCTACATCATTTTTTTCACTCTTTTTTTTAAACATCAAAACAAAATAAATGTCTGCTTGACACAGTGTATCTAAAAAAAAAAACATGGACCAGCGAGATATATCCTATTTGGTAGAGTGCATGGTGACCTAAACGTTCTTGAAACATTCCAAGTTCGTTATTTGGACGTTTTTTTCAAAACGTTTTCAGAACGTCTTTTTGTGGAAGGTTTTCGACTTATTTAAAACGTTTCAAATGGACGTTAAAAAAACGTTTTTTAAACGTAAAAGGAAAAAAAAAACTTTCAACATTGTTATGGACCTGCTGAAAACCTTTTGGACGTTATAGACGTTCTCTGGACGTTCTGCAGACGTCCACAAAACGTTTTATTGGACATTAGCAAAACGTTTTCTAAATGTTGAAAAAAATAATTACAAAACTTTTATGCATTTGCTTTCCAGTCTAGGGACCTGCAGAAAACCTTTAGACGTTTTTACAAACGTTTTGAGAACGTTCAGAAAACCTTTTAAGAACGTTTAGAAACCTTGTAAGAACCTTTTAAGAATGTCCAGAAAACCTTTGATAATTATGATTTAAAAAAAAATTATCCTGAAGAGAAGTTCTTTCAGTAGAATCCTCTTAATGTTCTATGATACTAACAGTCCTCCTGTAGAACTCTGTGCCTATATCCTATCCTATCCTATCCTATATCCTAAATCTATGTACTGAACTCTTGTCAAATAGGGACCAGATTGCAATGACCGTTGAAAATAGTTGACGATTACAATTTTTGAATTTAGACCTGGAAATACCTCTTCGAATTGCATTTTGGGCATTACAATCAATGTTTTGCATTATTTTTGCATTATAGAATTTTGCGTTATAGAAGGGCCATTGCCATTTGTCCTTTTAAAATTACGATTTTGGTCCATTCTAGATCTTTTGTGAATATTCATGAATCATGATCGATTACTTTCCAGTCTAGGACCTGCAGAAAACCTTAAGACGTTTTTAAAACGTTTTAAGAACGTTTTTTTTTTCCAGACGAAGATGTAGCGGACGTTATAAAAACGTTTTGTGAACGTTTTAAAAACATTTTGTGTTTGCTGGGAAATGAAATATATACTTCATTTATGATATCAACCGACTGATTTTTTTGTAGAAGAATCTGTTTATTTTTTTCATTTGGACATCGGAAAAAAGAAATTTGGTAACGATTCTACATTTGTTGAAGAAGACGTGTTTTTATTTGCTCATTCATAATGATTTGGAATCGGACGTTTTTAACACGTTTAATAAACGTTCAACAAAAAATAGCTCAGGATAAAACGTTCTGTACACGTTAGGTACCGGACGTTTAATTTTGTAACGTCCGATAACGTTTTACAAACGTTTTGTAGAGGACGTTTCATTTTGTAACGTCCATTGACGTTTTAAAAACGTTTTCCAAAAAAACTGTGCTTTGTGGTAAATGCTAAGTCCAAACTTTGACGTTATATGTACGTTTTAAAACGACGTACGGAACCTGAAAAAAACTTTGAGGAAACGTTTTGAAAACGTTATGTGTTTGCTGGTGAGGGAACGCAATAATATTGCGAGGGAATATGAAATAATAATCCATGGAGATTTTTTTTTCCCCTCATGTCACCTGGCAGGCTCCGTAGCTATTAAAGGAAATATAGAAATGTATTTCTTTTCACTAAAGAAATAAAGCCAGTAGGCTTGCTAGATTTCTTTAAAGACGCAATGTAAATACCGTAAATTAAGAGTCATGTTAATTAGGGTCTGTGCTTGCAGACTAAGTTAATGCCTGGTACCTATGGAAAGCCGCTTCTGATATGGCATCAACATCGTCATGCAAAGTGGACTTAAACTATTGTCGACAATTACCTAAAATTGTAAGTAGGCCTATTTTCGATAGATATCTGACGTTAAAGTCTTAAACTGTTATTGCATTCTGACCAAGGATCTTCATGAGTGTCAAGATTTTCTAGAGCTTGATCTCTTCTTCAGTCCCGCATGTTGGATTTCATGTGTAGAAAATTATCTGATTCGTATCGCTGCGCGCTGACTTGATTGATACTATGATAGCTTGAAATACTGTCTGACTGTTAGTGTTACTACCACCTGCACCATGACTACTAACTGTTAGTCAAGAACTAACATTACTACGACAATCGACATATATTTTAAATTCCCCTGTCAAACATTGAATTTCAATCTTGAAAATCTTGCTCCTCGGCCTCAGGGGCCTGTTTCTGCAATTCTGGAAACCAACGCCAAGTTAGGTCTAGTCATATCTTTGTCCGCCAACTACGGAGATGACTCTGATCTTGCTAAACCGTTTCACAAAGAGCGTGCTAGCTAAATATCTCGTGAATCGATGAGGAAATGTAGCAACACATAGCTTTGATCACAATCACACATATATTTTGTAAAAGAATTTTATCAAAACTGCAATTGTTTGACTTTGAGTGAACTGGTGAGAGCAAAGATTAGAAATAGTAGCAAGGGGTTATAGATACAAGATATTTTTTAAAGTAGGCAGATTACACCTAAGAAAAACTGATAAAATTTTGTTTTTAGTATTTAAGTTCATTGTCGTTTTTGAACATAAGATGGGTACCCCCGGGACATTAGATTTGCAAAATAAACACTTACGTTCATGATTGTAAAAAGGAGGCAAATTAAATATTTATCCAGCATCATAGCTTGACCAAAACGTTGATATGCACAATTTTGGCAAATTACAAGCTAAAATATGTGTCTTAATAGGTATTTTGTTTAAAAATCTACGATATAAATTATCTTTAAATGAATATGGGTCTGAAATCTACAGACTATCCCTTTGGCTATGCCTTGCCTGACATGGCAGAATTGCTTTCTTTTTTATGAGATGTCACAATCGCAGGAGAAAGGGCCCTAGGAAACCTTTTTTGCAGATTATTTCGTATGAAATATGAAATATAATATTCATACATATGCAAGGATGAATTACTGATTTCAGGAACCCTTAGAAAAGATAGATTGGAATTACTTTTAAAAATCTATGTAGCTTCCATTTTGGCCAGCCATTACCTACCAAATTAGTGGCATGTGATGGCGCTGCATATCAACGAAAAAAGATATGACAGGGTCAGAGGCGTCATAAGTTTTTAGTCAGGATGCTGGCGTTGATATTGGCTAACACGGCTTCGTGAAACACGTAGCAGACAACTAGCCAACTAGCGGCGATCCTAGCTGAGAAGTTGACTTATGACAGTTTCGAGAAACAGGCCCTTGATTTGAAGCTTGCACGTGTATGAGCTTGGGAACACTACTTAACTATATTTGTAAATTGTACAGTAGGCAGTTAATTGGGCTGTTAAATGTACTATTACAAATATCACATCAACGAGCTTGTACAGCTAGTCGGCAGTTGCCTTTCTAAAGACCTAGATTAATCAGTTCGAGGATACTATAACCAGTCTTGGAGGTCTCAAGGCCGGCCTCAAGGCCGGCATTGCCAGTCCTCCGCCTTGGCCTTGGCCCCGTAATGCCGTGACTCGGACTCGGCCTCGGCCTCGTAGCATGTGGCCTCGATGACTCGGATCGAGGCCGGGTTCGAGGCTGGGAGATTTCATAGAATCTGGTGAATTTAAATTTTTTTTTTAACATCTATTCGCTATTTTGAAGTATTTTTCTAATATTTCATTAAAAAAATCCTACAATTGATATTTAAGTTGATAAAGCAAACTTAAATAGAAGTAGGTCTACAGCTCTACGACCTACGTACCCATCAATATCTCTCGATGTATAGTACATGTAATTAAGTATGGCAGTGCTGAATTAGCTTACTATGATTTCGCTGCTCTGATACAGCGTGCGCTCGCTGGGCACAAGAATTTGCACGTTCAAGCGGCACAGCGCATGCATGGTGCAGCTGTGTGGTGTATACCATTTGCATGGGGAACTCGGCCGTAGGGCGAACTCGGCAGTCGGCACTTCAGAGGAACTGTGTTTCTTTCTTTCTTTTTTAAAGGTATAAAATCCTTATTTGGGAAATTCTTTCATCTTGAAGTTTTCACATTTTTTCATTGATTTTTTATCAAATGATAGCAACTGAATTAATTGCAATATGCTTGTGTTATTTTCAAGACCAGATTTATTTATATACAAGAGATTAAGTTTCTTGATAAACACAACCTAAAATCTTTCAACATTTCAACACGTACTATGTGGCTGGCCTTGCCTGAGAGCTTGAAGGGCGGGGGGGGGGGGGGGGGAGGGTTCACTAGTCTTTATTTCTAGTAATTTATCACTTGCTAAAAATTCTAGTAAGCTTAATCATTACAGTTTTGATTCTGTATTCATGCTTCATTCAGATCACGATATAGCACAATCTTTTTTATCGGTGGGAAGGTGATAAGCGTATGGCATTGTCCTAAAATTTGCATACGCATTGTGGGTTGTTCTATTTCTTTCAGGGGGTTGTATGGGGGAGAAAAATTCGGATTTCATTGATTTTGCATTATTTATCAATCCAAACATGATTGCATATACACAAGTATTTATTTTCACATAAATAAATTCAAATACATACAACAATCCAATTTATAATTCTACATATTTATGTTCATACTTGTGACTTATTTTGTCCGATTCCTTTGTGAGAAATAAACTCTGCCGTCTGGACATTATAGTGGATGGGAGATTCCATGATCGTATGGGGGTAAAACATGCAAGAAATTCGGAAAATGAATGGAGGATAATGATATATTGTACTATATGAAGAACAGAGCAGCATGAAAAGATGTTTGAATTATTTCAATCCATTAACAAGACAAAAAAATGAAGAGATAAGTGATGACAATTTTTTTTCCTCAATGAATAAAGTCATTTCCTTTAGCGCGGACCCTGCAACTGAAATGCAGATGAGCTGAGATGAGATTGAGAGTGATCAATGGAAAACATTGTATGGCTTGTACGTCTGGGTTAAATGAATTATTTGCGCAATTTTCCCTAGGCCGAATTCTCACTTGAGCATAAAAGAATAGTAAACAAATGGGAAACAAAAACGTCAAGGTCCAGAGGGAAATTCAGTTCTGTTTTACAATAATGTTCATACATGTACATGATATTGAATAAAGTAGGAATATTTGGTATCATTTTTTAGAGTAAGACCCCTTTTACACTAAGCGGCCGGGGCTGGGCCCTGCAATTTTCTGCGTTTACACTGGGACCGCGGCTTCGGCCTGTATCTTTCAAAGTTTCGTCATAGGAGCGCTCTACAATTTGACAAAGCCTTTTTATCCCCGCACGCCCGGTTTGTAATTCTACAATATTGGCTTTATGATGTCATTGAAAACAGAAGATGGCCCTGCATTTGGCCCCGCTCCGCGTATACACCAAAACTGGCCGTGGCCAAGACTACCTCTAGAGCTGGTCCGAAAGTGGCCCCACATTTGGCCCGGAGTTGATTTTTGAGCTTTTATACCAAGCGCGGGCCACGGCCCAAGGCTTGGTGTTAAAGGGGTCTAATACATTTTCTAAAAATTTTGTACACAACATATTTCTAAAGAACCTGAAGCCGCTGTACTACTGATGTTTGAATGAAAAGCAAGCATTGTACATGCTTTGGTAAAATCTTGAAACAGGTAAGACCCCGTGGCACCAAAGACACATCATGTTTTATTTCTTGCAGGTACTGATATTACAAACAAGTCCTGATGTTCTGATGACATTTAGTCATATACATAAATATTTTTTACTTCGAAGTCAACAGCTTTCGCTTTATTTCCCATTTTTTTTCTCTCTAATTGTAATTGATAAATTGTTGATTTTAATCAGTTGTTGATTGGGAGAGTGATTGTGTTTGATTGATTGTATGATTTCAAAGTAATTTCAAAAGGTTTAAAGTAAACAACAAATTAAAATGTGACATTTGCAGGATGAAAATCCAATTGAATCCCCATTGGAGATCCCCATTGGATAGGGAATCAATCTTTCCATTGTTATTTTATGTACATGTAATGCAAAATCATACATTTTTTTTGTGAAATATTTCACAAACATATTTATAATAAATATACATTAAAGGTAATATGACTGCTTTTGTATTCTACTTTAATTTTTGAAATTTCAAGAAAAAAATAGCAAATATGCAAATGAGGTAAAACTAGTCATGTGATCGCATTGAAAACCAATTGGCTATTGGTCCCAATTGGTCGCCATTGAAACCAATTGGTCCAAATTGTTCCCCGTTGAAACCAGTTGGTCCCCACTGTTCCAATTGAACCAAGTGACAGTTGGTCCCAACTGGACCAATTGCAACCAACTGTCCCATTAAAATCCCATTGGACCGATAGGGACCGATTGACCTCATGGCTGGTATAGAATAAGATGTTAACCAAAATCTAATTTAGAACCAATTGAAACCTATTAAGACCCACTGGTACCATTTCAAACCAACTGAAACCAACTGAAACCAATTGAACACCCACTGAAATTCAATGGGTGTTCAATTGGTTTCAGTTGGTTTTTCGTCTTGGGTTATTATTTTAATGTGGTGACTCGGACTCGGACCATGGTGACTCGACTACAAGACTGACTATAACCTCACATTTGTGTGAGTGTGTTTGATGTAATGTGACATCTCCAAGACTCAATGCCACGAATGTTAGTTTTTCATCTTCTCTTCGGCCTTTTCAGTCTGCCTCAATTCTTTATTTGATAATTGCAATTTTTTAAAGGGGGATTATACTGGGTGTCCCAGAAAAAAAGGAACGGTGGATTTTCAGTACTTTACCTTCAAAAAGTAGATGATCTTTTTAAATCAGTGGATAAAGCACCGTCTACCGAAGAAAATGATACCAAATCTTGGTATCATTTTCTTGAATTTGGTGAAGCACTAGTTCAAGTATTCTATGTCTGTTTCTTAAAGTACAGTCATTTTCAAATTTCTGGTGACTGATGAGAGTAGCTTTGTGTCAGGATGGCCTTTCATCATAAGATGTTTGAGGGAAGTCCGTTGATGCATGTCAGCAACAAAACATGCCATACACATGTCATATGAAAGGCCATTCCTGACATAATTCTGCTCTCCACTGTTACAAAAAACATGCAAAATTCGAAAAGTATTGTATTTTAAGAAATGGGCATAGAATAGAATCAAAATTACTTCACCAAATTCAATGATCTTGGTATCTTTCTCTTTGGCGGAAGATGCTTTACCTACTAAAGTAGAAAATTAGCTATTTTCTGGAGGCAAAGTACTGAAAACCCACCATTCCGCTTTTTCTGAGACACCCGGTATAAAGAAGTTTCTGATGATACATGTACCTAGACAACAATGGCTGCAACATACAACAACAACCTTGTTGATGAGGATGGTGATCCTGCTCAGTCTAATGTTCTGGAAAGAGGCTAGTCACAGTAGTGAGCCATGGAAACTGTACAATGATTTGCACATGATACTTGATAGAAAACAGATTAGATGATTGTTTTGTGACTATGAAAGAATCCCTCTGCATGTCATGATTATACAGTTGCGTGAGTGACTATGTGAATAGTGACTGTACTGAGGTTAGATGTCACACATGATAATAATAGAATTAAACACTGAAGATTTGAAAGTAATGCCTTTTTCACATCACCACATAAATGTCCCTCAGAATAGAATTTATCAAGCCCTTTTGAAATCTGTGTTTTAATCATAGTATATGTATGTTTAAACAAAATTTAGCAACTGTGTAAGCCTTGTTGTGTTTTTCTTCCTTTGAAGGAGTTACATGCCCATGTCAATGGAAGCATAAGTCCATCTACATTAGAAAAGCTTGCAGAGCGGACATTCTCTTACTCGGGTAAGAATTTGAAGGAAATCTTCAATGAAATACACAGATGGAGAACTTCAGTGGAAAATCGGGAAAGACAATCTCTGAATGGGTAAGCAACAAATGTAAAAAACAACAACAAAAGAAACATGCACCTCTCATAATAATTATATCAAAATGATTGTTGTTATGGTACCCAACCCTCAAGTGCGAATGAAATAATGAAATCATCTAATATTTTTTTGTCTTCCACTCTATGCCCTCAGGTGTTTCCAGACATTCAAACTTATCCATAGAGTTGTCAAAGATGTTGAGGCTGTTTCTATGGTAACCCATGATGTCATCAAGGAGTTTGCCAGTGATGGAATCAAGTACCTTGAACTGCGGAGCACACCTAGAAATGATGCTGAAAATGGTAAAAATTTCACTGTTTAAATGTTAGTCCCTTTCTAGTGAGTTAGTCAAATGGTAATGTGCATTTATCTGTTACCAGAAAGAAAATTTTCAACTACAGGCAAGCTTATAGTGGTGATATCTTTGATGTGTTATTTAGTGGTCTTGGTCTGGTGGACATTTCACCAGACTGTGGATCTCATGGTTCAAGTTTGAGTCCTGCCCGGCACTAATGTTGTTGGCAAGATATGAATCTATATTTGTCACTCTCTACCCAGGCTTAAGTGGGTACCCGGTAGAATGCGAAAGTCATGTGGTTTGTTTAGCAATGTGAGCTTCTGCAAAAGGTGCCTGGCTGGAATGCTCCCTAGAGAGTGGAGAAGGTGCATACATCGTGTGTTGGCAAACCTGAAATCGATGACCGGGGTAATATTTCTGTTCAGCGCTTAGAGACATCAGAGATGTGTTATATGCTATAAAACTCATGAATATTATCATTATTATGTATACACATCATGTTAATTCATTTGGATGGAACATAACTTGTTTACCCCCATCCCCACTCAAACACACATTCAAAACAAAAACAACAACAAAAAGCAAACCTACGTCCATAAAAAATAAGCAATTTAAGCTCATCAGTCAAGTATCAATTGGTGTGTGTCATATCAGCTGATACAGTCAAAGTAGAGATATGAAGGGAATCCTGAAAGAGCTATCAATAAGCTAATAATCACTGTTGGTGAAGGTGATGGTCAAACTATCACTTCCGAGACGATCTGGATGTAGCTATGTTTCCGAAGTGATGCTGAGGAAAGATAGCGTGTACATCTAGATCGCCAAGGAGACCAGAAGGTGATTATTTATTTTACATTCCACATCTGAAACCATTTAACTGTAAACAAAGAAAATAATGTGTTCTTTTCTATGAGAAAGAACTGTTTTATAAAAATTAAGACATCAGTGTTTAAAATGTATGGGAAAGTTAACTGCATTCGCGCACTCCTCTATTAGCGTGTATTTTGTGAGAATGCACAGTACGCACGCTCCTTTTTTGGCTTCAGCGCCTCAGCCGCTCAAGAAGTAGTAAGCTAATTGTGATGTCACAAAGGAAGCGAAGAGGATGTGATGGCAAAAAATGATGGCAAAATTTGATGGCAAAATCATCACAGGGGTCAGACACTTTTATTTTGTGCGTACCCCAACATATTGATAACGCGTTGTGACTCTATTGACTGAAGTGATCAGCGAAAGATAAAAACTGCCAACACTGCAAGGTCATGCAATTTTCTTATCGGTGATGATGATGGTGAAAATACTCTTTATCACGTGATTCACTTTTGACCAATCCTACAGCAACATTCTTAGTATGTGGAATATAATTCCAAATAGCCTCTCTTCTGTATATAAAAGGGTTGTCAGGTGTTATTTCCTCATATGTTATGTACTTATGTTTACTTCTTTTTTGTTTTATTTATGGATTTTCAGAGTGGCTTGATCAGCATAAAAAAGAACAAAATGACATGACACATGATATTTTATAATATAAAACAATATTTTGGTGATACATGTAATGGCAAGCTGTGCTAAAGGCCCCAAAAGCTCTGCCATTTGGCCAGATCCATTAGAAGGCCGACCTAAGCACCATTAATATTCATTAGCAAAAATGAATTATTAATTTTGTAAGATGCTCCAACTAGAAGCATTTGTTTGTACGCATTATGAAACATTATACTCATCAGCTTACCGCATGCGCAGTTGATACACAATAAATGCTCAAAAAATACGCATTAGATCAAAGTGTCACAATAAAACTGATATGTGCAAAATATACGAATAATGCAACAGCGTTATTGATATCATGGCGATGACGGGTGCTTATCAGCCCCTTCAAATGATCCGAAAGAGGCCTGGCCTAATGCCATTCCCGTAATGATATCCGCGCGTGCTGCTTTTCATCTAGCAAATTTATTTTCTATAGTCCAAACCTATCATTTACTTGTACTGTATATATTGTATCACTATTTTTGTATTTGTCTGTTTTAATGATTGGTTAAATAAAATTAAATTTAAAAAATTAAATTGAATTGAATACAAAACACACATTATGATACAGGCTGGTCTTCCTCAGGCCTCTGTTTACTTACACTTAAAAAGATGCAATAATGGACAAATAAAAAGTAGATTTTATGAAAGTTGAATTAAAAGTGGAACATGCAAAATGAAGCAGCTATTTTCAAAGTGTTTTAATTGTAGTGACAAAAACTTCACATAATATGGTCTGCAGTTGTCCTGTAACAGCCTTTGTCTACTTTCTTTGGTTTTTAAAAATAAGTGCAAGCAAGAGAAGTATTCGTATTGTTTTCTTAAGAGGCCTGGGGGTGTTTCATAAAGCTGTTCGTAAAGTTACGAATGACTTTACGAACGACTTGAATATGAAGGGCTAAATGGGATTCTCAGTCATCATAAATCGCATCAGCTAAGGGTGAAATATGAAGACATAGATTAACAATACTACTGCTTACAAATAGTTTCATTGCAAAGTATATTTAGTCATTCTTAACTTTACGAACAGCTTTATGAAACACCCCCTGGACTATATGTCTTCCTTGGCCATGGAAATGAACATTGACCCATTGCCTACAAGAACCGGTTGGTCCCTGTATTGGTTATAGTTTGTTATTCCGAAGGTTCGTTATTCCAAAGGTTCGTTTATTCTGAAGGTTCGTTATGCCGAAGGTTTGTTATTTTGAAGGTTCGTTAATCCGAAATGAAAAAGGGTTCCTTATTCTGAAGGTTCCATAGTCCGAAAATGAAATAAGTTTCGTTATTCCGAAGGTTTGTAAGCCCGAAAATGAAATAAGGTTTGTCAGTTCATTAGTACTTTCGGACTAACGAACCTTATTTCATTTTCGGACTATGGAACCTTCGGAATAAGGAACCCTTTTTCATTTTCGGATTAACGAACCTTCAGAATAACAAACCTTATTTCATTTTTGGTTTAAAGAACCTTCGGAATAACGAACTTAATTTATTTTTGAAATAACGAACCTTCGGAATAAGGCCACAAATTTTTCGGATTAACAAATGAACACCTAGGTATATGCAATTTGCATGTTTTGGAATAACGAACCTTCGGAATAACTAACCTTCGTAATAATGAACCTTCGAAATAATGAACATCACCCCCTGTATTGGTGTATTTACGTACAATGTAAGCCTTGGGAATGAGAGAATTCAGTAATCAAGGGGTTAATTGTTTGAGCATTCTTTTGTTATCACTGTGCTCTCTAGGGATAGAAGTTGGTGATCACAGTGTGACCCTGACTCTTGATAGGAAGAATAACAGAAATAGATTCATAAGATTTTTCCTGTTGCATTTTTATGAAGATGTACAGTAAGACAACTTTTATTTCCTTGTAGGAATGACCAAGAAGCTGTATATTGATGCTGTTATGAGGGGAATGGACTTATGTGAACGTGATGGTGTTAACACAATAGTGAAGTGAGTTCCTTTAGTTAGTGTGTATTACGAAGGCACCTTATCAAAAGTCAGAGCCAATTTGGGACGCGGCTTTTAGCATCTTTCCTGCTCAGCGTCTTTTACCCTCCGACCCTCCTGTTTCTCCATAGACAAAACAACGGGGGATTGGGAAAGCTGATGTAAAAGAACGGTTATGAAGAAAACGATCAAAGACGCGGGACGAGACTTTGATAAGCGGCCTAAATAAAATTACACTGCCAGTAATGTTTCCTATTTTTGCAAGGAAGGTTGTAAAAAAAGATAAAAAGAGCACTGTGTTATCTATCATACATGCATCATATAGTAAGAAATAGTAGACAGTGGTGTACGTTAGTAACGCATAGGGGCTTACTTGTCTATATAAAAACTGTTCATTATTATTATCATTATTACTGTGTCATGGGAAATGAGCATGATCGTGGTATCGTGGATGAGATTGCAGTGCCTTAGCAAGTGAGCTGCAGGGAGGGCATTACCTTAAATTCTACATTGTGTTCATCAATAGTTTCATCCATGTTGATGTCAGTGGGTTGAATGTGGAAAATAGAAATTGCACTTTTAGGCTTATGCGTGGGTCTACACATACATTGAATGAATGCATTTTGATTCTTGAAAGCTAGAGCAAAGTTGAAGCAAAATGAAAATTTTGCTCATCTTTCATATTCTGCACATTGCTTGTAGGTATAACGGTTTAGGAACTATTTTTTGTTGTTGTGTTTAAAGGCATTGGCTATTGTGAGCAGCTGATTTAAAAAATTCTCAAGCTAAGATGAAACATGTGTATGAATATTAATTTTGTATTTGTACTCAGAAACCCTCAAACCAACCATAATTTGAAATGAAAAACTGTAACACGCAAACGCCGATTTTATTAGTTTTGGTCTCATGAGACAAATAACTAGAGGAGCATTTTCAACCAGTTCAAAAAAACCGTTGGCTGCACCTCTCTCCCTGTACTATACATGATAATATGCATACACACACATACACACCACCGTACTATACATGATATGCATACACACACATACACTGTTCAGGTGAACTCTGTGCTCATGCATGCTCCTTATGTCCAGTCTGTGCCACCGACCATTATATTTTCTTCAGACATTGGCTTACATTTTTAATATTTAAAAATACTTTCCATCGATATTATACTTTGAAACTGTCAGACTGGTATTTTTAAACTATAACTCTTGTGTTTATACCATTGTCAAGTAGCAAAATGAGATTTTTAAAAATTCTCACAATGTTAGCCTTTTACTTAAAGGCTTAATCAGAAATAAAAATGTGTAAGTTAAGAAAACAGTCTGCAGCTCATGATGAAGAATAAATTGCATATGCTTAATTATAGTTTTATTTTTACTTTCTTATCACTAAGTACATATCTTAGCAATGTTACTTACAATGATTCTTGTGAATTTGTTGCCTGCAGATTTCTTCCATCAATTGATAGGAGAATGAGTCTAGAGGATGCAGGAGAGGTAGTTAATCTGGCATTGGAGTTTCATGCTGCTACAGACAACAGATGTGTAGGATTAGACCTCAGTGGAGATCCAAAGGTAATTATGTTTTTAGTTTCATTTGGTCAAAAAGAAAGTTTTTTAGTTTGTTTTTTGTCATTATGGTAAACACTGATAAATGCCATGATTACATTGTATATTAATAAATGTAAAAGGGCATTTTCATGCACAAAAAATTTTGGAGATGGAAAAGTGAAATTCTAGAAAAAGATCGAACAAAAGATGTGGGAGGTTATAAAGTAATAAGTGATCAGACTGAAATCTTTATTGTTGTGATTTCTGTCAGCAAAAATTGCATAGCTTTCAGTTTTTGTTGAAAAAAACATTCCCTTTATTTTGGACATGTAGTTCCTGTAGTAAAATGTAATGATCAATTTTCCTCATATTTTTATTTATCTGTTTTTCAAATTTTATACATTTATGAAAGCCAAGTTGTTATAAGGGTGAACTTACTTCTCTTTTTATATCAGTCTAGTTGGTGATGTGGAGAGGATATAGCGATAGAGATTTCATTGTCTGAATTCATTAAAAAACAAAAACAAGAGCAGCAACAACAACAGCAATGCGAACAAGAACCAGCCCGAATTTGTTTCACACCTCTCTCGCATATCACTGCTGAATGTAGATACCAGTACTCCTGAATAGAGACCCTTTTGTTCAAAACATATCAGTGCACCTTTCAAGTAACCACAATATTACCAGTATGGATGTGTTTGATTTTGTAATTGTTGAATACTCCAGAGAAGTTTATATAAGTCTGTACAGCAGGGCGTGTTTGTGAATTCAAATACATACCACATTACCACTTGCAATTTTTCATTTTATTTCATTTCATTTATCAGTGTAGTCAAATCACGCGAAATCGTCATAACGCAAAAGCGTGATAAAATGACGTCACAATAGTGAATCGATGAAAGCGAGAGCACTGCCCATCCTCCACGGTTCACACAGATTTGCACGCAAAGCCTATGGGAATCAAGCGAGAGCGAACGATTCCACAAGCTCTTCGCCCCTCTTTTCCTTCCCCGCGATTCGTTGCACAACAATACGATTCTAACGAACTACGATAGTTTGTTTTTCAACTTTATTATCATCCGATCTATCCTTGCCGATTAGATTTTTATCATGCCGTTTTTTAATAAATCATTCAAAAGTTGTGTACATAAGTTTTGCGAAGCTGAATGAAAAGACTGGTAGGCGTATATGACAGCCGTCTGTTTGCATGTGTTCGTTCAAGTGGGCTTAGCTTTCTGTATCTGATATACACCCACGTATGCGTAGGTTGGAAAATTGCGAGACGAATAGCACGAATAGCACGATTGGGGGAGGGTGTACTGTGGGGATAGAGCATGGGGAGGGTGTTGTTGTGTCTATATGACTTTGAACTTGTTGACAACAAACGGTTGGTAGTACGGGAGCAACCATTCAAATGTAAAACCATGAAAAGATTAGCTCAACACGACTCCTTGATGCGAGTTCACTGACGCAGTACTGAAGGAAGGATTTCCTCAATTAAAAAGTTCAGTTTGAAAAAATATAGTACTTATTCGTGTAGTATAACATAATATCACTTACCTTTCCTTCGTCTTCATGCAGAAAAGGGGAAACGGTGACTAATTTGACTGGTATACTGCCTGGCCGGTCAGTAAACACCTTGATTCATGCACGGCGAAGAATACATGTAAGCCTGCTATGCCTGGTTTGAGAATGACTTCTCGATTCGCCCTCATCATTATACCAGGGAGATTGGGGATTACTCCCATCCCCCTGTTGTTTCAGTGTATGCAGGGAGATGGGATTTGGTGTGTGCATGGAGGTATTATAGTCCTAAGTTTATGTATAGATTCATTGAAGAACGTGCATGTTGTGTTCAGTGCATCGTCTAATGGTGTACAAGCATGTGTGTCACACATGATACAAGAGAATGACTAATATGAGGTTGGGAAAATCATTCAACCGTGCCGCCGCTCTGCCAACTCGCTGTGCGAAGATTACGTAACTTTAACGCTATACCGTTATGACGATTTCGCTTGATTTGACTACACTGTTTATTCCTTTGCTTAAAAAAAACACGTAAAAATACACGACTATACTAATAAATGTTGATGAAGAAAACCAAAATTTGGCATAAAAAAACAAGCTGTTTTTGTTTTTTAACACAGACCAATTTCATTTCCGGTTTATGTATTTGGCCCTCTATCGGCAACGCCATTGCTGCGGTGTCCAAGCGCGCTGACTGCGATTGGCTCTGTGTACAAAATGAATGTAAGATATGAGATATGCCCTGATATTGTTCCATTTACTTTATTCTAGATCAATAAAATAAAGCATGGATACATGGGTAGATGAGATAAGACAATATCCATATCTGACAGATGAAGGTATGATGTATTTTTGTACTTTCGATGGTTTTTCAACTTAGTTTTGTCAGTAAAAGTTCGATTGCAGCATGGAAGCCGTAGTAAACGGGAGCCCTCAATCTTACCCTGTTTACAAAGTCATGTTTTCACTCATTAAATTTTATGCCAAAGTACATAATGATAATGTTTCTTGACTTCAAAGTCCTTTCTGTTGATGTTTTTACCCACTGGCGACGAATTCCTTCACATTGCTTACGGAAACCTGTGTAGGGAGTACGGCTTCTCACACAAACAGGCTTCATGAGTCAAAAGCGAGTGAATTTCGCACTCAGTTAGCTTCCAATTTTTAAACTTTCTTCAATTCTTTTGGCATTTGAGCACCGCACAGCTGTGACCTGAACTTCCCTGATAATTTCTCATTGCAAATATTAAAAGAAATCTGCATATAATGGTCAAAGTAGACAAAAAAATCAAACAAATGTACATAACGCGCTGTTGACTTGTATGCTATAAAAGTTGGAGCGCCCACCGTAGTATGTCGAACTGTGTCAAACAGTCTGCTGCCCTCTTGCGTTGTGGGATTGGTCTGTATGTCCCAGTGGTATGAGAGATACATGTATTAGAGATATATGCAAATTGATGGGAAATAGAGCAATGATTGTTGTACTTCTCATGATTGCACATATTCTTCCCACATAGATTTGAATGAAAAACCTGTACCTGTGGCATCTTACTTACACATGTGTATTTTCCTCATTATTTTTTTCTTCATTATTTAAAGGGTAACTAAATTAAAAATGCATGTTGACTTCTTTTCATCTGTTATAATGTGTACATCGCATATCTTTTGACTTCTTGATGTACATTTTATATTATTTGTCATATTATTTTTCGTTCTACCTGCTAAGCTCCACCCAAAGAAACCAAAGTAAAATGACTTTTCTGACATTATCAGTCAATCATCAGTCAGCAAGATGAATATGAACAAAAGACATTGGCAGGTCCCTTCCCATCAACTGACCACCTGTTCACAATAGCATTCCATATTTTCTAATAATAACCCATTACAACACTTCTTTTCATGGTGTTGCTTGGCATTTCTAAAATAGCAACTGCTTAAAATACAATTGAATTCTGTGAGTTGGCATTGTATAAAAACATGCAATGCTATTGTGAACAGGTGGTCAGTTGATGGGAAGAGACCTGCCAATGTCTTTTGTTCATGTTCATCTTGCTGACTGATGACTGACTGATGATGTCAGAAGCTTTGGATTTTTTTTGTTGGTGGAGCTTAGCAGGTAGAACAAAAATGATTTGAAAAAATACATGTAATATAAAATATATGACACAAATGTACATCAAAAAGTAAAAAAGATATGTGATGTATACATTATAACCGGTGAAAAGAAGTCAACATGCATTTTTAATTTAGTCACCCTTTAAGGTGGTTTTGAAAATCAGTCATTGATCTGCCCTTGATAGAAAGAATCAAGCAATTTCCTTTCATTGTAATTGAGAAAGTTTTTTTTTTTCCATTTTGCTTCATATATGTTAAATAGATGTTGTTGTTTTTGTGTATTTATTTGTCTTTTAGTATGGGGATGTCAGAGCACTGGTGCCACTCCTTCAGAGGGCTAGGAATCATGGCTTGAAATTGGCCGTCCATACAGCTGAGGTAAGTTTGAATATAGTCTAGATGTAATTGATGTAGATCTTAAAGTTTACCAATCCCTAAGGCATCTTATCTTTATGTCGTTGTGCGAAAGAACACGTCCGGAATGCAAAATACAAAAATGCAGAAATTAAAATGTCTATTTTGACCTATTGGAATAGAATTTTAGCAAAGATCATGTCACAAGAAGATCGTTTATGAAATTTCCAAAGTTGGAATTGTTCAGATTGATATGAATATTCATCATGCCACATATGAATGAAAAATGACATTCCGTTATGAAGATATGATCAAGACATGATTTTTACAAAATGGCGCCTGGATGACGTCACGATGACCCGATGAACTTGAAAATAACTAAAAATCCGAGATCTCATAATGACTAATGATTCCTGAAAATTTGGCGAAAAATGATTCAGCCAGTTCCGAGATCTCGTGTGCACAAAAAAGTGGGTACAAATAAAAAGAATAATAATAATAATAATAATAAAGAAAAATCTGACGAAATTAAAAGGTGATCTGTCATAAACGACAGACCACCTAATAAGAATAGATTACATAATAGTGGGACATAATAAGACAAATAAGTGATGTAATTTTTTTGGTTGCACATAAGGTTATGAATGTTTCCTTTACAAGCAGTAATACTCTAATTAGATTTAAATGATCTTGGTAGCAGTTCAAGGTTGATAAAAGAAAAAAATGGTAGAAGTTTTACATTGAGAAAAACAATTAGAAATTAATTTGTTTTTTTTTTTTACATTTAGGGTTACCCAAATATTTTGTAATCTCAGACTGGAAAATATATGTTCATTGGATGTTGTTGAATAAAAGATCTTGAATTATCTTTTTGTACACCTTAGTGGTTTTTACATTCATTTACCCTGTGTAATGATGAAGAGTGAAACATCATTTTGTTGTGTTTCTTATCAACATGTGGTTGAAATATATCCTGCTAGTACTCTGTCTATGTCATCGTTAATTGGCTTGCTTGTAATTCAGCACTTGTTTGTCAAGTAACTCTGAATGAGTATGCCTGAAGTAAGAAATAAGAACTTCAGATTTCTAGTATAAATCCAATTGGGGAGTAAACAATTGAATGACACTGTTTGGGGGCGACACCATGGTATTTTCATAAGGGGGGGGGGGGCAAGATGACCCACAGGCAGCTGGGCACCAGCGAAAAGGGGTACTTCTTTTTAAAAAACGGAGCACTTACAATGGGTGAACACGAGAATGAAAAATAGTGTTTGAGGCGTTATTATACCCCTGTATTATATTCAACACACTTTTTAAGGACCATGTTTTACATATCTTTTTTATTCTTTACATGTACATAATAACTTTGCAGTTGTTAAGACTGTACCTATTACTCTTAATTTGCGAGCAAGCGAAGCAAGCGAGCAAAGAGCACTTATTAAAAAGGAAGATGGGCCCTTGAAAGAAGAAATTGGCACTAAAAAGGTTTGAAAAGGGGCGGGGGGGGGGTAAAAGGGGGCACTTTTTAGGTGCTTGGAAAAGTGTGGGAAATCTGCCCCCCCCTTGCCCACAGGTGAGTTTATTTACGTTTTAAATGAACAAATAGGGTTGTTTTATGTATAGTTGCATGACGTACCCTACCAACTCTTCCCCATACTCTTCTTTTTTTCTTCTTCTTTTTCTTCTTTTTTTTATCACTTAAAAAATCCCCTATAGCACCGCCCCCTGTACGGTTAAGATCAGTGCACACGTCCTTTCAAGAAGAATTTTGATCCATTAACTACAAAATATTTCATATCCCGACTAGGACTCTTCCAACAATATTCCCAGCATTCATATATCACCCATCGGCGTAATTCCCCAGCATTCCACAAACATTCAGTCCTTGGTCAATTATATTTTGTGTAACCTGAGGAACGATTTCTCCATCACATACAACTCGTGGCATTTACTCCTGTACAGCCTACTGAAATATCATGTTACTTTAACAGAAACTGACTGCATCTATTCAGAAAAACTTGCCTTTTCCCCACTAGGGATGGAGGGGGGGGGGGGGTGGGGAACCATTACATTATGTTGGCTCAATTGACAGAGCGTCCGTCTCATGAACGGGAGGTCATGGGTTCGATCCCTGGCCGAGTCATACCAAAGACTTAAAGAATGGGACCTTCTGCCTTCTAGCCAGGTACTCGGCATTTAAGAATGGAGAAGGGTAATAATAACATATTATGTTATGCAGGGCCCGCTGGAAGATCAGCTGATGAAGCTGAAGTGGCTACCCTGGGTAAATAAGGGTTATTATGTGTGCAGGGCCTGCTGGAAGATCAGCTGATAAACCTGAAGTGGCTACCCTGGGGTTATTATTCTTATTGTTATTAATGGCTGGTTGTCAGATAAAAAGCTTATTAACAGTTTTGTATTATAAATAATAAAAAAATAATAGCATGCATACTAGGGTGAAAGTGATTTAATAACATTTATGGATCATGAGGTCAAAGGTACTGTGTAAAAGGTCACAGAGGTCACATGGAAATACATTTAGCCCGTTCTTGCTAGGCATAACTCTTTGAACAGTTTGACTTGTTAACTTCAAATTTGGTATGTGTATGCAAAGGGTGACAAATGGACAATGATCTGATTAGATATGGGGGTCATGTGGTCAGTAGTCAAATTTCACGGAGGTCGTAAAATACACGAAAATAGCCTGTTCTTTGTATAACCCTTGAGCAGTTTGAAATGTTAACCTTATAAATTGGCACATTTATGCATAATACGGTGACGAAGATGTGATTGGGGGGTCACAAGTTGTAGTTCAAGGGTCATTTTAACTATTTTACCTACACGTAAAGAAAGATGGTTGTCACAGTAACTTTAGAACAGTTTAATGGATCAACTTCAAACTTTATTTTGATAAATATGAGAATTTGAGAAATATGCATGTTTGGTCGGACGATCCATGACTATACATGCAGTAATTGCATTGGCAAAAGTATTTTAGCTCGTACTAGTACCACAGAGTAACAACTCTTTGATTAAATTCTCCAATAAGAATTTATGAAAATTCAACAGGAATGTGTAATATGATTCATATCTGGCAAAGGGTGGAGGCATTGATTTTGATTCCATCTAGTTGTACATTGCGATGAACAGGTGATAGTGATTATAAAATCAATAAATTCATGTTGATTAGCAGAAGTTTGAAATATTTCTTATATAGACATGAACTGAAAAAAAAAACAAACATATATGGTGAAACAGTCATGTACATTAATGTAATGCTATGTTAGTATATTGTTTCTCTGTTATATATTTTACTGCAAGTCAATTTCTTACCTTTTCAGCTATGATTTTCCTGCCTTGACAATTCTTTCCAGCTATGAAGTATTGCACATAGTTAATATACAACTTTGCCTGCTACGTCACATTATAGAGAAAATGGCTCCGCCCATGTCCGGGCTAAAAGGCAATTCATCAGCTCACGAATACACTATTTTCACCCATGTATCTCTTATACATTTTTGTAAGGAATATTGTACATCAATAGGCAGGAAAACATCTCATCTTGCAGCATTTTATTCTGTGGGTTAGAGTTTCCTTTAAAGATAATACATGTACGTTCACGTGCAAGAATGGTGATAAAGGCAGCAGAATTGTGAAAGGTTTCAAATTCAATTCAAACTTGAAAAATAACTGGCCCTGCAACCATGGATGGAAATGCTGGTGAAGGGGGCGGGGGGAGGAGGGGAATGTCCCCCACGATTTTCTGACATCAGTTATTAAAAAAGAAAAGAAAAAAAAAAAGAAAAAAGTCTCTTTTAAAAAATGGACCTTTCTTTGCTTGTCAGGAAATTTGGGGCTTAAAAGAGTCAGGTGGAAGAGCTGAAGACCTCCTTTTCTTCTTTTTTTGTTTTTTCTTTTTGCTGTTAGCAAATTTTAGATGTGCCCCTTCATGTTTCAACTTCAAGACAGATTTCCTTTATGTCTACA
Organism: Echinometra lucunter; assembly: GCA_029962745.1. NCBI lineage: Eukaryota > Metazoa > Echinodermata > Echinoidea > Camarodonta > Echinometridae > Echinometra > Echinometra lucunter. The sequence goes on from CM057156.1 coordinate 6,518,430, forward strand.
AGGCTGATAGTGATCAAGTAGCAGCATTACGATTTGTTAATATTGTGGTACCGCTCTGATGTCTTGAACTTTTGAATAATACATGCGTGCTCTTGAAAGATAAGCCTCTATGCTTGGAGGATTCTGAAGTCTTAGGGTTCACAAGGTCAAGATCTTTTGAAAAGCTGTCGATATCATATCCCGACTGAGCGCCTTGGGAGTCCTTTGTTCTCATATTGTAGATGAAAATTTTGATTATTCCTGTTGGTAACTTTGACATGGCACTCAGGTTTTAGAGTGTCTCAACAGTTCAGGGGACTCGGAGGCATGTTTATGCAGGGTTTATGCAGGGCTTATGCGTCATCTCTCTCTCTCTTGCCCATCAATGTTTTCCATATTTTATATTTTATGGCTTTCTGAATAGTGGTAATTCTTATTCATAATTGGAAAAGGGTAAGGAAGGCTTTTGGGTTGTTCATTTGCACTCTTAAGTTCATTAAAAAGATATATATATATATATATATATATATATATATATATATACGTAGAGACAAAGAGAGGGAGAGAGATGGCGGGCTAGGAGGAGGTTTAAATGGAACAGGTTTTCAAAATCAGGCTGTGCATTTTTATCTTGGAAAAATATTTTTATTCATCAGGGGGAGGGGGGGGGGGGAGCAGGGGAGTTGTTTTTGACTTACAAAACAAATCTAGAACGCATACACCTATTGCTCAGCCAATCAAAATTCATATACGGCTCAGTCTCTATTTATTTACTTGTTATGTGACTGAATGAAAAACATGCTTGACTCTGATATTGGCCTACATTTCTGGGTTAATAGAAGGAAATCTACAGATTGCCTTAGCAAATATAGGTATCACTGACATGCGGCCGTTAGATTTTTCTGTAACTCCCGGCAGTATGAGTGTCTTCTTTACGTAAGTATGGAATAGTACCCCGGTAACCTTATTTCGCCAAAATTCCCATTTCTCGAGAAATTATTGGGCATAGGGGATGAAAGAGCGGCATTTTACGCAAGAGGAAAACATTCCCGATAGCATTTCAATTATTTTTCTTTTGTGGAAAGATTTCTGTTTTAGATTCTTTTTTTACCTCCCGATTATTATTATATTATTCGAGCTTCCTTCTACTCACCTACCTAAAAAGGCTTGTGCAGATCTATGACGAGGGAACCGTGAGTTGTTGTTGTTTTTTTTCCAAGCGCTTTTTTGTGTGTACAAAATGAATGACAAGCAACAACTGAAAGAACTGCGCTTTAAAGGGATATATAGCGCAAAGTCTACGGAATTTAGTGTTGCCCACATTCGGGATGAAGCGGAAATCCTCGGCCGTATACTGCGCCGGCGAAGTTTTATACACAGTCGGATGATTCAACTTGTTTTTTAGATGATTAAATTAATGCCTTTAACAGTCTGTTTGAAGAAGTCAGCATTTTTTCAAAATGTTCTGGTTGTAAACTAAATTGTCGAAGACTGAAGCAATTTGGATTGGAGCAAAAAAAAAAAAAAAAAAAAAAAAAAAAAAAAAAAAGGAGGTTGCAATGATTGTTCCTTTTCTGAAAAGGACTTGTCTTGGAAAAGGTCTAATTTCAAAACTCTTGGAATCAATTTTTCATTGCAGGCTGTAATTTATTGTTTGAACTTTATTATAAACTTAAGTTGAAAAAAATGAAGGTACTTTAAACTTTTGGCGTGTTAGAAATCTTTCTCTGATAGGAAAAATATGTGTTATAAAAACATTATTATTGCCTCAACTACTATACCTTCTTCCATTTTTGTGTATTAAAAAATAAAAAAAAAGGATCTTGATAAACTGTTTTATAAATTCATATGGAATGGTGGAACGGATAGAGTTACGAGGAAATGTTTTTGTAATGGTTATGATAATTGCGGTCTTCGTATGATTGATCCATATGCATTTTCTTTGGCTCAAAAATGCATTGGGTGAAATTTTTGCTGGATGATAATTTTGAGAGCAGGTGGAAAACTATAGAAATTTCCATGCTTAGTTCTTTTAGTGATATAAATGATATTTTATGGAGATATACGCACCTGAAAATATTTTGTGCAAGTTGGGATGTACTTTACTTGCTGACTCTTTGAGAACATGGTATATTTTTAGAGAAAAATATGTATAAACGAATTTGGAAATGACTTTTTGTATTTTATGCCATTCCCATATAATTTGATTTCATAGAAATATAAGGTCAAAGTTTAAATCCTTTTTTTTATTATGAAGACTGGTTCAAAAAGGGTATTGTGCTTCTTAAGGATCTCCTTAACCCTTCACATCCTGGTTACAAATTTTTCGAAGAATTGATCCTTGAGTATGATATTTCAAGTAACGATAGAAAGAAATATAACTTCTTGATGAAAAATATTCCTTTCCCTTGGTTGGATGGTTTATTAACACAAAAACTGCTTGATATTCATGACGATATTTTAAGCAAACTAAAACAATGTAAAAAAGTAACTAAGTATTCATATACTCTTTTTTTGCGACAGATGTTTTCCCGAAAAATCTATTTCTTTCTGGAAGGATTCCTGTTCAATATCAGACGATGTGGATTGGGAAAAAATATGTGTGATCAATTTCAAATGTACCACAGATACTCGCCTACGGGCGTTTTATTTTAAGATATTCCATAGAACAATCGCCCTTAACGACTTTTTATTAAAAATCAAGAGAAAAGGTACTCCCCTTTGTGCCTTTTGTGGCAAAGACCCTGAAAGAGTCATTCACGTTTTTTTTGTGAATTTCCTAAAGTGAAACCAATTTGGGACGATATTATTAAATGTATTAATGAGAAAGAAAACACAAATATTGCACCTTCCATTTTTCAGAAAGTGTTTGGTATACTAGGTGATAAGTTTTTAACTTACATATTTCTCATGTTAAAATATTATATATATGTTTGCAAATTTCAAAATAAATCTCTTACTTTTGTTGGTTTCAAAGCTCAGTTAAAATGTAACAAGGACTTAGAGTATTATCTTGCAAAGAAAAGAGACAAACTTGCTCTTCATTTTCAAAAGTGGAGAATTGATATCAGTACTTGATTTATCTTATCTTATTTTTTCTGTTTTGTGTATTTTATTATTGATTTATTTTAAAATTTATTCTTTATGATCTGATTTTGTGTTTACTTTGTAATTGTTTTTTTCGATTTATGCTCAGTAATATTGAAAGATAAAATTTTTTTTATACATAGTCAATACGGAACGCACACACAGCCCCAAGAATTGCCGATAATATTTTTCACTCGCCCATAAGTTGAGAAAGTTTTTTACCTTTTGCGCTGATGTATTACACAATACCAAGAGATACGCTTTCGAAGCAGAAGCAAGGGGAGTAAGCAAACATCTCAGAGCCCCTCAGAGCCCCATATATTGTGGCTAAATATCCTTTTAAAGACATTTACTTGCGTGTCATAAAAATGTGATTTAAAAACCCCGCAGACCACCCCACCTCCCCTGCGGTTTCCCTCTTCAGATGTATGGACAAGTTCTAAAAACTACTTAAAACTTTAGCACATTCATGCTCCAAACAGTTTATTACTCCTGTCAATTGATTCAATGTTCCTAAAATGTGAATATGTTTGTAACAGTATGTTGTAGGACCCGGACGGACTGTTCGTTTATTAACCCCGTTATGAATGAAAAAAAAAAGAGAAAATAAAAGAAAGAAAGAATGAAATAAAAGAAGTCGTTTTTCGATCCGCGGCATCTGTGTCAAGTTTTACAACAATTCCCGAATCGTTTTCAAATTATCACCTTACCTGCATCGATGGATAAAGCTGTGATCAACATGTGTTTTTTTTTTTCTTTTTAGGGGTTTGCAAAATACAAACTTGCCTTTTATTAAAGCATTCCCCTCCATTTTCAACATTTATTTCTGTACTTAATTTTGAAAATTCCATTGTTTGAAAATTATTCTTATTTTGTGCATTCTGCTGATGCTGTAATTATTTTTGATGTATGTACGTTATTCATAGTTGAAAATGGAAAATAAAATAAAAGAAATGAAATGAAATGAAATGAAACATGTGCTGTAGTAAAGCGGAAAAACAAACAAACAAACAAACACCAAAAAGCATCCCAGGTGCTTTTCTCTTGACTTCACACCAGTTTTTATCTGACTGATTTCTCAAACACTGTTTAACATTAGGATAAACGCCATTTTTTGACGACATTGGTAACAATATGAAAATTGGATTTGATCTTTTGGAATTTCATGAAACGTTACAACGCCAAGCGAAACTCATAGGATAGTTTCGTTATATGTAGAGCTAGATGCTTGACCTATTCCCCATTGTATCTTAACTGTCTACGTTCTTCGTAGCTTGTTTGAGTGTTTTTTATTCTTATATGATCTTGAAAAACTTCCCGCCGGAAGATAGACAGAAGTGGAGTAATGTAACACCATCGCTGTATCCAAGAGCAATTTGTATCAATGCGTTCGATCATTCTAATTGGTTTAGTCTCTCACTTTTAATCACTGCCCCGCTATCAGTTTCTTTTATAATTCTTGCTTCTTACCTGTTAGGAATCTTTCTTTTGCCGAAGACCCCTATGGTAATTTTCTTTTCCATCCAGTTTTTTTTATATTTTTTTTAAAGTCAGGTGAATAAATTGGAGGAAAAGGGACACAATTCCCTCACAACATTTTTAGATTTATATAGAGAAAATCAATATTTTGGTATATTCAAGCGGCAAAATAAACTTTGTAAAGTAATAGGATTTTCACCCTGGTAACTGAAAAATTCTTTCCCTCTTTATTTGACAATAATGATACCTGATGGTTCGTTTCATGCGTGCTTGTATCAAGTTTTTACCGGTATCACGTTTCAGAGCTTGGCTTGTTTGTCTCCTTGCCCTTGAATTAGCATGGAAAATGGGTGATGGTCTGCAGAAATTGTGTGTTGTTGAGTTGAGTTGAGTTGAGTTTATTAACAACATATTTACATGTGAACATAATAACATGAAACTATATAAGAATATGTTAACATGAAATTATATAAGAATATGATAACATGAAATTATAAAAGATATGATAACATGAAATTACATAAGAATATAATGATATGCAAGGTACTTACAGCTATGCATGCATATAATACATACCTATATTTATCTTACAAGAATAGCAAAATTGTGGTGTATTTGATTCAATTTCATTATGACATGTTTAAAATTGTAAGGACAAAAACATGAATAAGTATGTATAGACATATGCATGGGCAAAGGTTCTGAAGACAGAAAGAGAATGTTGTTAAAGGGAGAAACCAAAAGTTAGCACAAGTGCTAGTCGAGAATGGTTCTCCCATCACATCTACATTCGGAATGTTCATTGCAAAGTCTACCTTTCTAAAGTAACTATTATTTAAAAGTAGATTTTAAACATAAGTATTCTTCATCACTAAACTTTATTTAACAAATGATTTTTGAGATTTCTTCGAAATGAAAACCTTGTTCTTTCTTCTCGAATATTTTGGGGCAAACTATTCCAGAACTTCGTTCTAACAAAAGAAATAGAAAATGTACCATGTGTCGTTTTACATTTCGGGAGTCTAAGCATGGAATGTTCTTTGCCTCTAGTCCTATATGCATGATTCATCAACTCATAATATTGGGTTAAAGAATGTGGTAAATGTCCCTTGTGTAAACCATATACAAAGGTTGATACTGCAAGTTTGTGCAAATCAAAAACATCTAATACTCCTAGACTGGTGAATAATGGCCCAGAGCTTGTTCTAAGTGGGGAAAATGTAATTGCTCTCATGGCCATTTTCTGAGCCAAAAATATACAATTTAGGTGGCTTTTGTAGCTACTTCCCCACACTTCAATTCCATAAAGTATGTGTGAATGTATAAAGAATTTATATAAAAGCATGAGAACATGCCTTGGAACATAATATCTTAACTTAAAGAGCAAACCAATTTTGCGCCTAATGCATTTATTAATACATTGAATTTGATCCTTCCACATCAAGGTTTCATCAGTTTGAATTCCTACAAAAGATGCTACATGTACTCTGTCAATAACCGTTTCAGAGACTGTAACACACCTTTAATTGCAATGGGCTGTCTTGGTCCTTTTATAATCATATAATTTGTTTTCTTCAAATTTATAGTTAATTTATTTACAGTACACCATTTTTGTACCTCCTTCAATTTTTCATTTACCTCATTCATATCAATTTCTTTTGTACCTTTGTAGAATATCTCATTCATAATTTTCATCGATCAGTAAGGAATCGCGGAAATGATTGAAATTGAAGGATCTGATGCACACTTTTGGTGCAGAATTTTGGAAAATTTTCAGTAAAAAAATGTAAGTCTTGAAAATTTCGGGGGGGGGGGGGGGGGGGGAGGGGGGCAGGGGGCAGTTGGTATATATATACATATATATATATATGTAGGGCCATGTATATATATGGGTGTATGGGCGTATGTATATATGTGAGAAACGCATACACCTGAAAGGGTGTTGAAATTATATTGAGGCCACTTATTTTCTTTTACATTGTATATAATGACATTCTCTTTAAACAGGAATTAAATACCAAGTTGGTTTACAATGTACATGGTTTACTTTAAAGAAGTGCCCCAAGTACATTTTTACTTTTGCATGAAGGAAATTTGATAATATTGCTGTCCCAATTACAGTCACCCCAGTATCCAATTCGTGCCATCATAGCCATTTGCTGAAGCCCGATACATTTCATTTCCCAAATTGAAATCGGCATGATTGCCTAGATTTGACTCTTCCATTAATTGAATTCACCGTCTCGTTGATTTGTCCATAGATTTGTCCATTTGAGCGTATTACGTCTCGAAGCTATGTGCTATCGCCTTACCAAGATTGTAGGAGCAACTAGTTAGACAAGAAGTGACTTCACAGATTGTCACACTTTTGAACAAACAAATATTCCATCGGGAACTGGTGATTAATTCTGTGCATTTCAGAACACATCGCTTGCGGAAACTGAATTCGTTGAATTGACAGCTACCGTGTCCATGATAATCGAAAAAGAACTGTTTCAAGGCACAAACAGTTTGTGTAATGTAATACTTCGGAAAATAGTTTCCTCTGTGTGGGCATCTGTGTGTGTGTGTTTTTGCTAGTTTGATTTAATTCGGCAAAAGTCGATACCGAGATGCCCTCCACATGATCGAATATATTTTATATAATGCTAATTAGTTACACTTAAATTTAATTGGCTCTATACTGCTATAGGCACCGCTTTTCACGTTATGGAGGGGGGCGGGTGGATCTGGAATTCTGTTTAAAAAGGGATGGGGTACTCGCAAATATTTATGATGAAATGTGTATTCAATGGATGCCTGATGGGTTTTGAAAAAAGGCCAACTTTAATCCACCATGACATGTGTCTCTTTTCAACATGGTCAAGCTATTAATCCTGTGATAAAACAGAGATCCTAAAAATTACCACTCTGTTTGTATAATAGAGCTAGATTGTTGACACCCCCAAAACTGAGGCCGGCATTCAGTAAATAATATTTAAAAAAACCCATTCCGATTTTATTAAGAAAATCTTGAACCCTTCAAGATGGGCGTGGGCGTGTCTTTGGACCTTATGTTGTACTTTTACATGATCGATGGATATCAATATTGATACTGAACGGAAAAAAAAATGGGCAAATGAAAGTTCTTTTCGATGTCATTTATTTAAAAAGATAGTATTTGGTATTCGCTAAAGAGGTTCATCAGATTGGTGAAGTAGTTTGCGGGTTTTTTTTCACAACTAGTATTTACCCATTTCTTTGCTTCCGCTTGCGAATTCTCGCCATGAAACAGATAATTGTGATGATTGTGAAAAAATAACTATTTCTAGATCTCCAATAAAAGGGGAAACAGAATGTATAATGAGGCTTGCAGATTTTGAATTGTAAATTATTATATTTGGCTAATGCCCGTTTTCGTAGCTGACTAGATATTTTAGCTGCAGTAACATTCCGACATCAGTATAGTGCCATGAATCTTCTATAGAATGTCAAACCTTGGTATGATCTAGTTTATTCAAAGTCCTTTTTGTAGCATCGTGTGCATTTAAGTGCACTTGAGATGCTGCAGTGTCAACAATACATGATTTCCCTTCCTGCTTGGAAGCCGCCCCTGCATGTCTTTTAAGTCAAGTGCCATTAGTAAAGTCGGCAGTATTGATTTTGTGGATGAACTTGCAAACAGACTACTTTAATGTGAACATTACAATGTCTGCAGTGCTGATGGAGAAAAAATATATAAAGTTGTAAACTGTGATATTGATCATCACAATCTGTAGACAATGTCGTTTGTCTCGAATATGACACATGTGGCATGGGTTTTACATACACAAGGTGGGGGAAGGAATGGAGGAAGGGGGGGGGGGGAGGAAGTTGAAATATGATATACCAAATGAATATTACTACTCATTTATGTCTTTGCCAAATACAGACATTATAGCCTGATGTAATGGACGTGAAATAATAGTAGTATAGAAGTAATAATGGTGATAATGAAAATGATGTTACTATTGTTGTTATGAATAAAAGATAAAAATGGGATGGGAGAAGGGGGGGGGGGGGAGTTGAAACGTGATACACAAAATGAATATTACTACTCATCTTTGTCTTTGCCAGATACAGAAATGATGAAAAAATAGTGTAGAAGTAATAATGAGAATAATGAAGATGATATTACTATCATTGTTATTAACAAAAAATGAAAATAATATTAATCACAATGATAGTGATGATGATGATGATGATGATGATGAAAATAAAGATACTACTACTAATACTACCAATGGTAATGATTGAAATTATAATAAATAATGGTAATAACTAATGGAAATGATATTAGCAATAATGATAGTAATACTGAAATTGATATAACTACCACAGCTACCACTCTTCATGAAAATAACAGTCACATTAATAGTAATGATACTTATAATCCTCCTCCTCCTACTACTACTGCTACTTCTACTAATGATGATGATGATAATAATAATAATAATAATAGTAATGATAATAATGATAAAAATTATAGTAATATTATTAATGATGATAATACTCCTACTACTAATGATAATCATGACAATGATTACTATGATATTATAATGATGATGATAATAATAATTAGTAATAAATAATGATAATAATAATGATGGCGGAAATAGTAATAAAGATAATGAAAATGATATACCAATAGTATTTAGGTGGAAAGGAAGAGAGAGAGAGAATTTTTTTCACTAATACCATTGCCTAAATCAGTGTGGGATTGCCATGAAATTTTTGTTGAAAAGAAAAGACGACCCGGTACCTGAAATGTATTAGAGGATAAAAGCATTTAAATTCCCTCTATATTTATGTAGTGGAGGACACGTCTCCACTCTGCTTACTTATTTCCCTACTCCTAGGGGGTGTTTCACAAAGAGTTGAAATTGATTTTAAAATCGATCTGATCAGTTTTAAGTAACTTAAAAGTCATGATGAAACAGGATATCAGGAATCAATTTTAAGCTGTACAAAGGCATATTACATATCAGTCCCTGCTCAAAATCAGTCCTAAATCTAAAATCGATTTTGTCTTTGTGAAACGCCTCCTAGTCTCTTTTCACAAGGGAAATGTATAACATAGGGAAGTTTGAGTTCACTTTAAAGGGAAACATTCCCAAATTGATTCAATCTGTTTCTTTGCCCATGGGTATGATATTTGTATATATGATCATTTCGAGGAAACGTTTCATCTCCTGTAAACATGGTAAACGTTTCTCGTTCCAATTAAGGACATACCTAAGGTACGGCAGCGAAATAATAAATGCTAAATTCGTCATCAACTGGGGTTTGGAAAAATTTACTATTTTCATGTTAAATAATTGATCATAAAATGCTTTCAAGTATTAGACAGAGAAGACAGGGAACGATTGTCATAACGAGAGCAATGTAAATTTGTCTTCTTTCCAATTGGGGATATTGCCTGGATCCCTCTTCTATTAGGTAGACGTTACACTTCGTGACGTATGTAAGACATGCCCAAGGGCTTGAACAACGAAATTATAAATGAATAATTTGGTTTTAAAAACATTCGCTGTGAGAAAACTTCAGATTGATTTGTAAGATTTCTTAGTAGTTTCCTGTTAACTGATCATGCTTTCAAATGTTCTCAGGAAGGTGGGAGACAAGAAATGATCCACATGAGTACAGTGAAATCCCCCCCCCCCCCTCTTTTTCCACAATTTGCCTCATTGCCTCGATCCTTCTGTAGCCGTGGTTCCCCCATTCTGCATGTCAAAATTCGGGCGTACATGTAGTTGGTTATGTTCCATGTAATGCCTCAGTCACACCTTTGCTTAGTTCTATCCACTTTATCTACAAGATGGAAAAGAAAGTAATCGTAATTTGCTCTATGATATCTGAATCGTTGATAGCTGTCAGCAGAAGCTATGGAGAAACATACCCAAGTTTGTATTTGTTTTGTATGAAAAAAAAATGCATTCGATTATGATAAAATTGTATTTGATTTGTATGGAAAAATGTATTTGATTTGTATTAAAAAAAACAACAACCCAAAACAACGAATAAACGAATCTCAATCTGAAATCCACTCATGATCATGACCCTATATGCACCGTAGGAAACTGATGGACGTTCATGTATATTTTGAAATCAGTACTTTTAGCACGCTTAAGCTGGCGGATTTACTGCATGGATTTTGATGCTTTCGCTTTGGTTGAAATCTATGCGCAAATATTTCGACCCCACCAACTTATTAGACTTTACCTATTGGTAATTTCATGACCCATGGTCAGCAAACTTAATGGAGGAGGAGGAGAAGATGAAGAAGAAGAAGAAGAAGAGGAAGAAGAAGAAGAAGGAGGAGGAGGAGAGGAGAAGGAGAAGGAGGAGAAGGAGGAGGAAAAGGAGAATAAATTATCTTCTCTGCTTTTCGAAGTACAGTATATTTGTGGCAATTTTGCTCCGATAAGTGTTCGTCCCCTCCGCTCATCTCTCAAAATAGTCTGGCAACCCCTAGCATATAATGTTCCGCCTTGTTAAGAGAAGAGAAAATTATGCTCTTAGGATATGCCCCCTGGATGACAAACCTTGACATTATCATCGTATGATTACTGTCAACAACTGGTCAGACAATGCAGATTTGGACTGTAAGGTGATCATATAATCCTGCATGTGTCTTCGGGCTAGGTGATATATCCCTGTCAGTTAGCATTACTGTCAGCTCCTGCAGACCATCTAGACAGGTTCACCTGTCTTGGTCAACCGCCCTCTTGGAATATAGGTTAAAGTGAAGGTTGTGATCAGGTAAGGGTGAAAAATAATCTGTGAGCTGTCTCTCCCTTTTTACGTCGGCTTGGAAGAATATCACAGAAAGACGTATCCCCTGGAAAAGGATCCTTATATGCCCTAATATTGGAAATTTGACGAGAAACAGCGGTAAAGCCTGGGCCATGTTTTCATGCCATATACCAGTTTCTGTTTGCAGTTCTTGTTATTTTCACCAGATGAATTCAATTTTCCCACCCTTTTGTGGTTTCGGAACATCATAATTATTGTTCACCAATTATGAGCTACATGATAATGCCATACCTGCCAACTGTTCCTATTAAATAGGAATATTCCTATTTGGGGGAAAACAAAATTGCCATTGTAACCATTGTGTTCCTATTTCTGAGCAAATTTGTGTGTAGTATTGAATAGGAAATTTAGGAATGTTCCTATTTTTGAAAATTTCTGAAAAATTTGTTCTATTTCTTGGCTGTCAGGGTTGGCAGGTATGTACATATGATGCATCCGAGTTGCTTTTCGCATTCTAGACAGTTTCTTTCAAATTGTATTTGTTTGACCAGACTCAACTTTATCTTGAAAGGGATCCGGTAACTTTGTTGAATTTTGATGTCTTGGTATATACAGATGTTCAGAAGGATAAGTAAACAGCCACCAGCAAGGAATATAAAGGTTTTGAAATATAAGATTTTATCAAGATATTTATCACTGAAATCCGCCATTTGCAAAACTAACCTTGGTACATGACTTGTACAGCGCCTAATACAAATGTACATCTCTCTGAAACGTGTCTAAGCGCTTTACAGAATAATGTGAAAAAAGAAGGGGGGGATATGATATGAAAACAAAGTCGAAGAAGAAAAGATATCTTTGATCCGTCCATGTGCCTTGTAATGGTATGAATAATGTATTTCACTCTCCAGGGACCATTAGGAAACGTACGGCTTTGTTTATTGCTCATAATGCCGCCAGAAAAATGCATTAAGATGATTATATGCAGGAAAAAAGAAACTTTTGCTCATAGAAGTCAGGAAGACTGACTTTATATGGTACAATTAATATTTTGTTTGTATGGGTGCATGTGCTTTTGCCAATCGAGTGGACAAAAATTACATGTAGCTCGTATATGCGGTGGTATGTTCTTGTCCAATATGATATTATGGTATACCGTTGAGAAATGAGACTTTCTAGCTTCAGTCGATATGTATTTTATTGTCGTAGCAGGTACTATTTCTAAATCTAAAATTGTGATGAAATATATAAATGATAAATGTGTCTTATGAACGCAAGCTTTTGTTTATTTCTTGGAAGGATATATATATTTTTCAGTCAAGATTGCATGTACGCTTTGGGCATATTGAGTAATGCAATCTAGGATAAATGATCAAGATACTCTTTCTGCTATTTTCTACGTATCATCGTAGGTCATTTTCATTTATTATTAAAAAAAAAAATTATTTATTCATTCAACCATTCATATAAAAAACGTACACTTAAAATATAAACATTATAAACATTGGGATAGGAGCCCCTAAGAAGTAAAGACAAGAACTTGTAGGTGGGGCACCAACCATCTTCATATTTTATGCCCTGTTTTATGGGAAATGGGTAATACTATTTTAGTGCAATTAAGCATTATAAACAGTTGTATACATGTATTAACGTAGTTATAGAGTTGAGATCATGATGAATGTCAGGCCACATATACATCGATGGCACTGAATTAAAATTGCCGTCTACAATGTTACATTGACCAGTATATAAATTTGAACTCACTTTATTAAATATTTCTTTCAATAACTCATTTATTATTTTATTTATTTGTTAACACATATTCATAGGGGATATACAGGATCAGTGAAATAACCATGATAACTGTTTTTAATCTTGGTGCTGGTAATTAAAAAGCATAACAATATGTACATAAGCAGTTAAAAGTAGTTACATTCAAAGCAATAACAAAAGAAAGATACGAGATTAATCAAAGTAAGACAAGGTATGGTAATACATGTATTCCAATTTGAGACCCTAAGCAAAAATGATGCTAAATATAAACAAATGATAACACATGACAAGATTAAGTTAAAATTAGCATTAATACAGGTATATAAATTCTGAAATAGAGATTCGGTTAAGAGAATGGGGCTGCTTACAGTGTTACATGTTAGAATTAGATTTCTTATACAACAATTTGAAAATATCCAGAGACTGAGCATTTTGTATGTTAGTAGGTATTAGGTAACAGATTCCATACTTTGGCACCGACATATTTGAACGACTGACAATAAAGTTGGGTATTTGGTTTAGGAGGTACAACATTTAGAGAATTAGCATTATGTGTATTGAGTCCATGTCTGTCAAAATACATTTCAAACGGGATGGGGCAAGACAGTTAACACATTGGTACATAAGTGTGGATAGAAAATTATCACGTCGATCGTCAATTATTTGCCAGGATAGATTTTTCATCAAATCACGACCAAAAGTATTAATATAGTCATAATTACCAGTTACATGGCGAGCCGCTCTTTTTTGGAGTCTCAATAAAGGTAATTTCAATTTATTTGGACAGTTTCCCCATGCTGGGATAGCGTAATCAAGACAAGGTTGAATAGTAGATTTGTATATAGTGTTTAACAATGACATATTCAAGAACTTTCCTAATTTGCCAAGGTAATAAATCTTATATGCAATTGACTTACATAACTGTCTTGAATAATCATTCCATTTGAGGTTTTCATGAATAATAATACCAAGATATTTAACTAATTGGACTTGCTCAATGAGTTCATGGTCAATGTAAATGTTGAGAAGTTCTGATAATTTAGTCGTAATTAACATTGTTTTTGTTTTACTTACATTTATCTTAAGACGATTTCTTTTGTTCTAGTTTTTGACTACATTCACCGTATTTTGTTAATTAAGAGTAACAATATGTACATTATCACCAGTGACATAGATAACTACATCGTCAGCAAAGATACTTCATACTGCATTATCAAAACCTTCAGATATATCATTTATAAATAATAAAAAGAGAACAGGAGCAAGTACGTTCCCTTGTGGTACCCCTACTGATCAATTTCTTTACAGCTGAGTTCTTATCCATAGAAAAAACTAGTCGTTTTCTTCCAGTAATATAATTAGAAATCCTATTCAACTCTCTATTGTATATCCCATATTTCTCGAATTTAAATAAGAGTAGATCACGATCAACACAGTCATAGCATTTGGATATGTCAAAGAAGCATGCTCCAGTTAATTCCTTATTATTAAGAGCTTCATGAAAATCGTCAATCACTCGGTGAAGGCATGTAAGGGTAGAATGACGAGGGAGAAATGCATATTGATCTACATTTATCATACATGTCATATCGTATTCTTTTAGATAGTTAAGTAATTGTAATTGAACTTCCTTCTCTATCATTTTAGATATGTGGGATACTGCGGAAATAGGGCGATAATTTGTCATGTCATCTTTGTTACCTTTTCCTTTATATACCGGGGTAGTGCGTGCAATCTTCCAGTCATCAGGTATAACACCTGACTTGAGGCTAGGATTAAAGATTGAACATAAATATTCAAATATATAGGGGACTGCCATCCTAAGTAATTTGGTGTCGAAGTCTAAGATATCAAGATGACTATTGCTATCAAGACAATTCAAATAGTTCAAAATTTTCGAAGCTTGGATTTCTTTGATTTCAAAAGTATGAATACATTTGGGGTGTTTCCAATCTATATCATTTTAATGAACAAAAATATTGGAAATTTCTTTACCAATATTAATGAAGTAATCGTTGATATCATTACAGTCTAGGTTGCAGCTTTCTGTGTTTTTTTTTCTGGTTTTATAATTCTTTCCAAAGTTTTTTTCGAGTCTGCTTTGTATTTAGATGTAATGCTACTAAAGTGTTTCTCTTTATTTTTTTCTTATAAGGCCATTGATGCGATTTCTCATTTTGCGATATTCCTTATGAATATCATTTGATTGCAATGAATCAGGTTTATTCTTTAAATAATCTCTTTTATATATCATCTTGACAATATCGGGTGTAATCCAAGGATTACTTGGATTGATTTCACAGGAGCACATTCATTACAAATATTGAGAAAACCACCTTTCCATTCATTCCAAGCATCAATAGCGGATAGACGCTGGCAGTAACATTTACTTAGAACATCTTGATGGATTCAAGAAATTTATTTTCATCAAATGATTTGAAATTGCAAGAGCATTAAGTTTTATGTTCATTTAAGGTATTTGAAAGCACCTTAAAAACCTTCGAAAGCACCTTTACTTTGTCGGTTATTTCATCATTATTTCATAATCAATTATAATTGTTTTGTTTACCTTGTTTTGTTTTGAAGGCAAAAGTCTTTTCAAAGCCTTTCAACTTTTATTCAAATCATTTCCGCATTCCGAGAACTTATATGATAATAAGGATGATAATAATAGCAATACTTACACGTATGTAGCGCCGGTATCCGACGGGTAGGCCAACTGACGCTCATCATGCTCATGGCACTGTACATGTCACACATCTATCCATGACTTACAAATGAAACCAAGCAATCATATTTCAAACTAAAGTATGTACATTGTATATCATAATCTAAGGGAAAATAACAATTTCATTAGTTTGGAAAGAGAGGAGTTATGAGGGCAACTTTGAAGTCACAGACAGAGCATGGATCTTAAAGTGGCGGCGTATTTTAAAGGGAAAACCAACACCACCTTCTCGTTTTCAATTTTCAAATGCGTGTAGTTTTCTTTATCGCACTCCACCGTGGTGCTTGCTGATGGTACTGAATACCGCAGTATTGCGGTAATATTACCATATTCTCCCCTGATTATGAAGTGTCCACAGAAATCGCTTACCGTGATGCCCATTGCGGCATCGGTTAATATGAACTGGGCTACTTACAAAATGCCTCGGCCTACTTAATACTATCTTATTTATTTCTGATTGTAATTTCTCCGCACAGATGAAGAAATAGATGTTGCCGATTTATTTGTTGTGAAATGGTTGATCACCTGAGGGTATACAGGATGAAGTATGAATATTAGTTTACGCTTCTAAGTCTTCTCATCTACCTGAATTATTCTATAAATATTTCCTGTCTTCATATTCCCATTAGGTTATTAATTCTGATTCATGCAACTCACTTGCTGCACATAGTACATTGACGTGAATCGAGAGCCGGAGTGTCTTATGTGTGTAAACATGGAAATTGGGACAGGGTTTTCATCCTTCCTTGGATTTTTCTAAGTTATTTCTGAGAACATTTTTTGGTGCCTGATGGAAAGTACCAAGTGTGATCGTTGATGTGGGTCGTAGAAAACGTTCAGGGGTAAAAATGAGTCGGTAAAGTGAGGGGGTGTATGTCCAAGAACTTTTAGTGTAATGAGTCTCGCATGAATAATCTAGTTTCGAAATATTTGGAAGATTCCAAGGAGGCGTAACCTGTAGAAGCATAATGTCTCGTGACATACATGGAAGTTTTGATCCATCTTTCCCACTGGTGGCAGCTTAGACCTTTTCTGTGATCATTAGCTCGGAGTACATGTGTATTGGTCATTTCACCCCTTTTCAAGAAGAACTTTGCTAAGCTTCTTATGTTTAACAAATGAAGTCGTGTACAGTAGTAAAATGTTCCTTCAATCTTGAGAAGAACGTTTTTCTTTTCCTATGAGGTTTTAATTACTAATTTGAAAAAAAAAATGTTTGTGCTCGTGTTTTCTCTCGATTTCTTTGAAAGCACAAAGGCAGCAACGAAGAGAGTCGTATTCTCTTAGGGATACCGCCGGATCGCATCGGACACGCTACGTACCTCCACCCTGAGGTTGGAGGAGAGCAAGACTTGGTAGATACTGTGGTTCGAGCCAAGACACCCATAGGTAGGGAAAGACGCAATGCTATTTTTGGCCAAAGGCCATTGAATCGTTTGTTGTTTTCTCCATGTAAGGAGCGGTTGTAGTCTTCTAGGTTAAAGTTTTCTGTGAAGATTATCATGTCCGTCTTTTTTGTTGACATCAACTGCATGTTTTAAAGGCATTGGTTAACATTTTTATAATTTAAAAAAAAAAATCTTGGATATGTTTACATTTTGCTACAGTACTTGGAAATGGGATAAACATAGGGTTATAGTGTAAAAATACCAGTTTAAAAGTTTCAAAGAATAATATCAACAGGAAGTATATTTAAATATTAAAAATGTGAACCAATGTTAGATAAATATATAAGGGCTGGCTGCACGGACTAGACGTAAGCAGTGCGCATGGGCTTATGGCTCACCGGACGTGTACTTGGCGTATCACGCGGAGGGAGGCAGATAATGATCTTTTTTAATTCAAACAAAACGGTCCTCTTATTTTATTGTCTCCGAGACCAAAAATAATAAAATCGCGGTTTGCGTCTTACTAACAGCTTTTCATTCCAAATTATGGTTGGTTTCAGGGTTTTTGAGTACAAATACAAGTACTCATATACAGGTTTCATCTTAGTTTGAAAATTTTTAAAATCCATTGCTCACAAAGTAAGCAAATGCCTTTAAACATTTTGATCATAGAAAATTACTTTTGTGTTGAAATATTTGTAGTGGGATTGGATTTGATAAGAAATGAAATATGATTGAATGCCATTGATGTATACCAAGAAGATCACATTCCTGATATGAACTCTTAATTACTTTTTTAAGGGTTTTATATCTGTTTATATTTGTTTCCCTTTTTTTTTTACCTCAGAAATGTGCTTGACATCCAATCTTATTGGAGGAGTAGTGGAGAGACCTGCTTCTCATCAGTTGCAGTACTGGATGAATAAGAAACATCCTTGCATTATATGTGTAAGTTACAATTTGAATATATTGCGCTTGTAGCAAAAGGAAATGGGCTGCGTATCAAGAAGTTGTCATCCTACTGAAATGGCTTTTGTTGAATGTAACCTCCACAGTGTCAGGCGAACTTGTACTTTTGATGGTTTTATGAGACAAATAGTTTCTGTGGAGGCAGACTGTGACGCAGACTGTGATGCAAGTAAAATAAGAAAAGTTTAGAACAGTCATTCTGAAAATAACAGAAATCAAGAGTTTGCAGGAGTGAGATTATCAGGCTGAACAAGATATTCATTATCGATTTCAAAATAATGATTAAAAGTGTTCACATTTTCTCAGAAGTTCTCTTCTGAATAGATTGGGTGAAGAGGGAAATATTAGTGAAAATGATATCCAAATTCACATTTAAATATTTTGTGTCGAAATTGCTGTGGCTGGGTTGAGGGGAAAAGATCTCTATTGTAGAAGTGCCATTTCCCTTGAATCTTTAGCAGTCAAATGGACACGTCCGTAGACTTTGTCAGAATGGAGACTTGATTTACATATTTTATCACAGTTAATAAGTTTGCCAACCCTAAAAATTCCTGTTCATTTGCCTAGAGACTCGCTGAATTTTTGATTACAGTTCATTATTCCGAAAGTTCGTTAGTCCAAAAATTAAAAAAAAAGGTTTTTTATTCTGAAGGTTCATTATTCCGAAAACAAAATGAGGTTTGTTATTCTGAAGGCATGTTAGTCCTAAAAAAATTTTTTAGTTACTTTCGGACTAACGAACCTTAGTTCATTTTCGGACTATCGACCCTTCGGAATAACAAACCTTATTTAATTTTCGGATTAACAAACCTTCAGAATAACGAAGCTTATTTTATTTTCGGACTAGCCAACCTGCGGAATAATGCCACAAATGTTCGGATTAACGAACCCAGTTTCATTTTCGGACTATCAAACATCTAGGTATATGCATTTGCGTGTTTTGGAATATCGAACCTTCGGAATAACGAATCTTCGGAATAACGAACATCACCCAAATTGGTTACCCATATTCTTTTTTTTTTTTTCAGACTGATGATAAGGGTGTGTTCTCTACCAGCCTCTCTGAAGAGTACCTGTTAGCAGCAGAGACCTTCGGTATCTCCCGCCAAGATGTTTGGACCATGTCGGAGGGGGCAATAGACTGTGTGTTTGGTGGGGAGGATATCAAAGAGACATTGAGGACAGTGTGGGCCAAAGAGAAAACCAAGATAGGATTGGAATAGGAGGAGAACTATAGTGAAGGAGGTCACTAAGTTCTGATGCTGTTGTTGTTGACTTAATAACAGAGAAAGAAAGGATAATAATGATAATTGGGTCTTATTTACCCAGGACAGCCACATCAGTATCAATATTGCTTTCCGGTGTTACTGCCATTATTATTACCTCAGTGTTGCTTGGTAGCAACTTATTACACCTAGGTTGACAGGGACAAATATTGGCAAAACACCTTGTCCAAAGCGCTGAGGATAGAACCCAGGACCAATCGTATGACAGTCAAGAGTACTTACGCAATGTACCGCGGAGCCTCAGTGATGGCAGATTAAACAAGAGCTGCCTGCCGTTACGTCTTGGCTTAGCAGCAACAGATCTCATAATTCAGGGTAATGTCTGCCTTTACTGAGAATAAAGAGGGCACTGATGATTATACTGCAGTACAGTTGTTACAAAGTTTAAAATCTGAACAGGGATTGTGGGGATGGAGATATCTGCAGCAGTGACAGAATGAAGTATGGATAAGTCTCTTTCCTACCCCCCCCCCCCCCCCAAACGGGACATAGGCAGTTCAGCAGAATGCAGGCAAAGTTAACATTTCAGTAGAATGACAGAGATTATGGCTTTCTCTTTAATTTGTAAGAGCCGAAGAGAGTATGAATGAGCTCAAATACATGTCTCAAATTGGATATTGGAATGTGATAACAATAAATAGCTTGGATTATATTAGGGGCTTAGAGGATATGGAATGATTTATATCAGTAACTATGATTAGTGGCGACTTGACTTAAATATTGACTAGGGAAATCTTACAAGCCACTTTTGGTGAACGTCCTCAAGAGATTAATCCTGATTAATGGTGCAGTTCATTCCTTAGCAGTATTTTTTTTGGCGATACATACAGTCTTCATAATACTCTTGCTTTCCCCTATAGTTTTTTGTTTTTTCGTTTCATTGGAATGTTATACGCATATTGTGTGTGATACGTCATTTCGTTTTCTGTGTGCTTCACCTCCTGAATAAGATTCATCTGATTTTTTCTTGATTGTGAAAAAAAAGAACATTTTCTTATGTGTGCTTCAGCATTGTACATGCTTTGAATACTAGTAGTCATTAGATCATTAATGTAGACAGGTCCTCAGACTGGGGGGGGGGGGGGGGGGGGGGGGATGATTAGCCTATTTTTAAAAATCCAAATATTTAACGGGTAGCAATGTAATACTATGCAGACGTAAACACATCATTGTTTTTTACACATTGGCGTAGGATTTTTTGTTTAATTTGAACATTAAAGAATATTCATGAGAACGCATGGCGTAATGCGATTATTTCTCAGAATACGGTTATCAAATGGCTAGACGTTTATTTATCGTCTATGCATCGTGTATATTATTCCTTATTAGAATCAAAAGTATATGTGTATTTTTTCTTGAACAGTCGATATGGATATTCAGTGAGTTTTTGATGTCATATACTCACACTTTCCCACACATTACGTACAGAGAAATTACGAAAGTTTCAAATTTTAGCTATAAAAATGTTCCTTTGTTACCGGTTGTATGGTTAATTGATGTTCGACCACGTCACGCTGTTACACGTTTCTAGTAGGATCTAAGTACGGCAATTCCGTTCGTAGTACGTCCATCTTGTTTCAAGTACGTTGTCACTCCGTGTAATTTCAAGACGGGGAAAATTTTGAACAGGCTCAAAGTTCTATACAGTATTCTTCACCGGCGTGAATCCACTCTGAGGAGTGGGGGGATGATCGACTTTTTTGCCAATTTTTTTTTCTGTTGAACTCACACTTATATATTAAAACACATGCCCTCACCCACCTGCACAGACCCCCCTTACACACATTTTAATTTTTATCTTGCGAGCGAGCAAAAAAGTACCACTTTTCTGGTTTTCAATTGTATTTTCAAATAGAAATTCTAAAATATGATGAGCGAGCCAAAAATAACCACTTTTCTGGTTTTCAATCGCATTTTCAAATAGAAATTCTAAAATATGGTTGTTTATGACAAATTATTAAAAATTATATTTAAAGATGAAGTCAAATATCATTTCTTCCTTAAAAAGTGGGGGGGGGGGGGGATATTTGTAAATGCCATCCCCCCTCTCAAAAAAGTGTGGGGGGGGATATATCCCCCACCCCCACCCCCCGGGATTTACGCCAATGGTACTCTCTCCATCCGAGCCAGTCCGAGCCCGTGCATTAAGATCTTTAAAAGATCGTACACAGTTGCCACTGCATTTACTCTGTTTGCACACATTTTGAGCCTGTTTGGCAACATTTTTCAGAATAGTGAGAGCTAGCTTGGTGTGATGGGGGTTTAAATGAGTGAATGTCCACTCCCATGTATTTTAAGAGTATATAGAGGTGACTACACCCTTATTTTTGAACATGTACAAATGCCACCTGAAAGAAGACGTTCTTCACCTTAATTTCCTAAACTGTGAGTGGCAAGGGAAATACAGTGGCCAGGCTTTGCATTAAAAAATTGTGTATCCACCTGGGCATTTGATATTTAAATGGGTATACGATACGCCATATGTTAATGCATGTTCGTCTTTGCTCCTAGTCCTAAGACATGTGGCTTTTAAGTTCAGCTTGCATTTCGCTACATACATCGACCTTGAACTAAAAGCAATGCTTTAGTGTTTTCTTGGTTGTGATGTATTACAGTGAAATTTTATTCACCATTGTGCAACTCGCCTATATTGAATACAAGCTAAGTTATTATTTGAAGGCACGATTCACTGCTCGAGGATAGCTTATCAACGCTCTGACAGGCAGATTCAAGCGTCTTGATTTCACAAGATGTTCAGCTGATGATCTATCAGACGTCTGTTTCATATCCCGGAAGGTAAGTTTCCTACCTCCGCAGTGATCAAATATAATTTTTCCGTCAAGGGTATTTTGTAAAGCAAACAACTATATGTATAAACATATCCTATCTAGGTATCAAATTATTTTTTTTATCATCTTAGAAGGCGTATGGTGTGTTCATAAAGTTCTATTGTCCTTATGTTGGCAAGAAAGAAAGAAGGAAAAAATATTTTAATGTAAATGGTTTGTTTTCAATAACTCAGAGTGATGTCAAAGATTATATCATGTTGGATGCATGTACGCACTTAAAATGCTGCTCACTGCCGTAATGATGCTACCTTGTCGCTATACGTTTGCGAGTTAAGTTGTTTTGTTTTAAATCTTTTGATGCAGTGTTGAAAACGGAAAAAAAAAATAAAAGTTGCTGCATTATGTTCTGTTTTCTGCATTAAATATTTGGTTTACTGTGGTTTAGCTCTCAAATTACGTTAAATTTGTTCACAAGAAAAAAGAGTCTTGAAGATCTTGTTAATGCACCCGATTTCCCGCACTTTGACAGGTATTCCTGTTAAAGAACATTGTTCAAAGATGTCTTTTAATATAACAGTAATCATTGGCATAGGCATTACGGTTTCGTTTTTACGTCGGCTTTTCATGTTCTTACCTGTAATTATTTTCGTATTTTGAGAAAGGCATATACATCTAAAAAAAAAAACAAAACAAAAAAAATAGCATTCCTTGTATGCATAATTCTTGTCAAAGCGACATATCTTCGTACATAGGCCCTAATGAAAAAAAAATGTAAAGATACTAAACTGCATTGCATGAAATTTGAATAAATTCGTTTTTTCACTAATGTAATTACAGGTTTCGTCCTGGTGTTGAGTTCGCATTTTCTATACGTCTAGCAAGATTACAATCAGTGAAAATACGATTCTTCCTTCAAATTGACGAGTTTTCAGTAAGATAAAAAGGAGAGAGAAAATTAAAAAAAAAAACGCTTTTAATATATGATTTCAAATAGCAATTATTTCCGCCTTTAGAATGGTTAGAACTTTTGAAATGAAGCACATAGCATTGCACGTGTAAAATAATTTCACAGGTGTAATTGGCACTATAGACAAGTCTGTAAAATTACGAGTGTATCGCTGGGGTAACATTCAGGGTGTGACAATTTTTGGATATATTGTACGCTTGATCTTTATACACTGGGACTGCTGAGGTGAGATAATAGTCATGTAGTACATAAATATAGTGCTTCACCGGTGCTCAGATTGTAAAGATGGCGCTTTATGCAATGTTTGCGAAAATCTGCACTGGTGAGCACCATGCCAATTTGAATGTTCGCGTTTTTGAACCTGTCTAGATTTATACGCCAACAGATGCCTAAGTAGCTATCCGGTCCCCTTCCAGCTAACTTTCATGGTGCGCTTTGGACACACTGGCCAGAAAACTTCGTTGTCACGGCGCTACCCTGTGCCAATTGCGTGAAGCATTGCGTGAAGCGCCATCTATTAATCAAGTCCGAGCAACTTTAAAACGAGATGTCATGTACAGGGTGTATGTGTGTGTGTTTTTCTTTTATGTGTGTGTTTTTCTTTTTTGTGTGTGTTTTTTTAATGGTGATTCATTTTCAGTGTGCTCAATATTCATTTGCTGATGAATGTCAGCCGCCTTTAGTTCAGTGTTGTTGATAAATCGTGTAGTGGTGTAGGTTTCACTCCCCCCCTTTTCCAGAAACACAATGAATTACCGTTAGATGAAGTATAATGATGATAGAAAGCGGTAGGAGAGGAGGATTATAGTCACGTGGGGGAGATGGCGTGAAGCAGATGTATGTAGATTATGGAGTCCCTCCTCCTTGGAATTAGGAGCAATTACCCCGGCTTTAATGTATGAAGTAGAATTAATCCAGAGGAGGAGAAGAAGGGAAGTCCCAGGTGATAAGGAACTTTGGTCATCTGCCTCATCATCAGGCTGTTGCTAGAGAGAGAGAGAGAGAGAGAGAGAGAATAATCTCAAGAGTGCGGGAGGAGAAAAGGAGAGAATATCTTTGTTCTGTCTCATCGTCAGGCTGTGACTATAGAGAAAAAGACGAGGATCGAGGACGATGGAGAGAGTGTGAGAGGAGAAAAGAAGAGAGAGAGAGAGAGAGAGAGAGAGTATAAGTCCTCAGTTTTCCGCGACGGGAAAACGGAAAAATTTCACGGAATTCGGGAAGAACACGGAATTTTACGGAAACGCGATTGTTC
Source organism: Echinometra lucunter (assembly GCA_029962745.1). Lineage (NCBI taxonomy): Eukaryota > Metazoa > Echinodermata > Echinoidea > Camarodonta > Echinometridae > Echinometra > Echinometra lucunter. The sequence continues at coordinate 6,542,904 of CM057156.1, forward strand.
AGGTCTACAAAAATTGAATTACGAAAAATACAGTGGAAATCATGAAAAACAAAGCAAAATCCAATAAAACGAAACCGTGCTTCATCGAAAAATCGGAATCAATCTCTCTCACACATCCCTGATCAAACCTGTTCGCAGTGTTTAGCGTGTCGGTGTTCGCCAAGTTTTATCTGCATACTGCAGTGCGTGTATAAACTAAAGTTTTTCTAAGATTTTACTATTTACAATTGCTTTACCATATGTTTTGTGCATGTCACCGAAGAACACGGAATTTGAATCTTAGAACATCGAAGAACAAGGAATTTGCATTTTAGAAAACGGAAAACTGGGGACTTTACCTTTTAAAAGGGATTTTCCTCACTGATATCAGTGACGATTCAGTTTCCTCATCCTTCAATTGTCTATATTCCCTTGCATGAAGCAGTTTCATTATTTTGCAATAAATTGTGTTAAAACCATCATTTAGAATAATATTTTTTTTAATTTTTTTATGCTGGGCAGAGATTTTTTCCTCTCAATGTCTATTCGGCATTCCACCCCCTTAACCCTTCTTTCTGCATAATAATGTTTTCATTCATTTGAGCATAGATCTATAATATTGATTTATATTCTGTCGTTACAATAACTATTTGTCCATTGAGTTCGTTAGTTTTTGCATTGATTGAACTTTATCATTATTGTTCGTATAAAAAATGCAAACGTATATCAAAACAGTTTGGCTGATCAACTGCATGACTTCATCTCTTTATGCATATAACATTTGTATCGATTTTATTGGCAAATAAGTCAGTGTTGGTTTTGAAAAGAAAGTCTACAGTTTTAGATTTTGAAAGGTCAAAAAGATCATTTTCGTTCTATGTGTTGTGCGATGTAATTTTCCTTTCAGTTTCCCGTTTTTGCGATATTTTGACATTCGTAGAAAAATGTGGTCTATATTCAGTCAGTTATTACAAGCTGACTTTTTTATCAAATAAGAAGAAATCAGGATTATCTTTCATGTTCTTCGGATGTTTCTACATTGTATTACTTTTCAATGCATTTTGTAATTGATGCTCTTCACGGCAGCCTTATTTTCGAAGTGCAACTTGTATCTTCTGATTGTTTTATTCAGTAAGGATGCGTGGTCATAGTGAAAGTCAAAAACTGTATGAGTATTTGCACCATGCAGTGAAAAAAATCTGTTTACAATAATAAAGGATTCAAAAACACATCAATATACATTCCCCTCATTCCAGATACCTGCTAAATCTGTGGGGTGCCAGCCAGGAACAACGTGTTTTTGATGTTGTTGATGGTGGTATTGTTCCTTTAATTATTACTACATGCATGTATAACCACTGCCATCATTATCATCACCATCGTCGTCATCATCATCATCACCATCATCATCGTCATCATCATAATCATCACCATTGCATCATCGCCATCATCATCATCGTAGTATCCATCATCATCGTCATCATGATCACTATCATCGTATTCCATAGGAAATCACCCATTAAAGGAGAAAGCAACTCAGACATCAGTGTGCTTCCAGTGAATGAAGAAAACAAGAAGAGCAAACGGTAAAAGTTTGAGGAAAATCGGACTATCTGTTTAAGAGTTATGAACTTTGAAAGTTTAAGTAAATCCTTATTATGGGGATCCTTTAATTGGCAACTTTGCCAACATCTGTGATGTCACGTGGACAACTCTACATTCATTTTGTACACAAAATTTAACAATTTTTTATTTTCAAGAAAAATTCTTTTGATTTATTGTTTTAGTATGACATGTCTTTATCAATTCTGCAAGTATTTTGGGAAGAATTATGGTGATTCCTGAATTGAAATTTCATATAAATCATTTTTTTTGAAAAATTATGTACAAAATGATGACACAGATGCTGGCAAAGTTGCCAACTCAAGAATCCTCATAATAGGGATTTAGTGAAACTTTCCAAATTCACAACTCTTGAACAGATTGTCCGATTTTGCTCAAACTTTCACTGTTTACTCTTCTTGGTCATCTTTATTCACTAAAGAGCCCACAGACGCCTGGGTTGCTTTCTCCTTTAACAAGCCTGCGACTCAAATCAATTACCTGCGTCACGGCAACTCAACCCAAGGGGTATGTGTGAAGGTCAAGAGTGGGAACGAATTAAAGGAAGTACTGTCCATTTAGCATTGTAATATAATCATGAAGAGAGGGCTATAGAATAACAGTACAATCGAGACGAATTTGTCTCTGAAAAACAAAGTGATTTGAGAATTTTGTTTTGTCGAAAAAGTGCGAAATAATGCTATTCATGAGAGCAGGGAAGGGGCACAGTGATATACAAACGGTTTAATTTTCTTTGAGAGCTGTCGGTGTTGGTTTTAGGGCTTGGTCGGAGGGCTTCCTGATTGAAGAGGAGGTTCCAATATCATGACCACTATAACGACTGGATGTACACCGTGTTCTTTGTTACGTCGATATCGGTCCTTTAGGGGGAGTGTCAAGCAAGGCCGAATTTTCTCGGGCAGTATGCCCCTAGTGACAATGACAATTTTTATTTTCTCTTGTCACCCTTTCATCTTCATCACCCCGTATTGTCATTGTGAATGGGGGGGGGGGGGGGGGTCTTTCTCTGGAACATATGTTCTGGACATTCATCGGTCTCTCTCTTATGTCTCCAGACCCTCCACAAGTTGCGGCCGGCGCAGGAGAAAAGAATGGGGGTCATTACTTATCTTCATTTTTTTCTCATAAAGCAGTCGCGGCCTCCATTCCCTTGAATGCGCTTCCGTCATGTGTACCGTTTTTGCCATGTGTGTGATGTTCATATCATCCTAAACTAGATCATTCTCTCTAATGGAAAAGGGAAATATCCACAATGAATTTTGTTACCTTGGAATTACTTAGATATGTTAGACAAAAAGTCAAATTATTTAGCCCTTGATGATTTAATCTTTAGTGATCTGATGTGCCTCCTCGATCAGCTTAAAAGTGAATATTTTATAGAAATCATTGAAATGGGCAGGACTAACATTTCCGACCTGTTACAAAATGGCGCATTTAGGCTATATAGCAAAGACGTATCCAGAGAGAGATGGGGGGGGGGGGGGGGGGGAGGGGGGGAGGGGGGGGGGGCTCCGAAATTCGTCCCAAGGTAGGGTATGTCCTTTGGCATATAGATACCCCGGCGAATGGTATATCTTTGTCATCATACAGGCATGACAGGAGAGGGATGGGGCGTATACATCAGCTACATTTCTGGATAAATACGACTCTTGGTGCGTTTACCAAAATTTGGGATTTTGCACTTTCCGGTTTGCGTCTTTATCATGTTCATGGATTCAGATTTGTTTCTGCGTCAAAAGATTTGGAAGAGATAAGTGGAAATAGGTTACAACAGGACAGACATGCAATGAGATCATTTGTTGCTTTTTTTTTTTTGAGGGGTGGGGGGATGGGGGCTAACCCGGGGTACAATATGAATACCAATACTTCGACATTACCTTTCATTCCATCCTAATATGACATCAACAAATCTCCTATGTTACGAACCACATGCATATTCATTCATAGCCATGTTTGCTGGCTATGTGCTTTAAAGTGATTACACAATGGTAATCTTTTTTTGATATATGATCGAGAAAAGAATTCTAAGAAGAATAACATTAAAAATTTAATGATTTTCAATCAAAATCAATGGATTTTGGCTAATTTTCTCATAAAAAGTCAAGAATTGACACAAAAAATTTGAGTATGAGGTATGACGTCAAAGTGGGTACCCAGCTTCGCGCATTGCAGTTGTGCTGCGCGCTAGACTGTACAATTTGTATGATACCTTTCGCGCATTTTGATAGAATTGCGCGACATGGTACCCATTTTGACGTCATTTTGACGTCAAAGTGGGTACCCAGTTGAAACTGGGTCACAGCTGAGGGGTCAAAAATATCCTGAAATCTTAGCACATTTGGGGGTTTCCTTGACAACACGACTTTTTAAAAAACTTTAGGCAGATTATTTTCTGCTAATGAAATCATGCTCTTTTAAATGAACTAACACTGTTTCAGCATTGGGTACCCCCTTTAAGAAGAAGATGGGCAGCAAAAAAGACCTTGAAATAAAAGTCCGGTTTTTTGGAGTATGTTTTAACGTTATAATGTTTTTCATTATTCGTCTTCTTTTTGTAGCCACGATGGGAGTCCCGCACCTTGACAAATATTACAACAACAAAAAAAACCAAACAAACAAACAAAAATAAAACCGAAAGCAAACCACAACAAAACAAAACTCAAAACAACAAAATTTCTCAACAATACCGAGGGCTTACAATGTCCCTTTATACTGCCACTGCCCTCTCACTGCACATGCGCAGCAATGCATGAATATGAATATGCATACTTTGTAACACCTGTTAAATCGAATATCCATGCCATCTTGATTTAAAGTATTATATGAAAGTCAAAAGTTCATGACAATTAATATCACTAAAACAGAAAAAAAAAATGACGGAAATTATTTTCAAGGGCGTTGCATGATTCGTACGATTTCCGAATGAATTATGAGATAAACGATGCTGATACCGGCATTGGAACCGTAAGTCAACTACATTTTACGTGTTTTAGGCAAATTTGTACTTATTAACCTTCCACCACTGAATTGATAATTTCTTGTTTTTTTTTAATCTAGGGCACTTGTCTGAAAGTTTCGCCCGTCTCCAATTCACATCGACTTGCTGAGACCGGCTAATAAGAAAGAAAGCAATAAAGATACCATTTTTAATCATGCCAGTCATAATACCATTACAGAGCAATATTAAAAAGTGATACATGGTATGATATGAATGATCAAACATGACTTGGGCACAGATTTCAGTCATAACCACTGATTCTCACTTTGATATTTTTAATATTTTGATATCGATACGCATCTCGTGTTACACAAATCTTTTTCCAGACTCATATTTGATTAAGTAGATATTCTGAGTACCGTCGAGCAGCTATCCTTCATCCCTGAAGTATATCGCATGGCCTTTTTCATGTTTTTCCTCAGAGACCAATTCCACTTCCATATACTAATGCTTCGCAAATAATGATTAATGATAATAATAAGAATAACAACAACAATAATAATGATGATGATGATAATAATAATAATAATAATAATGATAATAATCAAAATAATAATAATGATGATAATAATAATAATGATAATGATAATAATAATGATAATAATAAAAACAGTCTCCACTTTCAAGCAAATTAAGCTTAAATGTGATTGCCGAATGCACCATTCATTTTCGCCATATTCTGTATCGTCTATTTAATGATGCTCTTTTCCAAGACAGAATACAGTGCATCATACTTCCTTCATGAGAAGGCACCCTAGTACGCTGAAAAGAGAAGAAAATATTTATGCTGGAGCATTCTAAGCTACTTATTCAGTGCGTGATGTCCCACAAACTAAATTAAATTACTCCCATGTATGAAAAGCAATGCAACATAATGACGTGTAATAATGAAGGAATGAAGTGTAACATAATAATAGGTGATTTCGTTAAAACTGTGTTTAGCTGACTCGAAATCATGCCGTAACAAACAAAAAAAAAAAAAAAAAAAAAAAAAAAGACAAACGCTAAACGCTTTTACTCTCCTATGCATTTCATTTCTTTCGGATGTAATGTGGCTGTAAAAGAGTCAGCGGAGCGTGTCAAAAGCGCATAATATTTAACATTTCACGAAACTCGGATGTACATCCAAAGTGAAATTGAGAAGAATTTACATGTACAGCGGGAAAACTGTGAAGTACATGTACTTCGCCATTTCTGCTCATGACAGTAGGCCCGTAGGCCTTGGGGTGAAAAGAACTGAAACAACATTATATCCCGGCATTCCCGCTGCATATATATATATCAGTTCATTACTGCTCTACTATGACGCTGGGTGCCCAATATCGGCACTTAGAAAAAAAATCCCACCAAAACAAAACAAATTAAAAATTTGATACAATATACATATTATCTTATATTTGAAAAAAAAACCATGCATGAATAATATAAACAATGTTTATTGCGAAAAACCACTTCATCCACTTTTTTTTTTACAAGTCTTTAGGTCAAATTCACAATTAAAGACTCTTTAAAAAACTTTTTGTAAATGATGCATTAGTTTTAATATTGCTGGATCTTATTTTTAGACAAAGACCATAAAAAAAGTGATTTTAGCATTTTTAAGAGTTTTGTCCCCCTTCTTCCCGACTGTCCCAACTTCACCCCTATATGCTGTCTCACTTCACCCCAGGGGTATCTTACTTCAACCCACTCAAGTAGCTCATTTTAATGAAATGATTATTTGCATAAAACTAAAAAAAAAAAAAAAAAAAAAAAAAAACAGAGATGGTACCAAAAAAGCTTGTTTTGCAGTCTAGCATTGGTATCATTGTTACAATAAATAAATGAACGCACAATGAATATTTAAAAAGTTACAAAGTAAAAAGTGTCAAAATCACGATTTTTTTTCCTCCACTTCACCCCGCTCTCCCTCTGGACCTCTAGGAAGAACAGAGGCATTTTAATAATGCCTCTGAATAGAGCTGTCCAGCTGTATTTTATTTTGAGCTTTGATTTACTTTGATTTTCATCTTTGCTTATATTTTGTTTGTTTTATATATTTGTATTATGAGATATCTTTTTAATATTACGGAAAATAAAACCAACCAACCAACCATTCCCTTGATAACTAAGCCAACACTTTCAATCTCATTTAGAACGTCCGTGAATGATATGAGAACTTCCGTGTGAAAAGTGCATTATAGGTTTGAGAACCTGCAAAAGCTCAAACATGTCAGAGGAGATGAAGTAAAATGTTTTTTCTTCTTAAAATACATAGTCTGTGCCACTAATTTAAGTAAATATAAGTAAAAATATCGACTTTTTCTTTTTAAGTAAATATAAGTAAATATAAGTAAATATAAGTAAATATAAGTAAAAATATCGACTTTTTCTTTTTCGTGTGAGATGAAAAACCTTACCACTACAGGCGCAAAATTTTGAAGATATCAGAAAATTGATTGATATTGATATCACTACAAACCGAATGTGGTCATAAGACTGGATAAGAACTGTCTGCATTTGAAACTTCAATTTCAAACACTATTTGTGCCAATGAATTAATAAACATTTACGAGAGAATCTTACACTTTCGTGTATACCAAGTATAGGGGGCTTATATTAACCATGGACGTTCAATTTTGAGGTGGTTAACTTCAACGGTTAATAAAAACTTGTTTCATAGAAAGTATCACGGTATAATCGGGTTTATGTAATGCTTGCATATCTATGCTTCAACAGTAAACATGTCATTTTTATTCTTCTCAGCATTTGTTTTTTGAGCCTCCTTTGACCGATTGGAACATTTTTCAAAATTCTCACCCACCTACTGCTTATCTCAAGGCTATATTGATTTCTGTGAAGTTTCTTGACACATCATAGGTCACAAAGGTATTGATTTTTCAATCAACTCGCTACTCGTGTAATTTACTTTATTCTAGACACATAATTCATTACTTGAAAGCAAAATATTTTTCCTTTGTGGAATATGGTGTTGACGCCATTACAGTTTCAGCGGTCATTATTACAGGTTATTAGTACCAGTCATGAGCAAATTTCGCTGTTAGGCAAAATAAAAGACTGGTCACGACGATAGAACATTACTAATCTAGTAATGCCTTAGGATCAGTCTTACCATTTACTGAAATAACAACACGAAGCACAGCCTTGAATGATCAAATTACAGTGTACTGGCTGCCGTGGATGAACACGATGGCTTTGCTTGTGATCTAAATGGTAGTTATGATATCAGCTTCGTGAAATACGTACATTCAGTGTAACTTGTAATCATCTCTCTCATGTTCTCCACCCGTCTCTCTCTCTTTCTCATTCTGCATCTTTCTTTAAATTTCTCCATTTTTCTCACCCCATCATTCTCCAATCTCCCTTATTCTTTCTGCCACCCTCCTCTTTCTTATTTTCCACCTCAGGAAATATATATTGGCTCTTTCCGAATGTCTCATAGCATACAAAGTGCATAACTCCTAAATTCCATTAAACACTAAGAATTGTTTCCCGGGAATGTTTCACCCTTTACCTACATTTCACCTAGAAATCTAGTAACCCATTTAACTCGTGTAAAATCGCCCTTGCGCGCCATTTCAACGCACATTTTGCCTTCATCATTACAACATTCCTCTTTTCCGCACTCATGACTCTTCCTCTGATGCCACAGGGCATCGGTTTTAATGACATGACATTAATAAGCGGTGCATTATTTTACCTTCGGAAACGAGGGCAAGTATGCAGCCGCGGGGAATTACATGATGACTCTTTTCCCCAAAACAAAAAATGAATATATTATCTATCATTTTTATGAATTTCATTATCGAAGGATGATCATTTTAAGCAGAAGTATGACGATTATAGTAGTAAAAAATTCTCTTTGAAATGCTATTAACAAACAGAGATAGGATGGGAGAGTATGAGTGAGGGTTTGTGTGCTGGTGGGTGATAGTGTGTGACTGTAACTCGTGTGTGAGTTTGCGCAAGAAATTTCGGGGAACCCCGCCCCACCCCCACACCCCCAAACCAAAAAAAAAAAAAAAAAAAAAACGAAAATCAGTCATCATCATCATTCTATCATTATTTAAAACTTCAATCATACAAAATTAAGGATAACAAAACGCATCTACTGCTTTGGTAGCTTTGGTAGCAAAAGGAGAATTGGTATGAAACCTATTCTCTCATTGTCAACCTTGCATAACTTGAAAGATGCGTGAGAACGTGTGATATTCCAGGCATGATTTGTCCAATGTCTGAAAGGAACGGTTTGCCATATAGGCTGCCCTACGCTTTGATCCTGCTTTCCTGCTTTCCTGCTTTCCACACAACATTCACAGCGCTTCGTTGTGTTTGTCGCACAATAAAATTCCTTCGGTTACGCTTGTGCAGGCACCGTGTGATGCGGAATCGACCCGAAATTTAAGTTTTGGCACTTTGATTGCAAAATACGCTCTTGAGTTTTAATCATTGGTATCCATTTTCGCCAATTGATGTGGGGGATGTGAGGGGATATTTCCCTCCAGCATAAATTGGCATAGACAGGGGACACAAAGGGGGCATCCAAGGACAAAAATTCAATTGAATCCCCATTGGAGATCCCCATTGAATACCAATTGGCAATTGGGAGTACATGGAAAGTGAAACAGTGGGTCCCCATTGACCCACTGAAATTGACCCATTGAAAGACCCATTAAAAACCAGTTGGTCCCCATTACAACCAATTGCCAATTGGTTTTAATGGGGGCAATGGGAACCAATTGCCAATGGGTATCAATAGGGACTCATAGTTTCACTTTCTATATAGTTCTAATTGGTATTCATTGGTATCCAACTGCATGGTCTTGATTACTGCAACTTAAATTTTCAACTGGTATTCAATGGGTATACAATGGGTCATTAGGTCCAATGGGGTCAATTGGTCCAAGTGAAACAAACTGAAGTCCCTAAAATATTCAATCTGATTTCTTATATAGCATGATCAGTGTATTACACAAAAAATTATGTTTAGTGAATCAATCTTTCTATTGTTATTTGAAATATGTAATGCAAAATCATACATTTTTTTGTGAAATATTTCACAAACATATTCAGAATAAATATTCATAAAAAGAAATATGACTGCATTTGTATTCTATTTTATTTTAAAGAAAAAAATAGCAAATATGCAAATGAGGTAAAACCAGTCATGTGATCCCCGTTGAAAACCGATTGGCTATTGGTCCCAATTGGTCCCCATTGAAACAAATTGGTCTAAATTGTTCCCCAGTTGAAACCAATAGGTCCCAATTGGATCAATTGAAACCAACTGTCCCATTCAAATCCCATTGGACCAATTGGGAACGATTGACCCCATGGCTTGTAGGAATAGAACGTCAACCTAAATCTAATTTTGACCAATTGAAACTTTTCAAGACCCACTGGTACCAGTTGAACACCAATTGAAATTCAGTGAGTGTTCAGTTGGTTTCAATTGGTTTTTCGTCTTGGGATATATGTTCATCCCCTGGAAGCGCTCCCTCGCCTCGCTCGCTCGCATCTTCATTTCGGGGGGGGGGGGGGGGGAGGCAACTGCCCCCTTGCCCCCCCCCCAAACCTACTGCATAGGGCCATGTGCCCTATCCATGCACAAAACATTCATAGCATGGTTAACTGTAGTCGCTGGCTCTTGTGAATCCTCTAAAATTTCATCAAATCATCAAGGTAATGACATTTCCAGCCGCAAGGTATAAAAGGTTAGCATCGAGAATCATAATCATAATCATAATCATAAGCAGGTAGAGGTGTTGTGACTCAGTGGATAAGTCTCCGGACTTTGAACCCCGAGATCCGTGGTTCGAATCCCTGCCGCGGCACTAATGTCCTTTGGCAAGACATGAATCTACATTTGCCACGTCTTTCGGATGGTGACGTTAAAGGTCGGTCCCAGACGTAAAAAAATTATAATTGATTGATACACGTCTGTAGAAACCCAATTCACCACCACCACCATAATCATTAGATATCGTAAAACTAGAAAAATTATATGATGTTTTAAGGTTAGCATGTTGGTACGGATAATCGTAGAAAGGGTTTACGGTTCACCATGTGGTAAGTCCTAAAGGACTATAGATAAAGTGGATAGAGATGGAGGTGAAATAGAGAGGCGAGAACCTAAAGGACTATAGATAAAGTGGATAGAGATGGAGGTGAAATAGAGAGGCTTTCTCGCCTCTCTATTTCACCTCCATCTCTGTCCACTTTATCTATAGTCCTTTAGGACTTACCACATGGTGAACCGTAAACCCTTTCTACGATTAGAAAAATTATGCCGAAAAAATACTACGAAAAAAGACAGAGGCATAACTCCAACTTGACAATCATTGCTCAGACATGGTTTGTTTTCCCCTCCACTTTGTAACACTGAAACAAATAATTTAAATTCAAATTTTGATCATGCAAGCAAGTGAAAATAATATTCATGGAAAAACTGTCAGGAAAAGCAAATTAAATTCATGCAACAACCAGACTTGCCTCAACGGTAATTTATATTCATTAGAAAACCCCACTTGTTTTTCCAAGATTTTTATACAAGCCTATTTAATAGAAAGGTAATAATTTTGATTTATTTTGACTGCAACCAAATAATGTAAAGCTTTCCATCCACGGTCACATCTGTCCGTGCACATGGTGCACTTCACTCCGTTTTGGTCTACAACGGATTTTGTCCAGCACACGGGTCGCGTAATTTTTTTCCACAGGTGAGTTCAGGGCTAATTACCATAATGAGTGTCTGAGAAGTAAGACTAGCAATGAATCCTCCAAGGAACATAAGCCTTGCTTTCAGACAAAGTCATTACTTGCAAGGTAGAACTTCTTATTACAAAGGAAGTTCAGCAACTTTTCAAATCAGGTTGTTGATGTTGGCAGGGGACGTGAACCCTCATCCTGGACCTGAAAATGGATCTAGACAAGACCCTGCTCGACAACCTTTAGGAAAGAAGTGCAACTTATCAGGAATTTCCTTCAATGCCCGAAGCCTTAGACATAAAGTGACAGATTTAACTGCCCATCTACATTGTCATCCTGTAAATATTTTATGTATATGTAAAACTTGCCTAATTGAAAATTGTGATTCAAATGAACTGACCTTCCAGCTGATTTCCTAATCTATAAACGAGACCGCCATACTGCATCTAATGATAATGCCTCTCGTCGAAGTATTAAAGGTGGTGGTGTACTATTAGGTCTAACAGCTAGCCTCAATCCAAGACGTCTGTTAAACTTGGAACATCCTCAACTTGAAGTCGTATGTGGGGAGTTTTCGTTATGAGGCAGTAGATGGTTAGTAATCGTGATCTACAGACCACCCAATTCCAGCACAGAATACCGGGAACTCTTGCAGCAGTTTGTCCATAGAATCCAGACTGTATCTGCCACCTACCATAGTGTGATAATGACTGGTGACCTTAATGTTGATTTGTCGTCTCCAACTTCTGCAGATGCTTCTCGGCTTACCTCGATTTTAGACTCATTGGACATGGTGCAGCTCATAACTTCAGTGACAAGACCTGCGACTGGTGATCCAACTTCAGGTACTGTCATCGACCATCTGTTCACCTCTCGTCCAGATCTGTTAGCGGAAGCGTCTGTTTGCCCTAATCCGGTAGCAAGTGACCACCATGCATTATCCTTTGAAATGAAAGTCACCAAACCCTATGTTCCAAAAGATGTCCTTTGTGAATACATGTACATGTTATTCCACAAGGAAGACTGGCCGCACTTCAGTCACTTGCTAAAGTTGGCCCCTTGGGACATGATCTTTCACGATACTGGCATCAATGCAACGTGGGAAGGTTTCCTCGACTTGTTTCAAGCAGCCTGCAGAGATGCCATCCCACATGCCAGATCAAGATCTCGGAGGACGAAGCATTGGATTACTCCCGAAATTAAGCGTCTGATATTGAAAAAGAGGAAATGTTTCAAACTTGCTAAACAAAATGTCCATAGTCATGCTTGGTCTGAGTACAAGAGTGTAAGAAATGCTGTCAAAAAAAAATCATTATATCATATTAGCAGTATGTTAACAACCTGTTTTCTCTGCCAGACAAGAAGAAGCGATTCTTCTCATTTGTCCGGTCCCGAAAATCTAATCCACCTCCGCCTTCTCTTCGAGTTGATGGGACAATGTTAAATCGGCCTAATGAAATTGCACAGGAATTTACTTCATGTTTTTGCAAAGTCTTCACTGAACCTGTCATGTGTGACACCAGAGGCATCGATCCTGGGGGGGGGGGGGGGGGGGGGGGACAGTGGGCAGTTGCCCCCCCCCCAAGAAAATTTCGGGGGGGGCAAAGATATCATTTTGCCCCCCCCCTTATAATTTCCCAACAAAAAAAAAGAAAAAAGGAAAAAGAAAAAAGAAAGAGAAAAGAAAGGAAAAGGAAGAAAAGAAGTGATTTGAAAGCGTAAAAAAAAAGAAAAAAAGAAAGAAAATGGGACTGGGAAGCGCTCGCTCGCTTCGCTCGCTCGCATTTAAGTATCTTAACCAATGCCGATGATAATTACTATTCTTATGAAAGGAAATCGGTTTGTACTTGTGTTTCTATCTAATGTTATACTATTCTTCTACTCATAGGAAGTAATATAACCAAACAAGATATCACTCCTAGAAATCGAGCGGCCAGTTGACCTAAAAATAGATAAACTCTCAGGAGATAACGGCCTGAATAAAAAGAAAAACGCAAAACAAAAACATATTTTTCGTTAATTCGCTCGCTATATACTCTCGTTGGTAAAAGCTAGATACAGGATGATTTCGGGCAGCAAGTAGCTTAGTATAGCAGCGAGATTCCAAAATATCATTATATTTTGGCAGCAAGGTGGTTGACAAAGATTTTGGGACGAATCCATATAATTTTGCCGGGATCGGTCGTTGACTTTGCTCGCTATGGTAGAAACAGAATGGATTCGGACTGCAAGCGAGGTAGCTAAAATAGTGTCATATTCGGGACACAGGTGATCGGATGTATTATTTAGATATCATATAGGCATGACGGGTTTATAGTGAATTCTGATGATAATGATGATAATAATATTCCGTTCTTGTATAGCGCATATCACATTTTTATCACATTATCATGATGACGAATTAACACTTCTATCATATGGAAAAGGGTATATTTTTGGCAGCGAGGTAACCGTATACATACATATGAGGTATCATTTATGCCTATATGATAATTAAACCCTTCTCTCATAACAAGAAATTTATTATTTTTTGCTCGCTCGCTCGCAAAATTGAAAAAAAAGAAAGCAGGATGGTATAGGAAGTTGCCTAATTTCCCCAATTTGAAAATGCTTCACGTTCATATAGGCCTATGTTATGTGTATGTACAAATATATAGTAGCCGTGGGTTCATCTCTGCTTGGTCGTCTTGCCCGGGGTCTCTCCCCCCCCCCCAATCCGAAAAAAGGATCGACGCCTCTGTGTGACACAACTCTTACGGCTAACAACAGAATGGCTGACATCACTGGATAACCGGCAGCCTAAACCCATTGATGTGGTGTTTTTAGATTTTTCCCGTGCATTTCATAAAATACCTCATGACGTCTTACTTAGGAAACTTTCTACTCATTTCAACATTCAAGGGAACCTGTGGTACTGGATAAGATTATTCCTAATTGGTCGTCTCCGACGCGTTGTATTTAGTGGAAATTAATCTGAGTGGACAAATGTTCAATCAGGGGTCCCTCAAGGGAGCGTTTTGGGTCCGAAGCTATTTAACATTTTCATCAATGACGTAGTTGGGTGTATGGATTCCCCTCATGCGCTATTTGCGGATGATACCCTCCTATTCCGAACCATAAAGTCCCCTGCTGATGAAAGAATATTACAAGACGACTTAAATAGGATTTGCTCATGGTGTGCGATAAATCGAATGGTACTAAATGTTGGCAAAACAAAAATATTGCGGATTGTTGGAGGACTGAGGAACGTCCCAGATCCAAAGTACGTTATGAATGATGAGCCTGTCGAAGCTGTCTCTGAAATTAAATACCTAGGTTTGATGATAAATACTAAACTTACCTGGCATTCTCATGTGGACCTTATTGTAAAAAGAGCAAACCGAGTTATTGGTCTCATAACTGCTATGTCTCCTGGTTTGTCTTCAAAGGCTCTCTTTTCTCTGTCTTTAGCACTCCCCCTTCTTGAGTATGGTCTTTCAACTTGGAACCTGCACAACAGGTGTCTGATTGACAGAGTTGAGTCGGTTCAAAGGCGAGCGACTCGCATGAAACTCAAACAGAAAAAGCAGGAAATGTCTTATGAAGAACGGCTAAATACCCTTGGATGGCAAACTCTTGCCACACGGCGCCAATTTCTTTTGATCGCATTTTTTGCGAAGGATTGTGGAACTGTAAATGCAAACATCATCATCAATGATCGCTACTAAGAAAAAGTAGTTTTCAGACACCTGCTTGCAAGAATCAAGAGATTGCAATGTTCTGCTGTACACCTCTTCCCAAGATTATGGGAAGAGTTGTCCTTAAGTCTACGTAATGAGTTTGTGCTTGTTTGCGAATCATTAGATCCATGGTTACGTAGTTTGCGGTCAGAACTCTACGAGTGAGTTCACTCCTTCTGATTACCGGGGGGGGGGGGGGTATCTGCATCTGCCTGTCTTATCCAGTCAATATCCTTTTTCTACTCCTCATATGATATACCAGTATTTCATACAAACCTTTATTATTTTAAGCGTTCACTTCTCAGCTGTACTGTTTATCAATTTTATATGATTACTTTGTTTGCTTTACCATTCCTAAATTACAGTCCCTACTTAGGGTCTGAGATCCCATTTCCTCTTGAACATCACTTCAATGACAAGGCTATTATTTGCTTTTGACTAAACTACTCGATAGCGTTTCTCTTGTTTTAATATTGCAGTTCAAGATTATTGTATCCTATTTCTTATCTATTGGCAACATAACTTTGTTTATAAATTGCTTTATATAACCAATTAGCAGGAGTAGGATAGCATTAGTAATAAGAATAATGATGATTTTAATATTTATAACGATTATTTTATATCAACAACAACAACAACAATAATAATAATGATAAAATGATATAACAAAAATATGGTTCGGCTGTAGTGGCTTGATTAATTTCCATATCTTTAAAACACATCAATTTGTATAAGCCCTCAACTTTTGGACGTACTCCCTTACTTTCTATTGTGCTACCTCTGCATTATTCTATCATAGCAAATCCGCTATCCAATTAGTTATATCATTTTGTTTTGTTTGACCCACCTCAAATTCATGATAACCCATATATTTGTGTGATGTTATTTTATGTTATTTTATATTATTCTTTTATGTTATATAATTTCATGTTAATTGTTTTATGAATGCTGCCATGCATGTCCGGCATGTCCGGGTCGGGGCGGAAAGCCTGCGGGCTACAGTGATTAATTTTACTTTTTTCTTTTCCCAGGCAGCCCGGGCATGTATAGTCAGCATCAACTATTCATTTCTGTGTATTGATTTCCATTGTATTTCCTTTGTATTTCTTTTGAATTGCCGAATAAAATAATAATAATAATAACCACCTTTGTGAATTCAGGCCAAGGTGTTGGTTTGCCTTAACGCCGCCCACATTTTTTTGTGTGTGCGCGCGTGTGCGTGTGTGAGTGTGTGTGCCTTTCATAATTGTTCTTTTCCAGTCATCATTTTTACATGGTCTCAAATTAGTGCATATGACCCTATTCACTAGCCTGCATGGACTGTTATGAGTTATACCCCATGCACGTAATCATCATGATGATATCCTTATCCTTTTTTCGACGCGAGCGCACGTCAGACGATGCCTTACCTTTTTATTTTTACATTATTATGCTTTGAAATTGAGAAGAGAAATTCATACGGAGTGCTGAAATGGAAAAGTGTTTGTGAAACATGAACCCAAAAAGGCTAAATTTTTCGAGACGAAACCGTTGCTTTTTAGAGCGGAGCAATGCAACACTTGTGCCGGTCAATATGCTCTGAGCAGAGGAGTAGCTTGTCGGGTGTTGAGGAGGGGAAGGGAGGGGAGGAGAGGGGAGGGGAGGGGAGGGGAGGTTGATGCCATAAAAGTTTCCACCGTAATCAATACAGGCAGAAATTTCATTTATGATAATCTCCCTGCATGTGCCATTATCACCGCGATATAGCATTCCTTTTGCACACGTGCCCTCTCTTATTTTTGTTTTCCTCAGCAGTTTAGGTTTTGAAGTGAAAAGAATAGTCCATTCTCGTGATCCTCCTTAGTCCCTTTTTCATAAAACACCCTTGTCACAGGGATGGCGTTACATGGGGAAGGGCGACCGCCTCCTGTGATTTTTCAAGTGATCAAAAAGGAAAAAAGGAGGAGAAAAAGAAGAAAAATAGGAGGAAGAAAGAAGATTATGGGGAAAAAAATGGGGCTGGGTTACTTATACCCCAATTTTTTAAAATTCACAATGTAAATAAACTCGGACAGGGGCCATCTTGCCCCACTATCACACTACGCTGGCGCCGCCTCTGCCTTATCATACATATTTTATTCATTCGCATGAATCCTTATTTCGTTTGCCAGTCGCTGCTTGAAAAGAAGAAGAAGAAGAAGAAGAAGAAGAAGAAGAAGAAGAAGAAAGTACCTAGTGCCATGCCTGTGGTAAACCCTCACTAACAATCAATATCAAATTGACTTTGTTTTACTGTCACGCTCGAGCAGGCATGAACAGGAGAAAGTTGAGGGCATTTGTCACCAAACATTAGTGCGCAAGTCCAAAATACTCGAATCTGATTGGTAAAGAGTTATGGTGTGTATTGGTTGCACCTCTTTGTGCTAGAGGGGCTCCAGCACAGCAGCAAGGACATTGGACTCGGGAACCAATGGAGTTAAACATCTGAGCATAACATAATCCAGGTGCACAAACTGAAATTCATGGTTTTTTTTCCAACTTGAACATCTGTTGACATTCTTGACAATTATTTCTGGAATTTGAGAAGAGATATGATCGCACGTCACAGCAGGAAAATAATCTAGCAGAAGTACGCTATGGGATAGTTATGTTCTGCATTGACTCGGATTATTATGCTTCAGTACCAGTACTTATCTTACTTTCCTTATTTGCATCTTTCTTCACTCTTTCTGTTTCATTCTCCCCGGGCCCCTCATTCCCATGTCGAATGTTCTTGCACTGCGGCCTTTTCTGACTTGTTAGAAAATGTCGTATACTGGATATACTGGAGTACAGGACTTGTATTTAGTTCCACATCTTTTATGGCATTGCAAAATTTGCACAGAAATGATAATTCAGAAAAGGATTGTTGTGTTACAGAAAAGCTGCCAATGGCTGCAAAAATATCTATCCAAACATTAGTTTGATCTCATTTCCACCGGAAACATTCTACGTCCATTACAATGCCCAAACATATTCAGCAATTTCGCAAAAAGAAGAAATATTATCGTGATTATAGCTTTTAAAGACACAAATCTTATCTTATTCCAAGAAAGGGAGAAGGCGCGACGTGAACTAATTGACTTTCCTTAAACACTGTAACAGCTATTAAGACAGTTCCTGACGCATAATAGTTTTTAGAAAATGCATTTCATACCTAGTTTTCGAATTCCGCGACTTTTGACTTCGGCATTATTTTATTTTTGTGCCTTTCTTCTCCCCCTTTCTCTCTCTTTTGCCTCTCTCATTCCTTCTTTCTCGCTCTCGTTCTTTCATTCTGTTAAAAGCCAATCATCCCTCAGGCATTCGAGTTGATTCAGGGCGGCGGAGTCTTTCAAAATGGGGGGGGGGGGGGGGGGAACCAGCAAAAAGGGGCACTTTTTCGAAAAAAAAAATGGGCGCATACAAAGGATGGACAAAAGGAGAATAACGTTTTTAGGCGTTGCAACGCGCTAGTATACCCCTTCATTGTATCTAGACACCTTGCGATCATTTTCGATATATTTTTCCCCTAATTTTCACATAATAGCTCTACTTTTACAGTTGTGAAGACTGCTCTGATTACTCATTGCGAGGGAGCGAAGCGGGCGAGCAAAAATCCTTTTATTTTCTGGAGGCCACGATATTTGCATTATTTACAGTGATTTGATGATAAAGATCTCGCAAATTCATTTCAAGGCTCTTCCCTATCATTCATCCATTAACCCGGCCGCCGTTCTCGTTACTGACCAAGCTATAATATTTTCAATGCATATTTGAGCTTTGGAAAGAAAAGAAAAATATCCTCATTGCTTCAATTTAGGAGCACCTTTGGTTCTTATAAAATTTTATTGACGTTGTACATCTAGCTCTTGACTCCTGCTCTACTGCCCCACATTATAATAAGTAACAAGGGAATCTGATACACGTCTCCCACTCTTGGGAGACGTGAATCAGTCAATGGGAGGGGACGTCCCCAAAAATTCTTTTGTACGTTCCCCAAAAAATTTCAAGGTGAGAACCTTGTTATTATATTTTTGCTTGTCAGCAAATTTGGGGTGTATGGCACCCCCAACAACAACAAAAATAAAAATCGTGTTTCAAGCTCCAGGAATTTTTCTTGAGTCCCCCCCCCCCCCGGAATGATGCACCTGCGTCACACCGTAACGTTATTACACGGGAAGAGATACAAATATCCTGACTTATATTATATCAATATACATGTGTATGACGACGCATAAAGAGAAGAGAACAGAATGATCCCCTTTTAATACCATACACTTTATTAATACACAAAATATGCGGATAATGAATGGGAGTGAGAGAGAGAGAGAGAGAGAAAGAGAGAGAGAAAGAGAGAGAAAAAGAAAGAAAGAAAGAGAAAGAAAGAGATTACGAGTAAAAAACGACAATGAGGATATGGACATGAGACAGAGGCATCGGTGAGATTCATCTGATCTGTATAAGTAATATAACTTTGCTTTTTCTACACAAAATATAGTTTGGTAAACCAGTTGTCGCTAGGAAGACGTCGCGAAAGAAATGAAAAACTGGCAAAGTATAAAACTGCTAAAATACACTTCTGAGATATGTGCTGACAGAAGTCTTCAAAAAGCAAAATATCAAAATATATCTTATGATATAAATCTGCATCTTTCGAATGTAAACGATGTAAGGATGTGATCTGGGACAGGTTGAAATTCTATTGCGTAGCCGAACAAATGGACTTGATTCCTTTCACTGTCCATTAGAATACTTAAGAAAAGAAAGAAAAGAGTATAACAATGCATTGTAGATAATTTCATCAATACATTTTCTAATACATATATATTTGTGTATGATAATTAAGATTACACTCCAATATGATATAAAGATAGTATTAAAATGAAAATGACAGATACTTAATGAACGAATTGGCATATTAGGTGCAGAGTGTTAAGATTATTTGATATTCGCATTCCTTCATCACACACACACACACACACACACGCGCGCGCGCACAAATTATGCGGAGGAAACTTGAAAAGAATTATTCTAGAATGATTTGTAATAACATCCCCATGCACCGACTATTATGAATACCGAACAAGAAAAGAAAAATCATCCCAAAGCCTACTCGTTATTTGCTTATATTATGATAAGAAATTCTGCATAACAACAATAATGATAATGATGATGATAATATAATAATGATAATAATAATAATGATTAAAATAATGATAATAATGGTAATAATTACGATAATAATAATAATGATAATAATAATAATAATAATAATAATAATGATAATGATAATAATAATAATTACATACAACATTTCAATGCGCTTTACAAATTGATAAATGATACTTATATTTTACATTATATCTTACAATCAATACAAATTGTTGCATAACATTCAGGGTTCTCACTAGAAAAAAAATCCACATACGGTTCTGACTTTACGCAAAGCGTGGAAGTTTCGGAGGTTTTACGGAATAACACCTAAAGTTAGGTGTGGCGGCAGTATATGCTACAGTAAAAGGATGAAAAATACTTCTTGGTAAGCGGGAGTTGTCTACTATTGGCATAAAAGTAAAAATACATTGTTAAAAAGCAAAACAATCTGTGACATTTATCATTATTGTTAGGAATATATACTCCAATATTTTTTTTACCCTTGTTGCCACGCATGGTGCAGCAATTTCACACACGGTTCTTCCTTGTCTGAAACCCTTTACGCATTGTATTGGAACCATGGGTTTTATGTACTGGCGAGAACCATGATAACATTATCAGTACCAAGCATAGTGTCCCGACGTGATCATAGCATATATAAAGGGTCTTTCACCTAGTCCACTCGGAATAGTATGACCTCTTTCTTTTGGATATATACATAATTATAGTGAATAAATTAATTCCCGTTTTTACCATATTCATTCCATGTTTTCACGATTGTAACGAAAATAAAAAGCAGCATTATGTAAAGTAAGCATGTCAGTAAAGCATGTACATTTTACAAAAATTGCAAAATATGTATTTGAGCTTTTTGATACAAGGCTTGTTTGGAATGTCGATTGTTGGAATTCTTCTTTTTGCAGTTTTTCCCCAATACTTCTGAGGCGCTAATCTTTCAAAATCACAAAGACGGAAACTGTGAATAATCCAGTCAATCCCTCATACACCTGAACAAACTTCACATAACTTTAATAAGTAGGAATTTGATTTACTTGTAAATCCTTTTCACTTTAGCTCTTAATCATGAAAATCTTCACAGAAACAGAAGCGTGTAATCATAATTTGATCTATCATGGTCGTCTAAATATAGCAAAATTGGGAAAATCACAGTGTCTTTGCAAGTATTCTACATGCATGGCGTACTCAGAAATGTGTAAAATGCGTAGAATTGTATTGGATGTGTAACCATGATAACTGGGTTGCAGGACCAGGCTTTATTGAAAAAAAAGATGTCATGGCTTCACTAAATTTAAGTAAAAGAAGAACAGACAAAACAAACCAAAACAGAAAGATACAGAACATCTTTCTCCAATCTAAAATTTTTAGGGTGAAATGAACATTTTCTTTTGTTGTGACAGGGGAAGAGGTGGAACAAAAAAGGTATTCATTAAGTTTTACTCCTTAGCAGAAATGTTCAGATGTAGATATCACAATGACTTTCCAAACCTATTTTACATTTTATGGGTTGCAGATTATTCTTCAAAAGGTATTATCAAATTTATTCTTTGTCTGCATAAACTCAAGTCGTTCGTCCTTGTCTCAAGAAACTTTGTTGGACATCTCTGAACTTCAGACCTGTCTCAAATCTGGCATTCTTATCTAATGCGATAGAAATGGCTGTTTCCTGTGGATTCATGTCTCATCTAGAGGAGTGTATTTTTGCATGAGGAGTTTCAACTTGCCTATAAAATATTTCACAGCACAAAATCTGCCTTGCTAAGAATAAACAATGACTTCAATAAATAATAAACGAGGAGTTGTCATGATTATTTCAGACCTGAGTGCCGCATTTGACATGACTGATCATACAACATTACTTGGTAGATTGTTTCTGAATTTGACATAAGGCTCTAGAATGGTTAAGACATATTTTGCTTGCAGATCTTTTCGTGTTTCAATAGCCAACGAAATTTCAGAAATACATGTCTTAATTTGTTTCATGAATTGCTCATTTTTTCTGTAAAGCGCTTTGATCAGTTTAAAATTTGATATAGCACTACAAAACAAGCAATAACAATAAAATAATAATAATTATTATTTTATTACCATTAATTAATCATTAAACAATTACGCTATTATGTTCTATGCCTTCTCCAATTTGTCTTGTTTTCATTGTTTTTACAAATTTCTTTACATGCCAGCCGTATAGGCTTTGTTGAAAGTAGTCCCGTCAAACATCGCCCGTTGATTAGAGCCTTGTCTGATGTCTCGTTCCTTTCGACTTTTCCATGTCTCGGAGCCGACATACCTCTGAAGAGCCAGCTGCAGAGCAAAAAATTGTTCGGAAACAACGAGTCAGATTAGTGTGCAGCAGTACAGTTATGAGGTTATTCTTTGATCCAACAAAGACAGTGCTGTGTGTGCGCGCGCGCGAGGGTGTGTGCGTGTAGGGGAGGGAGGGGTAGGTTGATCAGCTTTCTTTTATGATTTTTATATCACTACACTTCTATATGTGATTCTTTATCAAATTTTATAATAATACTTTTTTATCAGGAAAGAATAAAACAGGTAGATTTATCTAATCACCGCTTTAATGAAACGTCAATGTTTAACCGACAGTAAAGTGACAGACTGATTCAATAAGAAAAGCAATGGCATAGCGATAATTCTAAAACCTCAAATGCTATGAAAACTGAATAATTTCATAACAAGTTATGACAACCTGTGATTGAAATAACATTTGTCATTCATCTTTTTTCAAGCTCTAAAAGACATTACGTTTGAAATGCAATGTCCTCAACACAGACAAAAATGGAAAGTGGACAGACACTTACTCGATCGTTCCGCACATTACCGATGGAACAGACCATAAACATGATAAAGCATATTAAGAAGACCCCGCAAAGAGAACCAACGGCGATACCAACTATAACGCCAGATCCAAGCCCTCCTGCTGCATGGGGAAAATAAAAAGATTTATGTTGGCCAACGACCTTCTTATGGTTTCTGTTTCTTTTTTTAATGTATATTACATTATTCTTTTTGATTTTTTTTTGTTTGGAGGTTGTAATGTGACCTATATATTCTGAAAAAACTGAAATCACACCCCAGCTGTCGCAGACGAATTGAATGAAATGAAAACAAATTCGGTGATTTTGAAAAAAAAAAAATCATCTTCTGATTTTACTGTATATTAGGCCTTTATTCTATAAGATGATAGTAAATTGCAGATCAGGCAATGGGGTATCTATTGACCTGGGCTTTCGGGGAGGGTTAAGAATCTGAGCCCAGGTGATCCATGTGCGCTGTGGTATGATGCAAAGGTCATCCTCCATAAACCATCCCTTCTTGAATTTTACATTTCCTTTTTGATTATTTAGATTATTCTTACTATACCTCATTTACTATAGCGAAATTTAAGAATTCATAGGTTGACTCATTCAGTGTGCAGCTGTAAACCGCATCAAAAAACCGGGGCGTTTTTTCTGTATACAAAACTAATGGCAAGTGAGGTGAATGAATAAACAAAGGACCCAAGCGTATTCCTATCTGCATGTGTATCATAAGATAGAGAATGCGAAGCATAGAACGCATACAAAGCGGTTTGCCACTTCATATTTGAATAGGCCTTTAATTCTGAATGGCGATTTCCCTTTGAGATCTTGGGTGCTTTTCGTCAAGTGTCTTGTCAGTGATTTTCACTGACAACTGTTACAAGCTACTAAAATTCCTGCATCTGATTAGCTGAGAGCAAATTTTTCAGTGAAAATCAAAGTGACAAGACATTTGATGAAACACCCTGGTCTCTCCGGGATACATGCTAGAAAAATCATCGTGGACCGAAATGATCAAACCAACTGGGAATCAATAAATCCTTACCCTGACAAACTCGTCCTGTGCCTTGCTCCTGCGATGATTCGTCGACGTAGCCAGCTTGGCAGGCACACGAGAAACCGCCCGGTTCGTTTGTACATGTTGCATGGTCAGAGCAGTCATTCAAAGTAGCAATGGAACACTCATCTACATCTGCGGGGAGTTCAAAGACCAGAGAATATTATGTTCATGAGATTATATCACTGTGACAGTTTGTCTATGTCATGGTGAAAAGCTCCTTTATCACAAATATCCATATACTGCCCTACTTTGACAAAAACTTAGCGAGTAAGACAGTGGTAAATGCCACAGAATGGAAGAAAATATAATTTGACCAGGGCCCCGCCTCATAAAACTTGTTGTCAATAACAATTTGCAATAACTGTTATATGCTACTGAAATCCTTGCATCTGATTGGCTGAGAGCAAATTTGTCATAGAAATGTGGCAGTTGTAACTGATAACAAGTTTTATGAAACGGGGCCCAGGCCCTAATCAATTTTCGTAAGGAGGGTAAAAACATCTCTCAAGCTATACAGGAATCATTTATGATATAGAGCAATCATTTATTCAAAGATATGCTATCAATTATATAAGGAAAAATTAAAACCAAAATAACAAACATTACCATGTACTTGATTCTGGTTTGGATCGAACACGATGGTGCTTTGTCCGACGGTAACATTTCCCTTCCCAACAATACTTTGAATATCGGCTTCTACCTCGCCAAGAGACACGTCCGGATTGACGAACACGTACGCATTATATATCAAACTTCCGTTAGCGAATCCGATCACCTCAATGCTGTTAATAACCCCATTCGTAGACGCCATTATCTGGAACAATTAAAGGAAAATGAATCCCTGGGGTAAAATCAATCAAGTTTCATAAAAAAGGTTACGAAAAAAGGAAGTTACGAAAGTTTGAAAAGTCTCAATTTACTTTCTATGCGGTCCTCGAATTGGCAATGTAGCTCTAAAATAGCAGGTTTAGAAGGAAAAATCTCCATATGTTTTGTACACAAAAAATTTCCTATCCCCTCTCCCCTCCCCCATCATCTCTGAAGGTGCAGCTTGTCTCCTTCATAGCTCAAGATCTTTGGAAAATGTCTTTGAAACAACATAATAATATTTCGTTGAGTTCACAAAGAGACAAAGAGACAAGCAGCATCTTTAGAGATAATGGAGAAAATATGAAATTTTATGTACAAAACATATTGAGAGTTGTCCTTCTAAACCTGTTATTTTGAAGCAGCATTGCTAATTTAAGGATCACCACAGAAAGTAACCTGAGACTTCAAACTTTCATAATTTTCTCATTTCGTAACCCATTTTGAAAGAACTTTGTTAAAAATTCTTCTCTCTATCCTTTCTTTTCATTAAAATGGATATTTCCCCAGGGTTTCGTTCTCCTTGAAGAGTCTGCGTAATTATCTTCAAAGAGAACACCTGCAACATGGACTACTACCCCGTATTAGTCCCTACCCATCGAAATGCAACCTGACCGTCTTTTCCAGACATCTACACCCCTTCAACATATCCAAGTGGTGGGTGTGGGTATTTTACAGTTAGAAATCCAGTTTAGAGAGAATGAAAAAGGCGAGTATATTAGCTCTATGTACATGATGTAGTTCCTGTACTACGGCTGCTCCTGCTTATTTGACTGACAAAGGCGGGCTCAAGACTTTATGGAATTATGTCCAATTAAGCGTCAAAATAGGGCACGTGTCTGTAGACATGGTAGACTATGTCGGGGCATATCGGGATATCTAGTTGCTCGGGGTAATTTTCGTAGCCGCCACATTGCTGGACCTGCTGAAGATGTCTGTCCGGTGACAGTTATCGATGTTTCCTATATGCGATAAACATGATAAAGTAGAAATACCATGTGTTCTAGAGAGATGGGTCTAGTGGTCATCTCACTGGTCCCCCCAAACATCTAACCGGGCTCAAATGCAGGTCGTGTCTGTCTTTCCAACGATCAGTTTTAGTTTCCTTTGCGGAAATATCTAGCAATGGCTCATACAGAGATAATACTTTTCTCTTTTCAGAAAGTGTGAAGGGAACTTCAGTATCGCGAAATATGCGTTTAAACACCAACAGGAAAAAAAAGAGAGAGAGAGAGAGAAAAAAGAAGTGTATATGTCGCATAGAGAACATGGAGTAAGATTAAGTCGTGCAGATCCAAACACAGGCACACGCTCTGATAAAGGCTTTTTCAAGTTTTTCGGGTACTGAGTCCTACATCATGTACATCGTGAGCGATATTTAGTAGGTGTATGGGACTATGGTGACGCATTATGTTCAACCAGCGTTTTTGATATGCGACATAGGCCTAATAATATGGGTGCTTTCCGCTGGTCAAAATAAATTTGGGGAACATGCTCCCGCAGATGAAAGGAAGGTGCCTACAGCACGTTCATTTATTTGATGTGCCATCAAAGAGCAATGCAGATAAAATGAGGTGCTCAAGGCATAAGTACCGTGCCGTGGATCGAACCTCCGATTCTCGCGTCTCCAGTCAAGCACCTTAAACCACTGGACCACGGCACCTCCACCTCCATACGATGAATGAGAATGATGGCTGGCCAATTAGTTTGCGTTGCTACTTTGTAAGTTAAGAATACCAGACTGAAGTAGCACAATTCTCTTTATAAACATGATAAAAGGAACAACTCACCGATGAGGGAAACGATGACGAGCTATTCCATGAAAAGTAAACCCTATATGCTCTACTCAATTTTAATATCCCTTTCGTTATCGGTTATGTATTACAGGTCCCAGAGGGAAAGACAACGGTTTACCATCTTAATGTGAAGTATAATGAGATATTTACCACTTGCTGCAGAACGCTCGCTTCTTCTGCGAAATCCGTGGTGGTACTGTCCAGGAGCGCGTCGCGTAGAAACACATCTTCGTCATTCCTCCTGAATGCTCGCAAAAAGATCTCGAATCTTCTGCTTTCTAAATCAAAGCGGAAAAAAAGGAGAAAAAAAAAATGAAAACGCAAATGATGGAAAAAGCACTTCTAATCTGATTTTTTAATACAATCGTATCGACATGTAGATGTAATTTCGAGCGAAAACAATGTGCATTTCGGTTTTCTTCTTTTCCTCCAGATTTAATTAGATTTACTTGTCAGTATAACAAAACTATCATGACTGTCTAGGACATTTGAGGCATTTGCGATGGAATGAATGTTGCAGGAATAGTGTGCTATTCTTTGAGTGACTTTCAAACTCATGTCGTTTTTCCACAAAAACCTTAGAGTTAATGTCATATATTACGTACCATTTTGCGACTTCCAGTTTTCAATTGTCTTCAATAAGAAATGGAAAATTTAAAAAAAAAAAAAAAAAAAACCTGTTTCCAAATGAAACAGCAGTTTTGGTAACTTACCCCTGCATATTCCATCAATACGAGAAAAGCGAGGTCTGCACTGACAAACGTTCTCCACACATATTTCCCTGGCTTCACAGGGCGTCATCAGACAGCCTTCAAGAGCTATGAAAAATGGTATCAAAACTGCATGGTATTTCAAGACTTGCAATCGGTAGACAAAGCCAAAATGGCTATTTAGTCTACTTCCACTGTTAAAAAACGTTTTTACAAATCTTGTCAAAGAAGGCTTGTGTATACAGCCGGCAGGGTTACAGCTCACTCAATTTCTGTGGGTCTGTTGGTTTGGCTTACTTCGAACCATCGCGTGATCACGTTCATTTCACGTCGTCACCTTACAAGACCTTTCGTGAATGGTACGTAGACCTTTAATCTTTGAATTGTCGGGTCCTCTATACCCGACACCTTATGAAAAAGCTACAGCTAATCTACGAATACTCACGTCTGGAATCCGAAAATTCGTAGATAAAAGGGATGTATTCCAAGGACGTGCACCCAACTTTTAGGTATTTAAGAGCCAATAAATTACGAAATGTCGTGTAACGCGACGACGTGGCATGAACATGATCACCTGATGATTCGCAGTTAGCCTTTGGGGTGATGGTAATTTTACCATAATATGGTAAAATACAATTAAATATTATTTTATCTGACAGCTAGGAAAGTGCTTGCATAACTGTAAATAAGTCAGCAGCGAGCCTGCAGATGTAAGCTGTACCCTGATGATGGCATGATAGGGTAATAACGAATCTAGTTGGTTTCAAAACCGCTACCTCTCGTCACCACTGATCTAACCTGGAGACATCGGGCATCCATGAGTCATAGGAACTTCTTATTCTTACTTACTCGTACTTTATGATTGATCTCATGAACTAGCTAATATAGTTCCCCCAATATATATACATATAAAATTATGTGTGTGTATATATATATATATATATATATATATATATATATATATATATATATATATGTATATATATATATATATATATATATATATATATATATATATATATATATAATTATGTGTGTATACATCCCTGTTTTCACGAAGTGACGGATGAGCGCGCAACTTTAAAAAAGTTAGTTTTGAGTAAATCGCTTTCAAAGTTTCAAGCCTCAATCTCAACCTCTTTAATGTATGAAGGGTGAATAAATTTTATATCCTCGTATAGGGCATATTCTCGACAAAAACCACTACATAGTTGTCAACATTTCCGTAGAAACTATTCATAAATTCAACCAGACATGACACTCTTACACACAGCAAACCTCAGCAACTTGATGAAGACTATCAGGACGTCCCCATTCTGTTCCTAGAATTACTCTTTGATCTGTTGTTAACTGCGTGGTCAAGTAGGTTAATGCAGACCTACTTCATTATCAATCAGCTTTTATCAATTTGATGAGGTTTGGTATTCACTACTCCATTTTGTTGATGATCAACCATTCATGAAGGCTTTTGTCTTCTTTGTTCACTGCTAGGACACGCAGTGAATGCAAACGGATTCCTTTGATAAATCATGAAAATGCAAGCATCACTTTACATTCAGAGATCTTAGTCATCCCTGACTAATTTTTATCCATTGAGGAGTCATACTAAAGATCAGAAAATAAACTTTTGAGAAACATTATTTCATATCACAATAACAGAAATAATTTCATATCTCTTTGAATTTGAGGTTTCGTTGTGCAAAGCACTTTTTGGTAGCACTGCTTCATATTGCTCTCATTCACTCATGCGTGATGTATCATATGAGTGGTATCTTATGAAAGGAGAGGCTCTAAGCTTATCTTAACTGTGTTAAAGATATCAATAAACATCGATACATCTCGGGTTTTTATTCTGGTACAAGCTGTATTATCATAATTACACGAGCTCTTTCCCAACTTTTTGATACTTCGGGCCAGTGTTTCAACCATACCCCCCTTCCTGGCCGGAGTGATGCAGTATTTTTTACCTACGACGGAGATGCAAAATGTACACATAGCCTGGTTGCCTGATGCGTCAACAGCGGTGTAGGAGATGGGGGTGACACCTGGAGTATATAGTCCGCCGTTTGTGCCCGGTCCCATGGTAACCTCAGGCTGGCCAGTATTGTCCGAGGCAGTTGGTTCCGACCAGGTGACCCTTACACTGCCCTCACTGGGATTAGCGTACTCGATTCTTGATGTGGGACAAAATGTAAATTCAGGTGGCTCTCTGTCTGAAATAACACAGGAGAATTGGTAGGAAAAATTACTTAATCATTTACTAGCAAATAAACCAATTTGCACATTCCTTTATACCCCCTGACTGCATAGTGGTCTACACTAAAAGCTATACCGACTCGGTTCTTGCTGAACATGCTGAATAGCACCTAAGATTATTACATGATAGATTCCAGATTGTTCATGAAAACACGCTAATAGGTTAATGTCTAGTATTATGGAAATAACTCCTGAAAACGTTTTTTTGCTGTTCCAAAGGTATCCAGAGGTTTTCTTTTGTGACTAATATGTGTGCCATGATGCTGGCGCCTGTATACTTTCTTCGATTATCCTACGGGCGTTGCATATATCTAGTAACCCTACACGCTTGCTTCGAAAATATCCCAAACCAAAGGAATAAAGCACGAATGTCATGCTGTTATCAAAATAACTGTCACATTAATCACGTTAAATGAGTCATGACAATTGCGGGAAATCTATATATAATATGAAAACGTAACAGGTTATAGTTAATCCCTCTCTAATACTACCGTTATTCTTTCGGCACATTCTAGCCTTTGTGCGAGGGTAGTAGGAGAGTTAAGCATTTTATTCAAAATCAAACTTCAAAGGGAATGGTATCTGAGATATCATTTCTTTCACTATTTTTTTATTTGAAGATATATATATATATATATATATATATATATATATATATATATGTATTTGTGATCACGTAACATATACAACAGCTTTGGTAACTCTCGTGGAAATAAATACATGTGAGACAATTGAGAGAATAATAGCGTAGCAAAGGTTTGCAAAGGTTGAAAAAATGTCTCCGCTGGGAATTTTTTCAACCTTTGCAAAAATTTCCAAAATGGTAGGACAGCTCTGGGGAACTTCGATTCATGCTATGCTATTATTCTCTCAATTGTCTCACATATATATATATATTTATATACATATATATTGAAATAAAATACTATGAGGCGGTCGTAGCTTTTAAATCTTCCTTTATTCGTCAAGCTTTCGATCACAGATCTTCATCAGGACTGCACAAAAATATACAAACCAATTTTTGTACGGTCCTGATGAAGATCTGTCATCGAAAGCTTGACGAATAAAGGAAGATTCAGAAGCTACGACCGCCTCATAGTATATTTCTTGCAATACATTTAATTTTACCACTATGAGTGACCGCCAGTGTTCTCTTCTCGGGAAATTTCTTCCACTGTATATATATATATATATATATATATATATATACATATATCTTTATATATGCCCTGAGGAGCGACGAAAACCCGGAGCAGGGTTTGCAGTGAAAAAGTTGCTCGTTGGCAAGATGGCTGGTGTACCCAAATGAGTGAACGATCACCTCATGACGATGACACTCCCTCTCTCCAGTGGAGGGAAGTATGCCACAATTGTCAGCGTCTACGTCAATCCGACCATGACCAAACCAGAGAAGACCAAGAACAAATTCGATGAAGACTAGAGCGTATCACTGCTGTTCCGAACGTTGACAAGCTCATCACTCTTGGTGACCTTAATGGAAGAGGTGGTCGAGACACCTCTGCCTGGGAACATGGGGAAGGAGTGATCGGGAAGCATGGGGATTGTTAATGTTTCTCGTCCAGACCTGCTCAGAGCATGGCCTTCTGATTACAAACAGCTTCGTCTGTCTCCCTACCCGCAACAGGACGTTGTGGATGCACGCTCGCTCTACGCAACTACATATCATCGACTACGTCATCGTCAGATGGAGGGAAAGGCAAGACGTGTCACAAATGCCATGTGCGGCGCTGTGCGCTAGACAGACCACCGCCTCATCGTCTCCAAGCTCAACCTTCGCGTCCAGTCCAAGAGACGTCCACCGGGCACGAATGCGCACAAATGCTTAAACGTCAACCAACTTAAGATGTACAACTTCAACTGATCAAACAGTCGTTTGCTGATATCCTGGAGGGGCGTCTATACTCCACTGAGCTGGATGACAGAGATGTGGAAGCAGCATGGAGTACACTTTGCGAGACGGTTTACAACACAGTCATGGAGTGTCTTGAGATATCTGCCAGGACTGCCGGGAAACACAAAGACTGATTCGATGAGACCTGCTCAGAGATCACGCAGCAACTAGAGGACAAGCACCAAGCCTTCAAAGCCCACACTGACGACCCGAAGTCCACAGCAAAGAAAGATGCATTGAGGAATGTACGCAGCAATATCCGACAAAAGCTGCAGGAGCCATGGCTGAGCGCCGACCGCTTCCCTCACAACGATCACCTGATCATAGCGCTTCGTACACTAGCCTATAATCTAGGCGGAGGATGCAGCTGCTAGTATTGTCTTTGCTGTTACGCTAAACGTTTGATGCGGCGAGACTACGAACATGCCGCCTATATCCACTCGTCTTGCTTTGGTCATTGTTTTCTTATGATCTACTATGAATCCACTGTTCGTAGTCTCGCCGCATCAGACGTATCGCTTAGCAAAGACAATAGTCTCGCCGCATGAGACGCTTAGCCTAACAGCAAAGACAATAGCTGCATCCTCCGCCTAGATTATAGGCTATATAGTCGTACACTTGTTGCGTAAACAGAACTCTCATTATTGGTTTTACATGTGTAACTTACAACCCGTGCCGTGACCCAGCATCTAAACTATTTTTTTCGCCGTTCATTAATTTTGTTGAAAATTCACTTGAGGTTAAAACTTCACAGCTTCTTGGTTTTGGTTTAAATTTAGGTATACTACAGCCAGTGAGTAATTGTTTGTTTATTTACCAGTGGTATTTATTCACTTTTAGCAGAGCCTAATTCATCGTCAGACATAGTAATATTCAGTACTTAGATCTGACACATACCAAATCCAGCTAACTTTAACAAAAGTTGTTTTGTAAGTTGAGAAAAGA
>CM057156.1:6575964-6592983 GCA_029962745.1 Echinometra lucunter
TATTTTGTCGAGTCAGGAAGATGAGAAGAATGCTGACTGGCTGCCTGGTTGGTCATGCTTACCCCGCGTGCAAGCATGCTTGGCAGTTCTTGGCTTCCATGCATATACATGTATACATGTCATGAAAATATAGAAAGTTATTCTGCGCCGGTTTTGATAGATATAAATGGACAAGAAGAATGTAGGAGAAAAAACCGTAGAGATGTGATTGTTTCCAATATTTCGGGCATAGCCCTTTGTCAAGGAATGACAAGATTAATCATGAACCGCGCGTGCAGTCCGTGTACAGCAGATCACTAATTATATTCACAGCCGAATCAGGGAGACATTGAAAATAAATAGTTTTTCAAGCCAAAATCATTCAATTTTCAGGGAGTCTCCCAGACAATCAGGAAGGCCTGGCAGCTCTGCTGTTGCATTTATTTAGTAGCGAAATGGTAACTGTTCATGAATTACGTTACAAATTAGAGCTTTGAGTGAATTTTTGTTACAAAATTGGGTAGTTTGACCGAATAACCTAATTAATACTGGGCGCCCCATACCGAGCGAGCCGCGCGCGACCCGAGTGTATAGTAAAAGCCAACGATCTTGCATGGGAAGGATATGGACGGTGAAGGCGAAGGCAGTACCAGTAGTCACCGGAGTCTTAGGAACTGTAGCAAACAGACACAAAATCTGCTTGGCTAATCTAGGAGTCAAGGTTTCCTATATATATATATATATATATATATATATATATATATATACACACACACACATATACATTGGACCTTGACCCATTGCATTGGAAGCAGATAATGTATCTGGACAGGAACTTATTACCTGTTACATTAGCTGCAATTAATATTACAAAATTCATCTGAGTTAACATGATCACAGGTCTAAATACGGCAGTTCCTGAATTATACCCCCAAAACAACAAAAACAAAACAAACAAACAAACAAAAAACAACGAGCACATCGATGATTTTGTGCTCATCTAGCATCCGGCAAAGAAATTTTAAATTTTCACCAAATTGACACTGTAATGAATAATTAGCATAATCAATTCTAGGCGAAATTTCAGAATTCTGTGTTTACCTCATGTAGCTCCACCAGATGCAACAAGTAAACCGCTGGCGTAGCTAAGGGGGGGGGGGGGGGGTGACAAGGGGAGCAAAAGTTTAGTTTCCTTTTCTTCAGTCCTACAGGAATAATTTTGCACTGTAAACATTATCAGTTTGATATTATGATTGAGAAAGAAGAACCTGAACTTGAACAAAACAGGAAATTAAAAAAAATAAACATACTAAGTTTTTTAAAAGTATTTCGGAGGGGTCACTTCAGAGTGATTCATTTACTAACCTGTGACTACAATGGAAAATGTGCAGAAAGCTGTATTTCCTGCTTCATCTGTTGCGTTGTAAGTGATTATAGTTACACCAGGTCCATAATTCCCTCCATTGATTCCTTCTCCTCCAAACATGATGGTAGCTTGACCTGAATTATCTGTAACGTTTGGTTCATTCCAAGATACAGTAGCATGTGGTTGACCCATTGCAGTGGAAACAGATAATGTATCTGGACAGGAGCTTATTATCGGTGCTTCATCATCTGCAGTGATTGATGTAAGATTCAGCTAAATTAGCATGATAAAAGTTACAGATAAAGCAGTTTGTAGCAATGAAAACAAACGAATTAACAGATCAGTCGTCGTGTTGATAGATAACTTCGTGTTTTATTACTTGTCAGTTGTATGCATCCTAGCCAGTTAATAAATTCTTACTAAAATTTAGTAGGTTGGAAATTTGATATTGTCGAGATAATGCTCATGCCATTTTAAACAATTTTAAAAAGGAAGTACCCAGTGACATTTATACTGAATTTGGGATCCAAACTTTGATTATAGACTCAAGATAAGCAATGTATAGTTTACCACATATATAGACTCATTATGACAAAAGATTTTTCAGGTGTGGGGGTGGGTGGGGGACAGAACAGAGACAGAATTATGTATATCACAAGGATATCTAAAATTGTACATGTATACATAGTAACAGTTGACCATTTGAAAAATATATTTATTTTGGACCTTGACCGGAACAAATACTCTCACGCACTTGTAATAAAAATACAGTGTGCTGTAAATTTTTTCCCTTTTCACTATAAGTAATTTTTACACGCTGTTTTGAAGATTGCGTATTTTTTGCTTATTTTTCTTGTTGTTTTTGTGAAGTTGTTGTTCTTGGAAATATTGAACTGGGATTCATAAACCCCTTTGAAAAGGGTCGCACCAGAAATAAAATCAGCTGACCTGTCACTACAATGGAAAATGTGCAGAAAGCTGTATTTCCAGCTTCATCTGTTGCGTTGTAGGTGATTGTAGTTACCCCAGGTCCATAATTCCCTCCATTGATTCCTTCTCCCCCAAAGATGATAGTAGCTTGACCTGAATTATCTGTAGCGTTTGGTTCATTCCAAGACACAGTAGCATGTGGTTGACCCATTGCAGTGGAAACAGATAACGTATCTGGACAGGGACTTATTACCGGTGTCTCATTATCTGCAAATAAATGTTACAAAATTCATCTGAGTTTACATGATCACAGTTCTAAATAGTGCAGTTCCAGAATTAAAAAAAAAAGAAAAGAAAAAAGATAAAAAATAAGAAAGACTAACCTACCTAGTTTGAAAATATTAGCCGAGGAGAGGGGTCACTTCAGAAAAAAAACATTACCTGACCTGTTAATACATGGTTTCAGGATAGGAACTTATAACTGGTCCTTCATCATCTGCAAATCAATTCTTCTGCATTAAAGTTACCTGTTCAATGATGTGCAAATATTTTTGAGAGGTCACTTCCGAAAGGAAATTCACTCACCTGCCACTACAATGGAAAATGTGCAGAAGGCTGTATTTCCAGCTTCATCTGTTGCATTGTAGGTTATGATAGTTACACCAGGTCCATAATTCCCTCCATTGATTCCTTCTCCTCCAAAATGATGGTAGCCGGACCCGAGTTATCTGTAGCGTTTGGTTCGTTCCAAGATACAGTAGCATGTGGTGACCCATTACAGTGGAAACAGATAATGTATCTGGACAGGGACTTATTACCGGTGTTTCATTATCTGCAATAAATGTTACAAAATTCATCTGAGTTAACATGATCACAGGTCTAAATACGGCAGTTCCTGAATTATACCCCCCAAAACAACAACAACAAAAAACAAACAAACAAACAAAAACAACAAGCACATCGATGATGTCGTGCTCATCCAGCATCCGGCAAAGAAAATTTGTAATTTTCACCAAACTGACACTTTAATGAATAATTAGCATTAAAATTTCTAGACAAAATTTCAGAATTCTGCGTTTACCTCATGTAACTCTACCAGATGCAACAAGTAAACCGCTGGCGTAGCTGAAGGGGGAGGGGGACACAAGGGGGCCCACCCCCCCCCCCCCCCGTTGATCGGCGAGCAAAGGTTTAGTTTCCTTTTCTTCAGTCCTACATGAATAGTTTTGCACTGTAAACATTATCATTTTTATATTATGATTGAGAAAGAAGAACCTGAACTTGAACAAAACAGGAAATTAAAAAAAATAAACATACCTAGTTTTTTGAAAGTATTTCGGAGGGGTCACTTCAGAGTGAATTATTTACTAACCTGTGACTACAATGGAAAATGTGCAGAAAGCTGTATTTCCAGTTTCATCTGTTGCGTTGTAGGTTATGATAGTTACACCAGGTCCATAATTCCCTCCATTGATTCCTTCTCCTCCAAAAATGATGGTAGCCGGACCCGAGTTATCTGTAGCGTTTGGTTCGTTCCAAGATACAGTAGCATGTGGTTGACCCATTGCAGTGGAAGCAGATAATGTATCTGGACAGGGACTTATTACCGGTGTTTCATTATCTGCAATAAATGATACAAAATTCATCTGAGTTAACATGATCACGGGTCTAAATACGGCAGTTCCTGAATTATACCCCCCAAAACAACAACAACAACAAAAAACAAACAAACAAACAAACAAAAACAACAAGTACATCGATGATGTTGTGCTCATCCAGCATCCGGCAAAGAAATTTTTAATTTTCACCAAACTGACACTTTAATGAATAATTAGCATTAAAATTTCTAGACAAAATTTCAGAATTCTGCGTTTACCTCATGTAACTCTACCAGATGCAACAAGTAAACCGCTGGGGTAGCTGTAGAGGGGGGGGGGGGACCCACGGGGGCCCACCCCCCCCCCCCCTGTTGATCGGCGAGCAAAGGTTTAGTTTCCTTTTCTTCAGTCCTACATGAATAATTTTGCACTGTAAACATTATCATTTTTATATTATGATTGAGAAAGAAGAACCTGAACTTGAACAAAACAGGAAATTAAAAAAAAATAAACATACCTAGTTTTTTGAAAGTGTTTCGGAGGGGTCACTTCAGAGTGAATTATTTACTAACCTGTGACTACAATGGAAAATGTGCAGAAAGCTGTATTTCCAGCTTCATCTGTTGCGTTGTAAGTGATTATAGTTACACCAGGTCCATAATTCCCTCCATTGATTCCTTCTCCTCCAAACATGATGGTAGCTTGACCTGAATTATCTGTAACGTTTGGTTCATTCCAAGATACAGTAGCATGTGGTTGACCCAATGTAGTGGAAACAGATAATGTATCTGGACAGGAGCTTATTATCGGTGCTTCATCATCTGCAGTGATTGATGTAAGATTCAGCTAAATTAGCATGATAAAAGTTACAGATAAAGCAGTTTCTAGCAATGAAACAAACGAATTAATAGATGAGTTGTCGTGTTAATAGATAACTTTGTCTTTTATTACTTGTCAGTTGTATGCATCCTAGCCAGTTAATGAAATTCTTACTAAAATTTAGTAAGTTGGAAATTTGATATTGTCAAGATAATGCTCATGCCATTTTAAACAATTTTAAAAAGGAAGTACCCAGTGACATTTATACTGAATTTGGGATCCAAACATTTGATTATAGACTCAAGATAAGCAATGTATAGTTTAACACATATATAGACTCATTATGACAAAAGAGTTTTTCAGGTGTGAGGGTGGGTGGGGGACAGAACAGAGACAGAATTATGTATATCACAAGGATATCTAAAATTGTACATTTATACATAGTAACAGTTGACCATTTGAAAAATATATTTATTTTCGACCTTGACCGGAACAAATACTCTCACGCACTTGTCATAAAAATACAGTGTGCTGTCGATTTTTTCCCCTTTTCACTTATAAGTAATTTTTATATGCTATTTTGAAGATTGCGTATTTTTTTGCTTATTTTTCTTGTTGTTTTTGTGAAGTTGTTGTTCTTGGAAATATTGAACTGGGATTCATAAACCCCTTTGAAAAGGGTCGCACCAGAAATAAAATCAGCTGACCTGTCACTACAATGGAAAATGTGCAGAAAGCTGTATTTCCTGCTTCATCTGTTGCGTTGTAGGTGATTGTAGTTACACCAGGTCCATAATTCCCTCCATTGATTCCTTCTCCCCCAAAGATGATAGTAGCTTGACCTGAATTATCTGTAGCGTTTGGTTCATTCCAAGACACAGTAGCATGTGGTTGACCCATTGCAGTGGAAACAGATAATGTATCTGGACAGGGACTTATTACCGGTGTTTCATTATCTGCAAATAAATGTTACAAAATTCATTTGAGTTTACATGATCACAGTTCTAAATAGTGCAGTTCCAGAATTTAAAAAAAGAAGAAAAGAAAACAGATAAAAAATAAGAAAGACTAACTTACCTAGTTTGAAGATATTAGCC
The DNA here is from genome assembly GCA_029962745.1 of Echinometra lucunter. Taxonomy (NCBI): domain Eukaryota; kingdom Metazoa; phylum Echinodermata; class Echinoidea; order Camarodonta; family Echinometridae; genus Echinometra; species Echinometra lucunter. The sequence continues at coordinate 6,581,754 of CM057156.1, forward strand.
GAGGCGAAGGGTCACTTCAGAAAAAAAAAATTACCTGACCTGTTAATACATGGTTTCAGGCTAGAAACTTATAACTGGTCCTTCATCATCTGCAAATGAATTCTTCTGCATTAAAGTTACCTGTTCAATGATGTGCAAATATTTTTGAGAGGTCACTTCCGAAAGGAAATTCACTCACCTGCCACTACAACGGAAAATGTGCAGAAGGCTGTATTTCCAGCTTCATCTGTTGCATTGTAGGTTATGATAGTTACACCAGGTCCATAATTCCCTCCATTGATTCCTTCTTCTCCAAAAATGATGGTAGCCGGACCCGAGTTATCTGTAGCGTTTGGTTCGTTCCAAGATACACTAGCATGTGGGTGACCCACTGCAGTGGAAGCAGATAATGTATCTGGACAGGGACTTATCACCGGTGTTTCATTATCTGCAATAAATGTTACAAAATTCATCTGAGTTAACATGATCACAGGTCTACACGGCAGTTCCTGAATTATACCCCCCCAAAACAACAAAAAACAAACAAAAAAAAACCAAAAAAAAAAAACCAAACAAACAAACAAAAACAACAAGCACATCGATGGTGTTGTGCTCTTCCAGCATCCGGCAAAGAAATTTTTAATTTTCACCAAATTGACACTTTAATGAATAATTAGCATAATCAATTCTAGACAAAATTTCCGAATTCTGTGATTACCTCATGTAGCTCTACCAGATGCAACAAGTAAACCGCTGGCGTAGCTATAGGGGGGAGGGGGCACAAGGGGGCCATGCCCCCCCCCCCCCCCCCCCCCGTTGATCGGCGAGCAAAAGTTTAGTTTCCTTTTCTTCAGTCCTACAGGAATAATTTTGCACTGTAAAAATTATCAGTTTTATATTATGATTGAGAAAGAAGAACCTGAACTTGAACAAAACAGGAAATTAAAAAATAAACATACTAAGTTTTTAAAAAGTATTTCGGAGGGGTCACTTCAGAGTGATTCATTTACTAACCTGTCACTACAATGGAAAATGTGCAGAAAGCTGTATTTCCTGTTTCATCTGTTGCGTTGTAGGTGATTGTAGTTACACCAGGTCCATAATTCCCTCCATTGATCCCTTCTCCTCCAAACATGATGGTAGCTTGACCTGAATTATCTGTAACGTTTGGTTCATTCCAAGATACAGTAGCATGTGGTTGACCCAATGTAGTGGAAACAGATAATGTATCTGGACAGGAGCTTATTATCGGTGCTTCATCATCTGCAGTGATTGATGTAAGATTCAGCTAAATTAGCATGATAAAAGTTACAGATAAAGCAGTTTCTAGCAATGAAAACAAACGAATTAATAGATGAGTTGTCGTGTTAATAGATAACTTTGTCTTTTATTACTTGTCAGTTGTATGCATCCTAGCCAGTTAATGAAATTCTTACTAAAATTTAGTAAGTTGGAAATTTGATATTGTCAAGATAATGCTCATGCCATTTTAAACAATTTTAAAAAGGAAGTACCCAGTGACATTTATACTGAATTTGGGATCCAAACATTTGATTATAGACTCAAGATAAGCAATGTATAGTTTAACACATATATAGACTCATTATGACAAAAGAGTTTTTCAGGTGTGAGGGTGGGTGGGGGACAGAACAGAGACAGAATTATGTATATCACAAGGATATCTAAAATTGTACATTTATACATAGTAACAGTTGACCATTTGAAAAATATATTTATTTTCGACCTTGACCGGAACAAATACTCTCACGCACTTGTCATAAAAATACAGTGTGCTGTCGATTTTTTCCCCTTTTCACTTATAAGTAATTTTTATATGCTATTTTGAAGATTGCGTATTTTTTTGCTTATTTTTCTTGTTGTTTTTGTGAAGTTGTTGTTCTTGGAAATATTGAACTGGGATTCATAAACCCCTTTGAAAAGGGTCGCACCAGAAATAAAATCAGCTGACCTGTCACTACAATGGAAAATGTGCAGAAAGCTGTATTTCCTGCTTCATCTGTTGCGTTGTAGGTGATTGTAGTTACACCAGGTCCATAATTCCCTCCATTGATTCCTTCTCCCCCAAAGATGATAGTAGCTTGACCTGAATTATCTGTAGCGTTTGGTTCATTCCAAGACACAGTAGCATGTGGTTGACCCATTGCAGTGGAAACAGATAATGTATCTGGACAGGGACTTATTACCGGTGTTTCATTATCTGCAAATAAATGTTACAAAATTCATTTGAGTTTACATGATCACAGTTCTAAATAGTGCAGTTCCAGAATTTAAAAAAAGAAGAAAAGAAAACAGATAAAAAATAAGAAAGACTAACTTACCTAGTTTGAAGATATTAGCCGAGGCGAAGGGTCACTTCAGAAAAAAAAAAAAACCTGACCTGTTAATACATGGTTTCAGGCTAGAAACTTATAACTGGTCCTTCATCATCTGCAAATGAATTCTTCTGCATTAAAGTTACCTGTTCAATGATGTGCAAATATTTTTGAGAGGTCACTTCCGAAAGGAAATTCACTCACCTGCCACTACAACGGAAAATGTGCAGAAGGCTGTATTTCCAGCTTCATCTGTTGCATTGTAGGTTATGATAGTTACACCAGGTCCATAATTCCCTCCATTGATTCCTTCTTCTCCAAAAATGATGGTAGCCGGACCCGAGTTATCTGTAGCGTTTGGTTCGTTCCAAGATACACTAGCATGTGGTTGACCCACTGCAGTGGAAGCAAATAATGTATCTGGACAGGGACTTATCACCGGTGTCTCATTATCTGCAATAAATGTTACAAAATTCATCTGAGTTAACATGATCACAGGTCTACACGGCAGTTCCTGAATTATACCCCCCAAAACAACAAAAAACAAACAAAAAAAAACCAAAAAAAAAAAAAAAACAAACAAACAAAAACAACAAGCTCATCGATGGTGTTGTGCTCTTCCAGCATCCGGCAAAGAAATTTTTAATTTTCACCAAATTGACACTTTAATGAATAATTAGCATAATCAATTCTAGACAAAATTTCCGAATTCTGTGATTACCTCATGTAGCTCTACCAGATGCAACAAGTAAACCGCTGGCGTAGCTATAGGGGGGGGGGCACAAGGGGGCCATGCCCCCCCCCCCCCCCGTTGATCGGCGAGCAAAAGTTTAGTTTCCTTTTCTTCAGTCCTACAGGAATAATTTTGCACTGTAAAAATTATCAGTTTTATATTATGATTGAGAAAGAAGAACCTGAACTTGAACAAAACAGGAAATTAAAAAAATAAACATACTAAGTTTTTAAAAAGTATTTCGGAGGGGTCACTTCAGAGTGATTCATTTACTAACCTGTCACTACAATGGAAAATGTGCAGAAAGCTGTATTTCCTGTTTCATCTGTTGCGTTGTAGGTGATTATAGTTACACCAGGTCCATAATTCCCTCCATTGATTCCTTCTCCTCCAAACATGATGGTAGCTTGACCTGAATTATCTGTAACGTTTGGTTCATTCCAAGATACAGTAGCATGTGGTTGACCCAATGTAGTGGAAACAGATAATGTATCTGGACAGGAGCTTATTATCGGTGCTTCATCATCTGCAGTGATTGATGTAAGATTCAGCTAAATTAGCATGATAAAAGTTACAGATAAAGCAGTTTCTAGCAATGAAAACAAACGAATTAATAGATGAGTTGTCGTGTTAATAGATAACTTTGTCTTTTATTACTTGTCAGTTGTATGCATCCTAGCCAGTTAATGAAATTCTTACTAAAATTTAGTAAGTTGGAAATTTGATATTGTCAAGATAATGCTCATGCCATTTTAAACAATTTTAAAAAGGAAGTACCCAGTGACATTTATACTGAATTTGGGATCCAAACATTTGATTATAGACTCAAGATAAGCAATGTATAGTTTAACACATATATAGACTCATTATGACAAAAGAGTTTTTCAGGTGTGAGGGTGGGTGGGGGACAGAACAGAGACAGAATTATGTATATCACAAGGATATCTAAAATTGTACATTTATACATAGTAACAGTTGACCATTTGAAAAATATATTTATTTTCGACCTTGACCGGAACAAATACTCTCACGCACTTGTCATAAAAATACAGTGTGCTGTCGATTTTTTCCCCTTTTCACTTATAAGTAATTTTTATATGCTATTTTGAAGATTGCGTATTTTTTTGCTTATTTTTCTTGTTGTTTTTGTGAAGTTGTTGTTCTTGGAAATATTGAACTGGGATTCATAAACCCCTTTGAAAAGGGTCGCACCAGAAATAAAATCAGCTGACCTGTCACTACAATGGAAAATGTGCAGAAAGCTGTATTTCCTGCTTCATCTGTTGCGTTGTAGGTGATTGTAGTTACACCAGGTCCATAATTCCCTCCATTGATTCCTTCTCCCCCAAAGATGATAGTAGCTTGACCTGAATTATCTGTAGCGTTTGGTTCATTCCAAGACACAGTAGCATGTGGTTGACCCATTGCAGTGGAAACAGATAATGTATCTGGACAGGGACTTATTACCGGTGTTTCATATCTGCAAATAAATGTTACAAAATTCATTTGAGTTTACATGATCACAGTTCTAAATAGTGCAGTTCCAGAATTTAAAAAAAGAAGAAAAGAAAACAGATAAAAATAAGAAAGACTAACTTACCTAGTTTGAAGATATTAGCCGAGGCGAAGGGTCACTTCAGAAAAAAAAAAACCTGACCTGTTAATACATGGTTTCAGGCTAGAAACTTATAACTGGTCCTTCATCATCTGCAAATGAATTCTTCTGCATTAAAGTTACCTGTTCAATGATGTGCAAATATTTTTGAGAGGTCACTTCCGAAAGGAAATTCACTCACCTGCCACTACAACGGAAAATGTGCAGAAGGCTGTATTTCCAGCTTCATCTGTTGCATTGTAGGTTATGATAGTTACACCAGGTCCATAATTCCCTCCATTGATTCCTTCTTCTCCAAAAATGATGGTAGCCGGACCCGAGTTATCTGTAGCGTTTGGTTCGTTCCAAGATACACTAGCATGTGGTTGACCCACTGCAGTGGAAGCAGATAATGTATCTGGACAGGGACTTATCACCGGTGTTTCATTATCTGCAATAAATGTTACAAAATTCATCTGAGTTAACATGATCACAGGTCTACACGGCAGTTCCTGAATTATACCCCCCAAAACAACAAAAAACAAACAAACAAACAAAAACAACAAGCACATCGATGGTGTTGTGCTCTTCCAGCATCCGGCAAAGAAATTTTTAATTTTCACCAAATTGACACTTTAATGAATAATTAGCATAATCAATTCTAGACAAAATTTCCGAATTCTGTGATTACCTCATGTAGCTCTACCAGATGCAACAAGTAAACCGCTGGCGTAGCTATAGGGGGGAGGGGGGGCACAAGGGGGCCATGCCCCCCCCCCCCCCCGTTGATCGGCGAGCAAAAGTTTAGTTTCCTTTTCTTCAGTCCTACAGGAATAATTTTGCACTGTAAAAATTATCAGTTTTATATTATGATTGAGAAAGAAGAACCTGAACTTGAACAAAACAGGAAATTTAAAAAATAAACATACTAAGTTTTTAAAAAGTATTTCGGAGGGGTCACTTCAGAGTGATTCATTTACTAACCTGTCACTACAATGGAAAATGTGCAGAAAGCTGTATTTCCTGTTTCATCTGTTGCGTTGTAGGTGATTATAGTTACACCAGGTCCATAATTCCCTCCATTGATTCCTTCTCCTCCAAACATGATGGTAGCTTGACCTGAATTATCTGTAACGTTTGGTTCATTCCAAGATACAGTAGCATGTGGTTGACCCAATGTAGTGGAAACAGATAATGTATCTGGACAGGAGCTTATTATCGGTGCTTCATCATCTGCAGTGATTGATGTAAGATTCAGCTAAATTAGCATGATAAAAGTTACAGATAAAGCAGTTTCTAGCAATGAAAGCAAACGAATTAATAGATGAGTTGTCGTGTTAATAGATAACTTTGTCTTTTATTACTTGTCAGTTGTATGCATCCTAGCCAGTTAATGAAATTCTTACTAAAATTTAGTAAGTTGGAAATTTGATATTGTCAAGATAATGCTCATGCCATTTTAAACAATTTTAAAAAGGAAGTACCCAGTGACATTTATACTGAATTTGGGATCCAAACATTTGATTATAGACTCAAGATAAGCAATGTATAGTTTAACACATATATAGACTCATTATGACAAAAGAGTTTTTCAGGTGTGAGGGTGGGTGGGGGACAGAACAGAGACAGAATTATGTATATCACAAGGATATCTAAAATTGTACATTTATACATAGTAACAGTTGACCATTTGAAAAATATATTTATTTTTGACCTTGACCGGAACAAATACTCTCACGCACTTGTAATAAAAATACAGTGTGCTGTCGATTTTTTTCCCTTTTCACTTATAAGTAATTTTTATATGCTATTTTGAAGATTGCGTATTTTTTGCTTATTTTTCTTGTTGTTTTTGTGAAGTTGTTGTTCTTGGAAATATTGAACTGGGATTCATAAACCCCTTTGAAAAGGGTCGCACCAGAAATAAAATCAGCTGACCTGTCACTACAATGGAAAATGTGCAGAAAGCTGTATTTCCTGCTTCATCTGTTGCGTTGTAGGTGATTGTAGTTACACCAGGTCCATAATTCCCTCCATTGATTCCTTCTCCCCCAAAGATGATAGTAGCTTGACCTGAATTATCTGTAGCGTTTGGTTCATTCCAAGACACAGTAGCATGTGGTTGACCCATTGCAGTGGAAACAGATAATGTATCTGGACAGGGACTTATTACCGGTGTTTCATTATCTGCAAATAAATGTTACAAAATTCATTTGAGTTTACATGATCACAGTTCTAAATAGTGCAGTTCCAGAATTTAAAAAAAGAAGAAAAGAAAACAGATAAAAATAAGAAAGACTAACTTACCTAGTTTGAAGATATTAGCCGAGGCGAAGGGTCACTTCAGAAAAAAAAAATTACCTGACCTGTTAATACATGGTTTCAGGCTAGAAACTTATAACTGGTCCTTCATCATCTGCAAATGAATTCTTCTGCATTAAAGTTACCTGTTCAATGATGTGCAAATATTTTTGAGAGGTCACTTCCGAAAGGAAATTCACTCACCTGCCACTACAACGGAAAATGTGCAGAAGGCTGTATTTCCAGCTTCATCTGTTGCATTGTAGGTTATGATAGTTACACCAGGTCCATAATTCCCTCCATTGATTCCTTCTTCTCCAAAAATGATGGTAGCCGGACCCGAGTTATCTGTAGCGTTTGGTTCGTTCCAAGATACACTAGCATGTGGTTGACCCACTGCAGTGGAAGCAGATAATGTATCTGGACAGGGACTTATCACCGGTGTTTCATTATCTGCAATAAATGTTACAAAATTCATCTGAGTTAACATGATCACAGGTCTACACGGCAGTTCCTGAATTATACCCCCCAAAACAACAAAAACAAACCAAAAAAAAAAACAACGAAAAAAAACCAAACAAACAAACAAAAACAACAAGCACATCGATGATGTTGTGCTCATCCAGCATCCGGCAAAGAAATTTTTAATTTTCACCAAATTGACACTTTAATGAATAATTAGCATAATCAATTCTAGACAAGATTTCCGAATTCTGTGATTACCTCATGTAGCTCTACCAGATGCAACAAGTAAACCGCTGGCGTAGCTATAGGGGGGGGGGGCACAAGGGGGCCATGCCCCCCCCCCGTTGATCGGCGAGCAAAAGTTTAGTTTCCTTTTCTTCAGTCCTACAGGAATAATTTTGCACTGTAAAAATTATCAGTTTTATATTATGATTGAGAAAGAAGAACCTGAACTTGAACAAAACAGGAAATTAAAAAAATAAACATACTAAGTTTTTAAAAAGTATTTCGGAGGGGTCACTTCAGAGTGATTCATTTACTAACCTGTCACTACAATGGAAAATGTGCAGAAAGCTGTATTTCCTGTTTCATCTGTTGCGTTGTAGGTGATTTTAGTTACACCAGGTCCATAATTCCCTCCATTGATTCCTTCTCCTCCAAACATGATGGTAGCTTGACCTGAATTATCTGTAACGTTTGGTTCATTCCAAGATACAGTAGCATGTGGTTGACCCAATGTAGTGGAAACAGATAATGTATCTGGACAGGAGCTTATTATCGGTGCTTCATCATCTGCAGTGATTGATGTAAGATTCAGCTAAATTAGCATGATAAAAGTTACAGATAAAGCAGTTTCTAGCAATAAAAACAAACGAATTAATAGATCAGTCGTCGTGTTAATAGATAACTTCGTGTTTTATATCTCTTGTCAATTGTATGCATCCTAGCCAGTTAATAAACTTCTTACTAAAATTTAGAAGGTAAGAAATTTGATTTTGTAAAGACAATGCTCATGCCATTTTGAACAGCTGTTAAACAATTTTGAAAATGCAGTACCCAGTGACATTTATACTGAATTCGGAATCCAAACATTTAATTATAGACTGAAAATATATAAGCAATGTATAGTTTACCACATGTGGAGACTCATAATGACAAAAGATTTTTCAGGTGTGGGGGTGGGTGGGGGACAGAACATAGACAGAATTATGTGTATCACAAGGATATCTAAAATTGTACATGTATACATAGTAACAGTTGACCATTTGAAATATGTATATGTATATATATATATATATATATATATATATATATATATATATAAATACAAAAACATATATATATATATATATTGGACCTTGACCGGAAAAAAAAATTCTCACGAAATTGTAGTAAAAGTACAGTATGTTTTAGATTTTTTCCCCTTTTCACTCATAAGATATTTTTGTATGCTATCTTGAAGATTGCGTATTGTTTGCTTATTTTTCTTGTAGTATTTGTAAAGTTGTTGTTCTTGTAAATATTGAACTGGGATTCATAGACCCCTTTCAAAAGGGTCGCACCAGAAATGAAATCAGCTGACCTTTCACTACAATGGAAAATGTGCAGAAAGCTGTATTTCCAGCTTCATCTGTTGCGTTGTAGGTGATTATAGTTACACCAGGTCCATAATTCCCTCCATTGATTCCTTCTCCCCCAAACATGATGGTAGCTTGACCCGAGTTATCTGTAGCGTTTGGTTCGTTCCAAGATACACTAGCATGTGGTTGACCCACTGCAGTGGAAGCAGATAATGTATCTGGACAGGGACTTATCACCGGTGTTTCATTATCTGCAATAAATGTTACAAAATTCATCTGAGTTAACATGATCACAGGTCTACACGGCAGTTCCTGAATTATACCCCCCAAAACAACAAAAAACAAACCAAAAAAAAAACAACGAAAAAAAACCAAACAAACAAACAAAAACAACAAGCACATCGATGATGTTGTGCTCATCCAGCATCCGGCAAAGAAATTTTTAATTTTCACCAAATTGACACTTTAATGAATAATTAGCATAATCAATTCTAGACAAGATTTCCGAATTCTGTGATTACCTCATGTAGCTCTACCAGATGCAACAAGTAAACCGCTGGCGTAGCTATAGGGGGGGGGGGCACAAGGGGGCCATGCCCCCCCCCCGTTGATCGGCGAGCAAAGTTTAGTTTCCTTTTCTTCAGTCCTACAGGAATAATTTTGCACTGTAAAAATTATCAGTTTTATATTATGATTGAGAAAGAAGAACCTGAACTTGAACAAAACAGGAAATTAAAAAAATAAACATACTAAGTTTTTAAAAAGTATTTCGGAGGGGTCACTTCAGAGTGATTCATTTACTAACCTGTCACTACAATGGAAAATGTGCAGAAAGCTGTATTTCCTGTTTCATCTGTTGCGTTGTAGGTGATTTTAGTTACACCAGGTCCATAATTCCCTCCATTGATTCCTTCTCCTCCAAACATGATGGTAGCTTGACCTGAATTATCTGTAACGTTTGGTTCATTCCAAGATACAGTAGCATGTGGTTGACCCAATGTAGTGGAAACAGATAATGTATCTGGACAGGAGCTTATTATCGGTGCTTCATCATCTGCAGTGATTGATGTAAGATTCAGCTAAATTAGCATGATAAAAGTTACAGATAAAGCAGTTTCTAGCAATAAAAACAAACGAATTAATAGATCAGTCGTCGTGTTAATAGATAACTTCGTGTTTTATATCTCTTGTCAATTGTATGCATCCTAGCCAGTTAATAAACTTCTTACTAAAATTTAGAAGGTAAGAAATTTGATTTTGTAAAGACAATGCTCATGCCATTTTGAACAGCTGTTAAACAATTTTGAAAATGCAGTACCCAGTGACATTTATACTGAATTCGGAATCCAAACATTTAATTATAGACTGAAAATATATAAGCAATGTATAGTTTACCACATGTGGAGACTCATAATGACAAAAGATTTTTCAGGTGTGGGGGTGGGTGGGGGACAGAACATAGACAGAATTATGTGTATCACAAGGATATCTAAAATTGTACATGTATACATAGTAACAGTTGACCATTTGAAATATGTATATGTATATATATATATATATATATATATATATATATATATATAAATACAAAAACATATATATATATATATATTGGACCTTGACCGGAAAAAAAAATTCTCACGAAATTGTAGTAAAAGTACAGTATGTTTTAGATTTTTTCCCCTTTTCACTCATAAGATATTTTTGTATGCTATCTTGAAGATTGCGTATTGTTTGCTTATTTTTCTTGTAGTATTTGTAAAGTTGTTGTTCTTGTAAATATTGAACTGGGATTCATAGACCCCTTTCAAAAGGGTCGCACCAGAAATGAAATCAGCTGACCTTTCACTACAATGGAAAATGTGCAGAAAGCTGTATTTCCAGCTTCATCTGTTGCGTTGTAGGTGATTATAGTTACACCAGGTCCATAATTCCCTCCATTGATTCCTTCTCCCCCAAACATGATGGTAGCTTGACCCGAGTTATCTGTAGCGTTTGGTTCGTTCCAAGATACACTAGCATGTGGTTGACCCACTGCAGTGGAAGCAGATAATGTATCTGGACAGGGACTTATCACCGGTGTTTCATTATCTGCAATAAATGTTACAAAATTCATCTGAGTTAACATGATCACAGGTCTACACGGCAGTTCCTGAATTATACCCCCCAAAACAACAAAAAACAAACCAAAAAAAAACACGAAAAAAACAAACAAACAAACAAACAAAAACAACAAGCACATCGA
>CM057156.1:6598483-6667395 GCA_029962745.1 Echinometra lucunter
TCCGAAGGTCCGTTAGTCCGAAAATGAATCAAGGTTCCTTATTCTGAAGGTTCTTTAATCTGAAAATGAAATAAGGTTCGTTAGTCTGAAAATGAAATAAGGTTCGTTAGTCCGAAAATGAAATAAGGTTCGTTAATCCGAAAATGAAATAAGGTTCGTTAGTCCGAAAATGAAATAAGGTTCGTTATTCCGAAAATAAAATAAGGTTCGTTATTCCGAAAATGAAATAAATTTCTGAAGTAAAAAATACGGTGTTTTTATTAAAAATGATAGGATATTACGCAATTAAAATATTGTATAGTCTCAGCGGAGGATGATACATGTGTATATATTTCGGCAGAGATTATGTTGCATCAAGAAGATGGCGTGGATCAAGAATTTTGATTTTGATTTTATCTGAGCAATCTGAGCGAATGGATTTAGAGTGTTGGGGACTGTGGGTCATCCGTAGCTTACCTCCAGGCAAGAGGGACTTTTTTTTTTTTTTTTTTTTTTGGGGGGGGGAGGTGTTTTATTCTGTGTTTTTTTTCGAGGGGGATCATTATTTATTTTAACAGTTTTTGCTGCTAATAATAATGATAATAACGATAACACTGATGATCTTAGTAAAAATAACGATGATAAAAAAATATAAATATGAATAAGAGTGATAATGATAATGATGGTAGTAATGGTGATTATACTATTAATCATGGTGAAAATGATAACAGCAATTATGATTATTGTTTTTATTTCATTATCATTATCACGTGACTTTGAAGAGGTATTGCATTTCAGTTCGTTTCCCCGGAACAGCATGTGTGCGGGTGTGTGTTTTGTGTGTGCCAGGATGTGTGCGTGTGTAAGTGGAGGTGACGTGGTCGAGTGGTCTAAGGTGCTTGACTGGAGACGCGAAAGTCGGGGGTTCGATCCCCGCGGTACGGCACTTACGCCCTTGAGCAAGGCATTTCATCTACATTGCTCTTTTTGTCCTACATCAAATAAATGAAAATGCTATAGGCATTATTGATAAAAACGTTTGCACGTGTTAAAAAAAAAGTGTGCATGTGTATGTAGAGGTGCCGTATAGTCTTATGGTTTAAGGCGCTTGACTGTAGACGCGGAGGTCCGGGGTTCGAACCCCGGCACGGCACTTATGCCCTTGAACAAGGCATTATATCTATATTGCTGTTTTATCGTATTTCAAATAAAGTGATGTGCTATATGCATATTGAAACCAACGTGTGCATGTTTTGTTACCCCCCCCCCCCAAATAAAATAATGTGTGAACTGAGGCGATGGGGTTAGGTTTGTACATAGAACCCCTGAAATCATTGTTTCGATGCATGCCAATCTCATCCCCCCCCCCCGAAAAAAGGTTTGCGCTCATTTCGCCACAATGGTGAGGTACTAGGCAAAGCAATAATATCAATAGTTTTAGATAATTACAGCTATTCCATACATGATCTGATGATACTGACCTTTCGAGCCTTTGACATTAGCCTAGTCAGAGGGGGACGGGGGGGGGGGGGGGTATATATAGATAAAGAAGAGAAAAGTGGCATTAATAGATAGTGAAATTTTCGCTTAACAATGCTCCTTCATATTCTAATTAGTAACAGATGAATAAAAAGTAGTTGTAATAGAAAATAATACTACTACTCTCCATGGGAACCTGATTCACAAGCTTTGCTTTTAAAGGTTTCCTCCACATATACAGCGGGCATTGTTTATTTCATACTTGCCATTTATTAATTTCATATACTGTGTGAACCGAATTAATATCAATATTTTGTATAACTGTACGCTGTTGATTTCATAATGATTTTGAAATGTGAAAAATCTTGTATAATTCATTCGCTGTATTTTGGAAATAAATGAAATGAAATGAAATGATTACAAGATAATAATAATATTTTCACTAATAATAGTAATAATTACTGTTAACTGTTGTTACTGTCATCATCATCATCATCATCATCATCATCATCATCATTAGCTTAGGTCCTGTTGGTTCACATGTCGGCGTGCCCCTCCCCCTTCCCTTAGGCGTTCCAGAGTGCTGGAACGAAGTCACAATCATAACTGATGCTATGGGGAGGGTAGGGGCGTACGCCGGGGCCTATGGAGCAGGGGCGGACGTACACCCCTGCCCCCATGGCATCCCCCGGCCTGAGGACCTGTATACGCCACTACTCTTGCCTTGCCTTCTTATAAGACATTTAATGCGAAATTAGTGTGCACCCCCCCATTCCGAAAAGTTGGCCACGCTAGCTACGGATGGCTGTTTTGCCCCCCCCCCATCCAAGGGACCGATGCCCCTGGGGTGTTAAACACTCCTCCTATTCTGGTCCAAACAACCCCCCTCCGGCCCCCGCAGAGCGACATTTTTAAGTTTTACAAGTGGTAAACATCTAATCGAGAATGGATCTTCGAACATGGACAAAACAATGAAAAAAAAATGTATGAAACCTCCCCCCCCCCCCCCACATCAACATGGCTTGCGATGAGCGGTAGCCTAAGCATAACATCGATTCTTGCATGGATTGAGGACTGAAAATGAACTAGTCCCATAAGCCTATGATCACCCCCTTTGAAAGAATCGGTATACGTCCCTGGTCACGATGGATCAGCCCCTCCCCCATTATTGAACAGAAAGGGTCATTCTGACCAACGCCCGTCCCATCCGGCTTTCCCAACTTCGACATGTTGATTACTGTATTTTCGGACTAACGAACCTTATTTCATTTTCGGAATAACGAGCTGTAACCTTACTGCCAGCTGTAATTTCCCCTTACATTTTTTGTTCCATTCCACAACAATTTTGCAAACTTGATCCAATACTCCATTTTCTTTCCATAGCGTAGGCCAACCAGTGAGATTATTCTTTATTCGTCGTTTTTTTTTGTTTCCCAAATTTCATATAACTCCCCTCCCCCACTTATGTGAATGCTCCATTATCATGACTGTATAACTTGAATAGTATGTTATGCTTGTATTAGAAAAGTAATGAGCAACGAAGCAATAACATATTGTGATGCGCTGGAAATATATTAACGCCTCCAGGTTTGATACTGTTTCCATAAGCGTTCACCAGACAAGAAAACAAAACAAGACAAAATTGTAAGCAGCCGTTCGCCGTGCAGTAATTTGTCCAATTAGCAGGGTGGAATTGTGTTTTGAAATTAGCACAATTGGTACAATACCCTGTTAGATTTAATAGTCTTATATTTTCCATAAGATAAGAATTATAAATGCCTTAAAGGGGAAAATTTTAGAGAAGCCCCGGAATGACATGCCAAGAAACTAGGGATTAGTTTCTGGATCATTATCATGATTATTCATTTTTGAAACATTGTAGCTTCCTATCTGTCACACCATTATACTCCCGACAAGCCAGTAATTGTCCGAGTTGCAGATGAGCGGCCCCATATTATGTCTGTAGCACTCAATCATATCAGGTTCCCACTTAAACCTGGGTGAGGAGTGTCAAATGTATATTATCGCTTGTTAAAGGACCTTAGTGCCGGGATGGGACTTGAACCGTGAACCTCTCGATGCAAGTCAAGTGAATGAATCACATGACACTCCATGCGAAATATCCACATTCGTGAAGATATACGCTAATGTGCTTGAGAATGAACACAACTAAGCAAAACTATAACCCGACAGAAAAGTTTAGTTCTTCTTCTTGCTCATATACCACTTATTCACCCGCTATCAGTTCTGGCTATTGGGAATAAGCCAATGCTGAAAGGTTTCAGCCATTACCGAATTACATCCGTATATTTTAACCGTTTCCAAAGCGTTCCTTCTTTTATTTGTCGTTACTCCGAATTGAGTTACTGCACTTTCTTTCTTTGCTCGCTCTTTGATAATACCCTATCGTTAGCAAGATCATCCGAGAGGGATCTGTATGAGCTTCGAAGTAGGCATCAAAGAGAGGGTAGTTTCTGGGAAGTTCAGGTTGTGCGCGCCGTGCTAATCACCGAGCAGCATTTAACCCAAAGCAGGAGTTCGACCTTTCAGCTAGACAACGCACCAATCTGACAAACATGTTTTCTCCAGTGCGATGATAGCCTTGAAAATGGAGGATATCAGATTTCCCTGCATTATTTATAGCAGCAATTCAGATGAGGATGAACATGAAAATGCATTGTAAAAGGTGTCTAACTGAAAGAGAACGAAATCTTCTCATTCCCACCTGCCCCTCTCTAAAGCTAGAAACAGAATCCGAAAGCTGTTACTGTTCAGGAGCCTATATGGATTCGAAGGCTTTCATGTACTCTAAAATTTAGTCAGAAGATATAACATGCACTTGTCGTGTACTCTCAACATGCTCAAGGTCTTTGAGAAATCCTGAAATGGAAGTTGTCGTGACAGGCTGCTGAGGACATGTTAAAACTACCAAGTGGGCTCGTAAAATCAAATGAAAATAGAGAGTTAAATCGTGGACGGAATAGTCTGTTCGAGTGGATGCATTTTCTTTCGTTTAAAGGGAAACAAACAAACACCCCCACAAAAACAAAGACCCCCCCCCCCCCGCGAGTTATTTCAGCTCTAATACGAAGCGAAACAAATCGATGCATAATGATGGGTGTATGGCATGGTCAGTTGCTTACACCATATGCAGTATTTGTGTATATTTTTGTACTTCCAGGTGGGCGTTTCATGAAACAATTAGTCGGTGGTTTTCACCGACTAATTTGCTTTCAGCCAATCAGATGCGAGTATTTTCAGTAGCTTATAACATTTGTCGGTGATTTTCACCGACAAAACTCTTCATGAAATGCTCCCCTGGTCTTTATTTCATCAATGCAAACTCGGAAATGTACACAAAACAAAGTACAACATATTCATGACAAATCAATGTCGACAAAGTGGCTAATCGTTAAAACCTTAAAATAAGTTTCATACATGTACATATCGCTCTTTTTTCCCCGCTTCCCTATTATTCTCTCGTGTATGCCTAGTGCATAAAAGAGATCTGCTTGTAGCACAACACAATAGATGAATTTCAAGACAAGTATCCTTTCGTTAAAACACCTGAGCAAGGAACTACAAGACAAGCAAAGAAAGCTAAAACCAAAGGCGTCGAGACCTTTACGGTACATAATCGTAACCTTAACCACAGTGTGTCCAACAGACGAAAGAGGATGACAAAAGGGTGAAAGACGAAAGAGGATGACAAAAGGGCGAACGAGAAGGTTCTTGGATGTTGATGTTAGACCACGAAAATAGAACAACTGAGTTGTTTATCACGATTGCATTTTAATTATTTCTGCGAACCGAACCACACTTGGAATACGATGACATTGAGTCGTTGTAAAGGTGTGCGTCGGTCATCGGGGATCTTGAAATCGACACGGCACTTGGTTTGGAGAAAACGGGTCTGGGTTGCATATATTACCCGCCGCCCCTGTGTTAGCAAATTAGGATAGCTAGAAGTCTATTTGTTCGGAACATGATAACTGTTTATGAATTTGCTCACCTTGAAATTGGAACAGCTAGAGAGAGTGACCTTCGTGTTGACTGATTACCTTCCCCTGCAGGTCTCCTCCCCCAGTCTCTCCCTCCCACTCTGTCATCCTATCTCTCACTATGTCTTTCTATATCTCTCTCTTTCTACCAGGCTAGTGAACCGTCTGTCTGAACAACTGAAGAAACATCTCAAGCCAATATCTAATGCTTTAAAAATTCATTTATGCCACCTGTTCAAAAGCTTGGTCGCGAAGAATCGGAGCTTTGGTCTTGCATGAAAATTAATTTGAAGCATGGATCCCCAGACATGAACACGTGACAAAGCAGGCAAAGTGTCACGTCTCAGAGAATGTAATGTGATGTACCTGTTAACAAAAGAGAAGGGGAAGTTAAAAAAAACGGGATAGGATTTATCATATTTTTCATCTGAATTTGAAGGAGACCATTTACTTACTCACTTTCTCATGTTTTATGCTATCTGCCTCTTTCTCCTTTTTCTTTGTCCCCCTTTCACTTTCCGCCTCTCTCCGTCCCCTCTAATTGCTTGCATTGTCCTCACCATATTTTCAATTGGGGCTGCCATATTTTCAAGCACATCGCTTATAATGGCAGTCCTTCTTCTGCAAATAATCTTATTTTTGATTAAATATTATGTTTAAAAAAAAAAATGACAATTTATCATTTGTTTCGTAAATGATTATTACAAATACTTTGTGTTATGATTCATTGTAAAAATTCTTTTGTATTTTATTTTATGTATGTCATCTGAAAAAATTGTACATAAATCAATGCAGAAGAAAATAAATAAATCAAATCAAATCAAAACCATTAAAAAGCATATTTAGAGCAACCAGAAGTGTCACAAAGTGTCATGTCTCAGGTAATGTAATGTGATGTACTTGCTATCAAGACAGAAAGAGAAGTTAAAAAAAAACCCAACAACACCGGGATGGGTTGTAGCATATTTTGGAACAGGGGCGTAGATAGCGGGGGGGGGGGGGGGGGGAAGGGGATGCAGCCCCCCACATTTTTAGGTGGACTCATAATATGTGTGTGTACAAAAACATGTAAGAAAGGGTTAATCATCGCCCCCCCCTCCAGGTATGAGGAACTGTCTACGCTAATGGCTTGGAATATGATTTTGAAGTAGATCATTTACATCACGTTCGTGTCTGGGAATCCATGCTTCAAGTTAATTTTCATGCAAGCCCAAACCTCCAATACTTCGCGACCAGTCTTTTAAACCGGTGGCATAAATGAATTTCAGAGCATTGGATATTGGCTTGAGATGTTTCTTCAGTTGTTCAGTTATGCTCAGTGGGAGCAATCATAACAATGTTGAAACTATGGTGGCCCTGAAGTACGCTCGACAACAGGTCATGTGCGACGTGAATTTCGCCTCCCAGGTCATGAATTTGGCATCCCAAGTCATGAATTTCGCATCCCGGGTCCTGAATTTCGCGTCACGGGTCATGAATTTCGCATCCCAGGTCCTGAATTTTGCATCCCGGGTCCTGAACTTCGCGTCACGGATCATGAATTTCGCATCACCGGTCGCAAATTTCGCGACTGGGATGCAAATTTCGCGTCAAGGGTCGCGAATTGCGCTACTGGGGCGCAAAGTTGGCCGCGAAATTCACGTCGCACGTGACCTGTTGTCGAGCGTTGCTTCAGGGCCACCATAAGAAACATTTCTTTCTGTTTCAGGGGGAAAAATATAGCAAAACGAATGAACAAACAAAAGAACAAACACAAGACAGCAATAACAACAGGAACAAGAACGAGAACAACAACGACAACAACAACAACATCCACAAAACTCAAGTACCACTATCGCTTTGAACATAATTCTTTTGAATTTGCTGTCCATCTTAGGATCGGGTAAATGTAAAATGTACTTGCCCTCTCCCTCTAATAGATCCGAATCTTTTTTTAATGCCTTCTATACTTTTGATCCTATAACCCTGTATATATTCCGACAGTGTTTGTCTTATTAATGCCTCTTAGTACTCTTTCTGTTAAAAAGAGTTGACTGGCAGGAAACATTTTCTGCAGCAAAGTAATTACTTAAAGAGAAAATAATACTACAGAACCCCTGAAGTCAACTGGGAGAAAACATATTTTCCTCAGTATATTTTACCCCTAAGAAGACTATTTCAATATTTTGTCAAGGAAAAACGAAAAATCATTTCTTCCAACATGTTTTTTCTTCTGCCGTAAAAAAGGATACCGTACGAAGGAAGAAGGACGATTAATTCAAATTGGCGTAAGTCTAAAAAGTTTGATTGCGTAATGAAATTCCTTTGTAAATGGTATTAGGATATAATAAATTGTCTGAGGAATATCCTCAGACAGTTCGTGACATTCAGCTAGTACATGCAGGTCTTTCCATTGATATTCCGAAGCATCAGTAGCATCATATCTGTGTATCCTAATCACGGATTAATCACGAACCGAACACGATATCTATGCTCGAAGCAACAAAAGCAATTTGTGGACTGTCTTGTTTGCATAAGATGGTATCCAGAATCCAGGTTTTTCTTCCTCGAAAGTGAATTCTCGTTTATACTTGGCGCCCGACCGTTGAAGGCAGTAAAGTATCACTTTCAAAACCTAGGAGCCAGACAATACGACATAACGCATAAAATGGAACGTAGTATTGTGAACGAAGTATTGTGTGTGAACGCCCCTACTATTACACGTTGAAAGATAAAGCGACTTCTTGTGAATTTGACTAACTTGATATCTAGGAGCATAGCTGGGTTATTTTTGTTTTGAATCTAGTCAGCGCTGTTTTTTGTATGGAGACATTTGTGCTCCAAGTTGTTGGTTTGACATCGGAATGTGCGTCATTTGGTTCTTGATCTTTCCCATTTTTATATCTTTCGTTATCATTTTCCACTTGATTTCTTGATATGACTGAATACGAAAATACTTGTCACCTTTCCTTTTCAAACTGAGTCAACACGCACTGCCTATTGGCCAGTGGATAATAGTTTAAGGCGTGAAGGTTATTTTAGAATTGTATACTATTCTAAAAAGAAATAAGTTAACAGATTATGGGTCAGCTGGGTGCAATAAATAATCTAGTCGTGAAAGTTACTATATTCTAGTCAGAAATGACTGAGTTCTTGTAAAAATAGAACTACAAAATAGTCACAAATGACTAAAATATAGTTTTAAGATGACTAGTTTTTTAGTTGCACTCAGCTGACCCTTTCATCTTGTTATTTACGAGTAATTTGTTTTAGGAGTGTATAATGCAATGAATTATTTGTATAATAATATACGACAAAATCGCGAGGGCGTCGGCACAACGGTTGATGCTATGGGATAGTGGTTCTGGACCCAAATACAACAAAATACTTAGCATGTACCTTTCTGAATTGAGTTAAGTTAAGTTTTCAGATCGATTTTTGCTAAAGGGTTGGGAGGAAGAGGGGATGTGGTAAGTCGATGGTAACTTACTATCTTTATGATATCGCTATATCACTTATCGTCTACTGGGCCATCTACTGTAAATGACATTGTTTCTGGCATTTTGGATCAAACACAATTTAACGCACTAAACTTTAAATTGCATAAAATTATAATTATGTATAAGTGCATAATGTATTTAGTGCTTTTATCAACACGAATATTCATCACATTAACATTAAGTTCAACATTTCTCTGCTAAAAAGCACGCAGAATACGGATATATATATATATATATATATATATATATATATATATATATATATCGAAAATCTTTCCAACACTTTAAGGACTACTAATTACCATGGCAAAGAAACAGCCACTCATAATTTGATATGGGAGCGTTTAATTCAAGAATACGCCATGACGTCATTGTCGTGTCTCGAGCTCATCAGAGAGGTTTCTCAATGTTCGAGCAACAAAGAGTAGCTCCTTTGTAAGCTATCAGCCATGTCAGTACTATAGGTCTGCCTAGAATCATCTGTTTTTGGAATCGGTTTGTTTCGGTTATGAATTATTTTGAAGTAGCATCCTTCAGCCATAGTGAAGATGTTCCTTTGCTAAAGGGTTTATATGTCAGCCTAAGAAGTTTTGAAACCGAAGACTGCAATGCAGACTTCATTAACCTACTTGTTTCCAACTTTGCCCAATAATGTATGAATATAGGACAAGGGAAAGGCTCTAGGGAATTTACTCCTGCTATTATCATTTTCAATCTAGATTCTACGACATTGTATTAAATTCTGCAACTTTCTAATTTAAAATATACTGTTCTAAAAAAATGGAAAAATAAATTTTTATCCTTTTGTTAAAATCTAACATGTCTAAACTAACCCGTAAATACAGGGATGCATTTCTTACGTGGCAATCAAGTAAGTACACGTATACTCCTTACGAAGTGAACGAAGGAAATATAGTCAATTCGTGCGCTTTGTTAATCTATTTTCGTTCTCGGTTCCAATTGACCGTTGCGTAATAACGCTAACTACATCTTAAACGGATTAAAACATAGCTGGACAAGTACTTACAGACTGTTCTAAATAATTCTGAGTATGATTTTGCATATTTAAAAGAAATAATCAACGAATAGCATTGTAACATGTATACAATTAACTCTGAATCATGACACACACACACGCACACACGCGCGCGCACGCCCAGCCCATGCAATCACAGGATCTAGGACACACACGAGTTGAACGTAAACAATTCAATTTCAATAAAATCATAAGAAAGAGCCTTAGAAAGAGGAAGGAAATGTCGTTTTTCAAAGGAATTCCAAATAAGCGGAGCAATTAAATTTTCAAGATTCCCCGACACTGCATATCTTCTAGTTGTTGTTGTTTTTTTATATTAGGTATACTGATATACTTACATTATCACTTCTATCTTCTTTCTATCATGGACATGAATTACACCTTAAAATCCATATCGTTTTCTACAGTATGGATTCTTATCGCCTTTTAAAAATCCTGTAGTTCGTTCTTATATATTCTAGGCATTCATAGATCGTCTGGATACCAGTGTAGGTAGCACCTATATGAAACCATCTTAAATATTATAATTTTATTATAAAACTACCTCATACATGACCTTGCCTGCGTCCTGCAAAAGAATCAGCGATCTCGTTGGATCTGGAAATATTGACAATCATATTTGTCTCCCCAAGCGATTGAGGGGTGGCACAATCAACCCCACTATGAATGCTCAGGCAATCAGCAATATAAACGAGGTGTGTGCACCCATTAAAACTGCCCGTTCGTTTTTCTAATTAAGCCCCGCTCTTCGACTCCCTGAAGACCCTTAGTCTTATCTTCCCTCGAAGGACGACCTAAGCTCGCAGACTTTGCAAAGAGATCAACAACTCGATGTTTGTAAAAAAACGACATGGACTGATGTAGTTCATTTCTATGTTAGCAAGAATGTAGTAATGTCATGAGTATGCAAAGTAGTAGACACATCATACAGCAGTGTATTCATAGTCTTACCCTGTTTTCTACAAGCCTTTGAAACATTATGCAATACATTTTGATTAGTTCGGAGTAAAAGTTGCAAGTATTGTAGGGAATATATATGAAAATCAGCGAGAGTTTTAAAATGGAATCTAAAAAGAAAATTAGAACGACCAACCGACATTCAACAATTTGACAGTCACGACAGGGAAGCGAAATTGATTAGATATTTTGCTTTGAGTCATATCTATGAAGATCCATTGTATCAAAAATTGATTGGACCATCATCGATCATTCACCGGATTTCCGATCGATTTTACAGCTTCTTGAATAATCTACTACGACGTCCCATGTGTTTGCTATTCTCTGGCTCCCTTTGTAATAATGCAGAGTGCATCTCGCTACCAGATGGTGTCGCACCTATCTCGCGAACGCAACCATTATCCTTAATCCGTCTAATTTCTCAATCGACTCATTTACCGGATTTCATATTAATATACACTATACTAGGGGGTCCCCCGGCGCAAACTGTTCCACGCTGTTTTACTCGTTTGAAGTTCAACAGCCGAATGAACATGGAACGGGTGAGGGGGGTGGGGGGGGGGGGGGGGTTAAAGAGTGAGTAGGGTATCGTATTAAGGTAGAGTCCCCAGTTTTCCGTTTTCTTAAATGCAAATTCCGTGTTCTTCGGTGACATGTACGAAACATAATTATGATAAAGCAATTATAAATAGTGGAAATCTTAGAAAAACGCATGTTTCTTTAATATATTCGCTCTGTGGTATGCAGATCAAGGTTGGCGAACACATGCTAAATAGTGCGAACAGGTTTGATCGGCAGATTTTCCACTGATGCACGATTTTGCTTTGATTTTCATGATTTTCACTCAATTCTTCGTAATTCAGATTTTTAAACCTGAAAATCGTATTTTCCGTGAAATTCCGTGAATTCCGTGACCTTCTCGAATTCCGTGAAATTTTTCCGTTTTCCCTATCGCGGAAAACTGGGGACTCTATATTAAGGGAAAGGACGAGGAGGGGGACGAGAACAAGTGAGCGAGAGAGAGAGAGAGAGAGAGAGAGAGAGAGAGAGAGAGAGAGAGAGAGAGAGATGGGGGATGGGGAAGAAGGATAGGAAGGGGACAGGGATTACGTTATTCTACCATGCTTCTTAATTTGGAGGAATTTTATATCACATTTGAGCAACAGGAGGGCAAAAAAATGTAAAGAAAAAAAGATTAGCTGAAAGGATATTGAAACAATTTTATATCAAGACTAATGGTCAAACTTCGGGTACATGCCTTTTTACAACTCCAACTGCTATTATAAAGACAACCTTTCAGCACTTCACAATCAAAAGTGTAGGCCAACTTTGGTCGATCGATTAGAGCCGCCATATCTTTTTGCCCGAGGAGAAAACGTATGAAAAATTTGAAATGCAGAGTGAAGTGGATACAACTCGAACAAACGTGCCCTGGGGAGGAGGGTGAATTATAGGCGTACATTCCATATCCCTTCGTTTGATTGGGTCAATATTTTGGTCAAATATGCAGCTTATTCTTATTTTTCTTCGACAGGCAATCTTCACTTGAGATTTGATGGATTGGAGGGGTGCAAATCTTCTTCCCTTACATTCTCATTTTTTCCCTTCTATAGTAAATGAGGTATAATAGTTGATCTGATTACGCCGATGCTGGTATACATTACCCCCAACAAAAGGGCATCGCGTTTGAGTGACATTTAGCAGCGGTCGATCTAAAGGGAACAGCCATAAATGTGTTTTGCTAAACCACACGCAATAATTCTACTTTTGTAGCCCTCGTCATGTTGCAGTTATATCAAAATATGACTGATAACATGCAGAGACCAAATTTAATTAGCCAATGCTAAAATACCCTATCGCCTATTCCCCTAGCCGCAGGGGGAAATCACTGAGCATAATTTCACAACACTGTACAGGGATATATTCCGCAGATCATTTCGTCAAGTGATAATCTTTTAAAATGTAAGCATAAACTATATGAAACTAAACATTCAAAATGTTGCTTCACGTGTATGAATGGCCTGGACGTCATAAGCCAGAGCACAAATTGCTCCGAGTACAATTTTAAACACTGATCAACTTAATTTCCTGGATCACAGCGCTGTGGTGAATCTCTTCCCCCAATCACTCGCAGTCTAAGCTCTAACACTGATTCTCTTTGTAATGAACATCTAATGTTTGAGGAAAGCTGTCATGGCTGTAGAGAAAGGCAATGACTTAAAACGTAAAAAAAAACAACAACAAAAAATAAAAACAAAACAAAAAAAACACAACACACACACACACACCCACATGCACACGTTGGTATCAATATGCATATAGCACGATAATTCATTTCATGTAGTAGAAGAGCAATGTAGATAAAATGCCTTGCTCAAGGGCATAGGTTCCTCCACACAAACAAAGATAACAAACTGACACACACCCCACACACACTTACCGTAAGCCTAAAAGATACACCAAAAACCATCTAACCAACCAACCTACTATGAATAATAAATAAAAACAAGGAAAAATGTACAATAATCTTTGCATGTACGAAGAAGTGAATGAACAGAATTAACAGATTTCTGAGCTTATTTCATACTACTGTAATTTGTTTATATTACTGTAGATCACATTATGATATTTTCTCTTTTAAAAACGTAAATATGAAGGAAAGAGAAAGACTAACAAACAAACAAACAATGACAGAAAGAATTCGGTTATTTGTGATTGCGTCATTATTCTTTCTGTTTAAAATGTCTTATTCCGTGGGAGTAAATTTTTATCTTTTTAGCATCTAAACAAGTAAAATGTCCACACTTATCGTGCTTATTGTCTGTTTTGGAAGCCGGACAGGATGTAAGCGGGTTATCTGCATCCAAATCAATACAGGCTCCATTACATCTTACCGAAAAAGATCGCCTTTCCGTCCAACATCTTCTTTGTTCTCCTTATACAGTTATAGTTCAGAGAATCATTATCCGGTTAGAATGTCTATTTTTACTGGATTATATGTATCTGAGAAGAAAGACGATACAAATACTGCAATAATTGCCCAGATTATAGTGTTTAAGTGCCAGCTAATTTCGTTGTTAGTTTTTGATGTTTGATTGACCACGTATATCCAAAAGGGAAACTTTGATTCGTTTTTTTTTTAATGAATAAGAATAGAAAAGATTTTAAAAGCACTCTGAAATGAAATAATAAAATAATAAATATCCATGCAGATGAATTCATTTCCAAATGGTTAATATTGCATGAAAATGGTTGTTGATTCTACTTGTTATGGACCCCAAATCAATAATTTTCCTTAACAAATACAACTTACTGAACATGACTATAAACATGATAAATATGCAATTAAAAAACACGAGATAAGGAACTAATTTTACGCATTGTGGATATTTTCTATCAGACTCTTTTTCTTTTTCTGCCCTGCCTGGGATGACACCCTATCTTGACATTTATTAGATGAAATAAAATAGACAAGGCGAGACTGAATCTTATACGTAAAACGCTTAAGGTGATGAGTGAGTAACAGTTTCTGACAGCTTACATGACACGCAAAATACCAAACCAACTAATCAAGCTAAATTTATACATTAGCAATCTGTTTTTTTATTTTTATTTTTTAGACTGTATTTTGAAAAGTCCTAATGTCAGATGAAAATATTTTTAGGGACTCCAGGTGTTTTTCACGATCTTATTTTTCATGCCATTTATCATGTTTGCACTTTGTACAACAACTGAACCTCTTTCAAATAGTTTTTTTTTCTTCTGATGCTTGTACAATATTGATGGAAATCATGGGAATAGCATGACGCAATGTACATGCCTATTTCTGTAGTCTCTAGGAAGGAGGAAAAGGGGGACTTCTAAAAACGCATATATTCCTCTTTCTTCACCTCCCCTCCTCGTCATTTCCCCTTCCTACTCTCCTTTCCTTTCACAAAAACTGAAAATATACGAGTGACCGCAAATTCCAGTCGTTTTTTTATTCCATAGACTCCAATGTTAGGCAAAAGTATACCCAGGTTGGTTTTGCAAGTGGCGGAATTCAGTGCTATATATCTTGAAAATAACATCTTATATTTCAAAACCCATATATTCCTGGCTAATTATCTATACTTCTGAACATCTTTTTTACAACACAGACATCAGAATTCAACAATTTATCAAATCAAGCCTCCACAAAGTTAGCGGATTCCTTTAACTCTCTTTTTACCACTCCTCCCCATTCCTTTGAATCTCTCATCTCTGATCGATCCCCCCCCCTCTCTCTTCTTCCCCGATAGGAGTCATACTTATACCGAGCAATCACCCATAGTCAGTTAATGGGACTCATCGCAGCACGTGAGTTTGTCTATATCCTGAGGGTGATCAGAAAACCAGAGGATGGCTGCATACAAGCCGCATGTCAGAGCATCGACCATCCCAGTTACCCTGCCCAAAACTCGCCGGTAAGGGGTATCAACTACCCCTGTGGTACATACTTTACAGTGCAACCAGAGTAAGTACTCAAGTCATTGAGCTTCATCGCTCACTCTCTTTAAAAAAAAAAGAAGTGAATGCATTCACTCTGTTAGGGGTGAATTTAAGAAAAGAGTGAATTTAGAGTGAATTAAGAGTGAACTAAGAGTAAATATTATGATATTCACTTTTTTAGGGGTGACCTCATCACTCCAGGATTTTGAATGATCACTGAGGTCACCCCTCTAAGAGTGAATAAATAGTCAAAATCACAATTTTTACTTATTCACTCTTAATTGTTCTATTTCTTTTGTTATGCATCATCACGTACAATTATTTGTTAATCATTCTTCCTATTATCATAATTTATCATTATCATCATTATTGTTTTGTTATTAAAATCATCTATTATCATTTTCGCATTGATAATACAACTCTTAATAATAACGATAATAATAATAATGATGATAATGACGATGGTAATAACTTTATTGTTGTTGTTCTTCTCATTCAATGTGTTCTCTGCAGTTTGCAAAATCTGTCGTCTTTTACCAGGGTATTCGCTATCATTTTCGTTTCATTCCATTCTTTTCAGCGGAAATGGTAATTATTTCATCCATATGTGACCTTTTCCACTCTCCCTTTGATGGAGATACAGTAATTCATTTCCATTAGTCTTATGTATATCTGGTAAATATATTTTAAAACAACCATTACAGTGATTAGGTTTCTTATTGTTGCTGTCGTGATGAAACCTTTCTGTCGTCATTTCCCTTTTGATTTCACCTACTGATCAGTTTTCCCTTCATCCTTCCCCATTTTTTACATATTGAAATATTTACATAATTTTCGCGTCCTTTTTTATCTACTCATTTTTTTTTTTTACCTTATCTGCATTTTCCTTTTCTTCTTGCTCAACGTATTTCTCTGTTTAATGAATACATTTATCATGTTTATGTTGTTTATTTCTATCATATACATGTACAAGCGTCCGACGCTCTTAATTTCATTGCATGATCTTTCAGGTTTGTAGTTATTTTTCAGCAGTGCCTTTTCATATCATTTTAAACACGTTAAAAACAAGAATTGCGGCCTAATTTTTGCACCAAGCAATGTTTACAGCAATCATCATAAAATCTTTGATCGCATCGTGGCATTCAAGTACAAAATATGATTTTGATAAATGCATTAAATTTATTTCATGTAGATGATTCACAAGATAATGTAGACGAAATGGCATCAAGTATCAAAATTAATTGTCTCATTCTTTTTTTTATATCATTCACCAGCGAATTACACAGACAGCAAAGCTATAATGTTACAGACCTGCTTTCATACGACATGCAGGATTTATCAAGAGGAAATGGCACAATAAGAACTGTGATCATCAAATGATATGATGCGTCCTGTTTCATAAGATATGTATCGCGTAACAAAATCAGAGGTGTAAGGGAAAACAAGCTGGACAAAGTCGACTGTATCGCTGCAGCTGTCAAGGCTCGGCTGCCTTTTGATACCCCTCTAGGGTACCCAAAACATGTAACTTGAGTATTTATCCTGTGCCTTCTGACATTTCCACGAGAGCTGCAGTTTCCGGGTCTCTTCGTCATCCTTTGCGGAAAAAGGTGTTTTACTTGAATCGAAGTTGCATGCGTTAACTGGTTAAGGAGGGGATTTGAAGCCGGCAGGGTTGTGGAATTGATCGAGGAGAACAGACGTGCAAAAAGCCAATGCCCGCTGACAATCTCTTTCCAGAGCTAATGAAATACACAGCGTTGCTACTTTGTCTTCTTTTCCTTCTGTACTCTGTTGAGCTCGGGAAGTTGTCTCTGTATACTTTAGCTATATCTTTGCATTTTATGTCTCCTCTAGTTCTCTGTCAACCTTTTCCTTCTCGTAAATACCTAGTTTTTTCAAAACCTGATCGAGAACATACCTTCCTTGCTGATTATCATTTGCGGTCTCTTACTCGTCACGATTATAAACAACAATCATCTTTATCATCCTTCTCCTCCTCCTCATTATTATTATTGTCATCATCATCACCACCACCACCACCATCATCATCATCATCGTTATCAAAATCAATATCATCATTGTTTTCATGACCATTATCATTACTACCGTCATGACCGTCAAAATCGCTATCATCGCCGTAATCATCATCATTATCATCGCCGTCATCATCGTCATTATCATCCATCTTCTGCTCTGCCTTCATCATATCGCCTTCAGCATGTCGTATAACCTTACACACATGCAAGTTTACGACAACTTCATGCGTACTTATCCTCGGGCAACTCTATCTGTCATGCAGTGAGATTGAAAATAGCAATAATACCGAGTAATCTTTTGTAATGAAAGATAAATCCCACTCTCGTTAGCTTATCGTTCAATTTCGAGTCTTGGAATAGATGGATATAAAATAGAATTAGCATAAAGGCGTATAGTATTCTCTCCCGACCTTGTATTTAAAACATTCCGCCTGAGAAAAGATTCCAAGTTCAACGGAGAGGACTATTACAAAGTGTAATGAAACTGTCATAGAAAAGTAGTGAAACTGAATAACTTTCTTAATCATGCCAATGGGAGATAATCCAGTACATCTACTTTAGACGTTCAATTAATTTGGTATCATGATGGTTAGAATTAGTATAAACGTGGCTTTGTGTAGCGCCGTCTTTTTTTAAAATGCCTCGATGTTAAACATGTATTCTCTATCTCAGGAGACCTAATGCATCTGAACAAAGCGTCCAGTGTCTTTCTATCAGGTATTTTATACAAGGAAAGAATACTTTATTTATCACACAACTGGCGATCTTACACAAAACAAAAGAGAATTTCGTTACCATGGTTACGATTTAGCAATCAGAAGGGAAATGTACAAACTCATAGACTTTTCTCACTAACAGTCTAACAGAAATTGGTGGCAGAAACAATTTGAAGAATTCAAACAGAGAACACAACTTAATGGCTTCTTTAACATGTTTAATATACCTTGTACATGTTGTAGGGGACATGATTGAACAGTACAGAAAAAAATACAAAGTAAAGAGACAATATCCCCTCACCTTAAAGATGAAATATTCAAAACCTCTTGAGTTGTTATTATATTTAGGATTTTCGGAAAAGCTGAAAAAAAAGCTTCATTATACCAGTGTACGATACCCCCGTAAAATACAATGACACCCCGTAGCATCCGACGTGGATTCTGTTCTTTAATCTTCAATCTTGCCCTTTCTCTGAACCTGTAGAAGTTGAATCTCTTTTCTTTATGTCCTGCAAGTCAGTTGGTTGTACCTTCTTTATTCTTAAGTAAGGCCTGTTTTCTCAATGCCGTGCTGGACACCCGCATTGAGAATTGAACTATTTCTGGTCCAACTAGTTGTCACCCCCTCATCACATCACTCTTTATTTACTCTATTCCGCCGGTGGTGAATTCGAATGCCAACCAACGCAGGTCTCTGGGCAAATGGTGGGTGTTTGATGCATTGCGGTGACAATGGCGACAGAAACAGTATGAATTTAGATGAAACAGACCCGCGGAATCAGTATCACAGGGTGTTAAAACCCTTTGAAGGAAGTGTCATTGGTTTGCGTAAGGCCTGACCGCCATTTCTTGAACTCGAGGAAATCGAGCAACCTCAAATCTAAACCATTTATATTAAGACTTCCGAGGTTTTCCCGAGATGACACAATTAATTTTACCATGGCGATTACCCGTAACTGTTAGAACAAGCTATAATTTGAGGCAATAGTCATGATAGTAGTAGCAGTAGTAGTATTTTCAGTGTTTACAGTAGTAGTAGTAGTAGTAGTAGTAGTAGTAGAAATGGTAGTAGTAGTAGTAGTAGCAGCAGCAGTAGTAATAGTAGAAGTAGTAGCAGTAGTGGTAGTAGTAATAATAGTAGTAGTATAGCAGTAGTAGCAGCAGTCGTAGTAATAGTAGTAGAGTAGCATCAACAGCAGCAGCAGCAGTAGTAGTAATAGTAGTTGTAGTAGTAGCAGTAGTAGTAGCAGTAATAGTAATAGTAGTTGTAGTAGCAGTAATAGTAGTAGTAGAACAAGAAGTTGTAGTACTTGTGTAACTATTCCACATGAAGGATAGATTTCAGCATGGCAGCTACATTTCCCCAATACTTAGCAACCTGTTCTATGTGTCTTGTCAAACAGGTGTGCATTTGCATGACCTGATAATATTTATTTCAACACTTTCGAGAAAGTAATACAATTTTCACAATTTAATAAGCTATAATTGAAATGGCCATTTGACACCAAAATGTACCCCAAGAAAATTGCAATACTGAAATTTGTTCTGTATCAATTTGACCTGAATTTAAATAGAAACTTATGAGTTATAATGGTTGGAAAATAAAAGGCACTTTGGTGTTTTTTTTTTCCTTCAGGGGAGTGTAAGACCTCCTTCCCAACAGAAACTTTTTGTCACTTTTTTACATTTTGGCATGTGCAACAATACCTCTCACTTCTGACGAACTATGCTACAACTGCCTTGACAGGAAAATTAAGTCTTTTTTTGGGGGGGGGGAGGGCAACCCATCCCACGGAAAATCTTGCCAGTTTTTATATTTTAGTATTGTATACTCAAACAACCTCCTTCTGACAAAGTTTGGTGCATACGTTAGATGGGGTGAAATCAACCCGACTTTGAAACTTTTTTGAGGCTCTGAGGGCTACCCCGGCGGCTGCGTTCAAGCTGAAAACTTTTTGTTAATTAGATGGATGGCCTAAGTAACTTTAAGGGTTAAATGTGATATTTGAAATAGCAGGACTATTTCGGGACAAGCTCCTAGACCATTAAACATTAAAAGCAAACCTAAGAGGACAAAACTTGGAAGGCGATTTTGAACTCTAAATATGCTAGTACCGACCTTAACCTCTTTAACACAAGAAAATTAAATTTTGAATGCTCGTCCAATTCGTTTGAATCTTTTCATGGCAAAGGAGAACATTATCCATAAGGATGACGGTGACATAACATCTGAAAACCCTCAAAGTAACACCAAAGGCCATCACCGAAAAGGCGATTTTATAATTTGGACAATGAACGAAGATAAAGACTAATGTGGCAAAACTTTTAGATGCCCATCCAACTCCTTGGATTGAAGTGACGAGCTCTACACGCGTGCATCACAACCTGGTGGCGACTCTGACACAAGTAGACCAGAAGATATCTTCATCACCGTGTTTGTCAGGATCACACTTTCGACGAAGCAAGACGAGAGAGTTCCTGCGTGACAGCACCCTGTACGAAAGGTCAACGGCATTTATTCGCTAAAACGAGCAGACGACAAACCCATATCGAATATCGGTATCGACAGTCCTGTTCGCAGCAACGTTCTCCTTATCTTCCTAGTTTCCCTCCCTCGGGGAATTAGACCGTATCGGCACATTATCAAACGATTAAGTCTTCATTGCTGACAAGGGAGATTCCTTTATACAGTGCTAAATCTTCCTCCAGGGTGTAACTTAAGAAGTTTTTTAACCTCCATGCAACAAGGTATTAGAGGCAAAGCGGTACTTCCTAAATTCTGCTGAACATTTCTAGATCTTATCTTCTGGTATTATCTCCCCTCATCATTCGAAATGGTACAAGAATGATTGCTGAGGAATACACCCATCTGCTTAATGGACATTTCAACAAGAAACGCATTTATCCATGCATCGGTGAGAGTGTAGGTTTTCATAACGATATCAATCTTTAATGGTAGTATATCTGCACGGTGATTCTTTAATGCTGCATGGTCTTTAGGAGTTCAGCCATTAGGATGTTACGTGAAGAATAAATGATGGTGAAGATGTACCTGGTTCCTACCACCTAACTATTGTTGGATTTAGACTGGACGTTATGTAAATAACATCCGATCTTCTTTTACAACAGGGAACTGTGAATAAAAAGTATCATGAGACTGCTCTGCCAAAACCACTTTCACCTGCAGTGACCTGTCTCATGGATCTTGTTAACTATCAAGGCAGAAGTTCAAGCAAAACCAAAATCTTTATGAAGTTAATGATTATTTATTCACACTTGCCTACCTTTTAGGTTTGAAAGAATTGAGCAAAACGCTGAGCCAAATAAAACGTAGCATCATATTAATGCAAGAAATTCCCTTATTGATCATATTCATTTACATTTTTGCTTATCATGCTTAATAATAATAATAATGACAACAACAACAACAACAATAATAATAATAATAATAATAATAATAATAATAATAATAATGATGATAATAATGATAATAATAATAATAATAATAATAAATAATCAGTTTTTATATAGCGAAAATTACAATTAAGTCTCTAAGCGCTATGGAAAAGAAGATGCTTATCAGAGGTAAAACAAGTCTTAGAGCTACCACTTCAGCCACTTGACTGAGGTATTTCTCATATGCAAATTTGTTTATATTTTGTTATTCCAGAATAAGTATATGTATGTTTGTTGATCTGTGTTATTTGCATTATGTTGTGGAAATAAAGAAATTTCAAACTTCAAACTTCAGCAGTGTTCAGGCATGGGGACGTGGCACCGCATCATCCAAAATATCCCTCAGCATCTTTGAACTTTTTTTAGAGCACTTAAAGAACATACCAGTTACCTGACAAAAGTTGTGTATTGCTAGTACATGTGTAATAATCCCCAAACTTTACCTCGCATTCTAAGGGTTAACGGTAAGGGAATTTGAAGAAAATAAAGGATAACATAAGACGATAACAGCGGCATCAAATGTTACTTAGATTCGGGAAAGGCCTAAATGCCATGATCCCTGTCCGCGTACGCCCACTTTTCTACTCATTAGTAGCCTTTTGTTTATTGAGAGTATATTTTCTTTTGTACATTAGTAAACTAATTTGACTAGCCCAAATTCTGAATATAGTATTACATTTAATCAAATTCTATAATTCTGTTATTACTGCAATCATAAACATGTTTTGTACATAATAATTTCACATGAAAAATAGCCGAAGCTGGATTACTCATATTTACATGTTTGGTATGATAAATAACATTTAAAAATGATGTCATGTTAAACACTAACAGAATATAAATAGGCCTAAGCCATTATAAAGGGGAAAATTTCGGGCCAGTTTGTGAGATATTCAAATAAATTGCACATCCGATATTAGAAATTACACCCCTAAAAGATGCTAATTGGCATATGATGTTATTGCTTTATTCTTTTTTTTTTCCTTCGTATTTCAAAAGGCTTCAACCAGATACAAAAATGGTAGAAATAATTATATTTTGATACAAAT
The DNA here is from genome assembly GCA_029962745.1 of Echinometra lucunter. Classification (NCBI taxonomy): domain Eukaryota; kingdom Metazoa; phylum Echinodermata; class Echinoidea; order Camarodonta; family Echinometridae; genus Echinometra; species Echinometra lucunter. The sequence continues at coordinate 6,621,145 of CM057156.1, forward strand.
TACTCTTAGGAGAAACTAGGACTATGTTAGAAAACCAGCATTCAATTTTCTGTAGTTAAACTGACCAATGAAACAAGTTCTTCATCTTTTGTTGAGCAGTTGAGTTGATCAACTAAATCTGGCAATGGGCTACTTTCAAAACATTTTTTGTTTACTGATTGAAATTTACGATAAATAGAGAATTGACGTACAGACATCTTAATATTGTTTCCTGAGGTAACCACGTCTGATAAATAGATCGATTTGTCAAAGATCTCAGCGAATTTCCCACAAAGTGCGTCCTCTGTCTTTTAAAGTTGGTAAATTACATACTTGATATGCATTTGAATATGAAATGAAATCATGTCCTAAAATATTCTTGCGCACTCTGTGTGTTGTAATGTAAGACTGCTATGAAACACTTGAAGAAATATTCCAAAATCGGTAGTATATAGCCTATATGATGGTATAATACTCTAAATCTTTCAAAGGTAGACTGAATTTCTTAGGTATCCTCAACATATACCGTTTTTTTTTTGTGCACCTTTTCCTTGAATAACCGATGTATGAATTCCATGTCAATTCAGAAGACATAATGACTCAAAGAATTTTAGCACTTTGTACGTTACATAGCATAGACTCATTTATGAAGAGAATTTCAGGAGGTGGAGGATGTTCTTCAATGAAAGTAATCTGCGGGGTAAAACACTTCAAATGATTGAGTGAAATGTTCACTGCGACAGTATTGCACAGCATTAAGTGTAGGCTTTAATTGTGAAACGTCATTGTTAGAAGCACTATATTGGAAGTTTTTCCTCATCAACCATTTTCCATAATTACAAAGAGAATTGGTCCGAGACGCGTGCCTTGGGGAACATCGTCATGATTACGTTAATATCAGAGAAAAATCTATCGTGGTTATGTGGTTTTTTGTTTACGACATTCTCAAAAAACAAGACTTGTAATAAATTTATTTTCTGAGGTTGTATTTGCATACAAACCATATTTTAAATCAGAATATTACGATCGGAGCGCTCATTTTCTTTTCTTTTTTTTCTCTCTTTTTTTTAAAGATCTGTACATAAAATCTTTGAGACAGACAATGTGGCATTGAACCACTAAGATGAAAAAAAAAAGTCATTTAGTGATTGGTACACAAACAGATGACTCTTTTATGCTCGTTGGAAATGTTTCGCTACTAATACTTGTCTGCAAATTTCGCTTCTACAACACCCCTCCATTAATCATAGTCAAGGTACGCCCCAGGATTAAGGGTTTGGCTGGCATAAGGTCGTATCATCGCTCAATTTCACCCCGTTTCCGCATTACTGGTGCATGTATAAAAAATAGGGTCATCAACCTCAAGTGTGAGCTTGGAGGAGAGTGTCCTCTCTGCTTAGATACTGGATAAGTTGCCTAAGAATCCCGCTCATACTGTGAAAAACAAGTGTAGTTATGAAAAAGGTATTGGCTACCGTTTGCATGGTTTGTGACATGATGTACGTATCTGCGTTTCATATTATTTGACAACGTGTATGACACCCACCTACCAACAGATATGACAGGCAAAGTTCCCTTGCCTTTGCTGAGGTAAATTATGTTATTTTTTATTTGAAAAAAATTCGCTCTTTAATTCTTCTTTTTAATTTTTTTTCTTGAAGGTAAATTATGTGATTTCCCCAAATACTGTATATAGACAGATAGTTATTTCATTTTCATATTTCAATCTTCAAGTTTATTTACATATTTCAACATTCAAGTTTACTTGGCCCAATGACGTTCATTTATGTTTTTTGGTTGTTATTCTTATTTTCTCTGTGATTCAAAGTATATCACATATCTGCTTCTTTTTCTCTTTCCTTCTTGAATGGGTGAACCTTCAGGGGGTCAAAGACGAGGTCTAGTTTCATTTTAACCATCACCGTTCAATGGGCATTAATCTCCAGACATTCTTGAATAATGTTTGCAACGGACTTCCTCGCATTATTATTTGGCTAGAGAAAACATTGTTCTCTCAAGTAATAACCTTTAAACAGGTAAAGTGTTACATTTCCCTGCTTTAAATGCAAGTGGCTTCATGTAAGGGTTCTTTAGTTAAGAATGACCTCTTTTTATAATATGTAAAAACACCTTACCTGTTTAAACCAGTGGTGCAAAAGCCACGAATAAGGCTGGTGTACACCAAACCCTTCTGGGATTTGAAGTTTTTTTCGAAATGCCATATCAGTTGGATAATCTTGTCAATTAGAATTCAATTTCAATTTTATTCCTTTTCACCTAATTCAGTACATATTCACCCGGCGGCTACGCGGTACTCCAGTACTAACCCCCCTTTTTTAAAGTGAGCTGTAATGGGTTCCCTAATATGTTAATACCAGGGAATTGACTACACCTGGGTGAAAGTGACCATTGTAAAATGACCAACGTATTCCGACGATATATTTGGAAAGAGCATTTGTGCCTTGCCAGGGGGTTGGAATACTGCAATATTTGAACAATATTTACGACCGGTTTTGTGGCTCATGTATACTAAAGCCTTTCGAAGCTACTAGTGCGTTCATTATGGTTCATTAAATTATTAGCGAAGTGACTACTCGGATTCCCAAACACTTTGGAAGCGATATCCATACAGTCGGCTATGCTACACTGTATGGTTTAGATCTAAGACAAGATGACTTTTGTGGTAAAGATACTGGCAATATTATAGTCATTTCACATTCCTATCTTTAGGTTAAATGTGTGCCCATCAAAAGAGATCTCTTTTTAAGTTTGGTGTAGAGTGAGGTTAGGGTAACAAACTAAAAGTTTTTTTTTAAAATTTTGTTTTGTTTTTGCTTTATGCATTTATTTCACCATCTTAAAATTTGGACTGGTATTGCTTCTTAGCTCATAATTTTCCACTCGTACCTTTAAATGTGAGATGTACTGTTGTGTGTTTGATTAGCTTTCGAAAACTGTGTCACTCGGGAAGTAACATTTGATTGTTGTACGACCGCCCTCCTGTACATGACGAGTAAACAAGAAAGGCGTGCTACCACCGGGTATTCCTCGTAAATCCAATCTCCAATTCGATTTGATTCGGTCCAAATACCACTAACTGTACACTGCACCTTCCAGAAAGAGATAGGAAGGTAGAGGAAAAGAAAGAAAGAGAGAGAGAGAGAGAGAGGGAGAGAAAGAAAGAGAGAGACTAACGTGCACAGCAAAAGATGGGGGGGGGGGGAAGGACTGGAAAAACATACTGGAATGGAAGTAATAAAGAAAACGAATTATTGTACAGAGAGAGAGAGAGAGAGAGAGAGGGGGGGGGAGTAAGATAGTAGGAGAGGGATGAATATAATAAAACATGATATAAGAGAGAAGGAGAAGAAGTGAAAAAAAATGGAGAGAAAACGAGGAAGAATCAAGATGAAGAAAAAGAAAAAAGGAGAAAGAGAAGAAAAGAAGAGGTAGAAGGAACAGGAAGAGAGGGCATGAAGAAGGAAAAAGAAGAGAAAGAGCGAGGAAGGGAGTGGATATAGAAGAGGGGAAAGAAAGAAGCAAAAATGATGAAAAGAGATACTATACATGGAAAGAAACAAAGGAGATAGAAACCACTAGAGAAAGAAAGAGAGAGAGAGAAGACGAGAGAGGACAAGAGAGAGAGAGAGATAGAGATAGAGAGAGAGAATGGGAAAATACCAAAAAGGTTGAGCCTCACGATGGAAGCAGAGTAGATATACGGCTGTTACTTTTCATCAGGCTATACAAGGCGTTACGTTTCTTTCAATATTTGTCCAGTGTTACGTTTTTATTTAGTTTCTTGATGCATCGATTTAACCATCGTAACTTAAAACAATGTCAGCATGCTAAGTAACTTGAGCTAAGCCTCTAAACATGGTAAAGCCGTGTTCTGGCGCTATCCTCATCCACCTAATGCACCTACCCGATGCTGGCGGTTTAAAGGAAACAAGCGAGCCAAGATGTAACATTTCTGCATTGCGATGCTCACAAGAAACATGAAGAACATGATATTTACCCGGCAGATTAAGAAAATAAAACACACCGCCGGGTGAAATTTGTATTTAGTCAGTAAGCACTTCTTAAGTGCTTGCCTGCTTGCCTGCAGTTTAAGTATGTGATGTTGGTGATGGTAGTAATGTGATGCGCAAGCACCAGATGGGCTTTCCGATGCAGTGATGTTTTGTTTCTTAGAGAAAAGGGGCATTGCATTCATGACTTGAGAAATATTGTCTATTTTTGCATTATGTTTCGATCGTGTAATATTTTTCTATGCATGTGAATTTCATATTAGTAAAATATCGCGATGATAGAGGGCGTCCTGGTAGACAGATTTTTATTTCATATGTAAATCTGAAAAATGCCCTCATTAAAATTGAAAATGTGTTTTTCGTAATGTTAAGGGAATGATGTATTTTGATTACATTCACTGAAATGAAACGGTTTCAGAAGCAGAGTATAAATTGGGCGGTATCAAAAATACGAGGAATAGCTGGCATAAGATAGGACAACCACTTCTTGCAAGAAAGTATTTCACAATGACATAAGACTTGCTTGCTTGAATACATCTAATGGAAATAATGATGATGAAGGTGATAACACTACTACTACTACTACTACTACTACCACTACTACTACCACCACCACCACCACCACCACCACCACCACCACCACTACTACTACTACTACTACTACTACTACTACTACTACTACTACTACTACTGCTACTGCTACCACTCCTACTGCTGCCACTGCTGCTACCACTACTACTACTACTACTACTACTACTGCTGCTACTGCTACTACTCCTACTGCTGCTGCTGCTGCTGCTACTACTACTACTACTACTACTACTACTACTACTACTGCTACTACTACTACTGCTGCTACTACTACTGCTACTACTACTACTAATACTACTACTACTACTACTACTACTGCTACTACTACTACTGCTGCTACTGCTGTTATTACTACTACTACCACTATGAACATGACTGACAAAGAAAGCGGACAAAATAAACAACCTCTCATTCTACCCTTCACAGTGGTTCTGGTAGTCAAAAGAACACCCCTTCACTGCTATTATGTTTAATCAGTAGTTCCAGGTGAATATGCATGTTACACCTGTTCCTCATATTTTAGATAATAGCAGTGAAGGGATGTTCTTTTGACTACCAGAACCACTGTGAAGGGTAGAATGAGGGGTTGTTTATTTTGTCCGCTTTCTTTGCCCGTCATGTTCATAGTGTACTACTACTGCTGCTGCTGCTGCTACTACTACTACTACTACTACTACTACTACTACTACTACTACTACTACTACTACTACTACTACTACTACTACTACTACTACCACTACTGCTTCTACTACTACTACTACTGCTGCTACTACTACCTACCACTACTGCTGCCACTACTATCTATCTATATAAAACCTTGCTTCCATAAACCACTGAATTTTTGGGATTTTTACCCATGGGGCTTGGCTCTTACTAACATATATTTCCATACAATCAAGTGTATCATTTGGGTGTCTTTGATTGTCTAAAAAATATTTGGTAAATGTTCGATAGCATCCCCTTAACATTGGTTGCACAGTTCAACGAGGAAACAATTCATCAAATCAACCATGGATGTTAACAGAAATAGCTGCAAACCGTGCGGTCTGCCGCTTTGTTGGAATGTTTATCTTTTGTGTTAACACACTTTATGGAATTCTTGGACTGTATCATTATTCACTTCTTCCAAATGACATTTCATCGCATCATCAGTGAATATAGCTAGTTCCATTCTTTGTAGGAGAGAGAGAAAAAAACACATTCGATTTGTTCTTTTTATAGAATAAATGGCTTGCACTGTGCATGTAGGGATGTGCAGCGCTACGCGTAAGTCATACGCCTCTTCTATTTGTAGATCTACCTGTCCTGATCTTTACTCTTCGTTTCGTTCTGAGATCCACATGGTCATGTCTTAATCACACGGGGGAGGAATATACACCCTTCCAGCTAACACACTGGTGTTGAAACACCTGTTCTAACAATAAACCAATTGGATTTTCCCGGGCTGTACGGTGTGTGTAATCCAACGCCCCCATCAACATCGGCACACGTTATCCGACGAGCTGGGATAAGGAACTCATCACCAGCTACCGAAATTCAATTCCAATCATTGTCATGATGGCTTAAAGGGACAGGTTCCGAAAAAGGGTCGTACATTTAGGTACAGCTGAAAAATCCACTAAGAGGAAAATGGGATGAACCATTTTATGGTATCTTTGAAAGGTAATCTAGGTTCTAGTCTACTAGTATCTGTTTCTTTGCGGCGACACCTCTGGAGTTTGCTAGTATAATTCATTGGCAATTTACACATTCTTGTTGTTATGGGTATGAATTATGGAGTTGGGAAAAGAAAGAAGAGCGGAAATGTCACCAACAAGAAAGTAAAGAAAGAAAAATACAAATGGCATGTTTACAAGTAGGACTGAGAAGAGGACAAAATGATATCTACTTCGAGCAGTGTTTGACCGATGGAAATAAGGATTCACAAGGATTACTATTTCAACAAACATAAAGGACAATATGACACCAGCGATGGAGGACTGAGAAAAACAAAATAATCTCATCAACCGAAGAGATACTGGGGGGGGGGGGGGATCTGTTTTTCATCTTTGGAACTAGCCAGAAAATATCGAATACTATCAACTTTAAAAAGTCAGTCAGAAATCTCTAAAAACCACCGCACACCTTACGATCCTACTGGTCTGCGACCAGTCTGCGACTGACTGAGAGGAGATGACTCGCAGGGCAGTCACAAGCCTTGAAACCGCACATCTTGCGATCCGACTATATTAATACTGCTGTCTGACTGGCTGGAGGTTGGATTTAGCCTGAGATCCAGTTGTAGATATTCGATTTGTCTCTGACTGGTCTGCGATTCTCAAGCTGACAAGAGCTGTGACGTCACATCTCCTCTCACTCAGTCGCAGACCGGTCGCAGATCAGTCGGATCGTAAGGTGTGCGGTGGGCTTCAGCGAACTGGCCGGCCGGCCGGGCAGTATACTGTAAACGTCTCTGCGCTGGACACAAATGCCCTGATTACGTAAGCACTATCAGTGAACCAAACATTACAATCACAGAAATAAGGGTGGTGTTTGTAAAGGTCAGACATCTTAATTTTTTGTTGTTGCAGAATACCACAAGCAAATATCAGAGGGAAGAATTTTTTATTAGATATTTCATCTAACATCCTCATAACATGATATCCCTCATTTACTTGCCTGCTCTCGTACATTCTTCCTGCTCCACCTTTCTTCTTCTCTTTCTGCTTCTCTCTCCATCTTCCGGTAGTTTTCGCAGGTGTCACAACCTCTTCACCTAGATTACACCGGCGTGAGTAAATTCACTTTGATGGTTATTAACCTGATTGTCTGAAGAAATTTGAAGAAAAGATACTATACGAGAAGGAGAAGAAGCTTACAAGCGACCAAACAGTGCCACCCAGAAATCCCTCATTTAACATCTACTCTAGATGAAGCTAGGTATCTAATGTAGATGGTGAACAACCGCGATAGCGGATGTGACACTAGGTCTCAATGGCATTGATTACTTTGTGCAGGGCGGAGGAGGGTCTTCCAAAGTGAAGGAAGGGGGAGGGGACACCAGAAATAAAGGGCACTTACAAAGGATGAACAAGAGAAGGGAAAATACAATTGTTGATATGAGAAAAGCCCCATGTTGTTTTTATTCCACTATTAATGATCATTTTCTACATATTGCTTCTACACGTACATGGTTATAACTACTGTACTTTGCAGCTGTGTGTGAGTAAACTGTGGTCTGATTACTCATTTGCGAGCAAGCGAGACCACGTGTTTGCGATTCTTCCTGTAACTTCATCATAGTAACTGCAATTTCGGTTTCACGCTACCGATCATATTTTAGTCGAGAAAACAATCAAACTGAATGGGGTTTTATACCAAATGTCATCATGGCAAGGAGAGTAGATAAAAACAAAAAATTAAATGTACTCTGCTTGACCTGACACGCAGGTGCAAGCTAGTGCAACGAGCGAGCTTTTACGGAAAAAAATATTAAGCTACCTCAATTGCTTTGATTCAGAAGCACCACTGTTCGTACAAATTTAGGACGTCGTGCCCCTCCGCAACCATTCTTTTCTTCAGCATACTCATTGGTATCAATACAAAAGCGAATCTAATACTATATGGAGCATGTGTGATTCTTTCGATCTATGTATATGGCTCCTTTTAGGACTTTGAGGCACCTACCGGATGTGAAGGAAGGATATTTAACACAGGGAAAGATGGCAAAGAAAGGAAAATCGCTAATCAGAAGTAAAAAGGGGCATTTTACCTGAGGTGAACGGGGCCCTTTTCGAAGGTGAATAGATAAACTTATCACAAAGGGCACCGAACCCTGAGAAATGAGAAGGGGCAGTGAACAGGGGCCGTGAAAAGGGGCACGTATCATATCTTAAAAAGGACATCCAGTGAAGAAGAGCAGTTATCAGAAGGGAAAACCTAACTAAGAAATATATGGGTACTAATCAGACGTAAAAAGGGACGCTGATCGGGCATAAACGTTGACACTTTTCCGGAGACATGACACTTTAAACTAGAAATAAAGTGGGACACCAAAGAGGTCAAAGGGGCATGTGTCATAGTGAAATAGGGTAATTATCCTATTTCAATAGGCACACTTACCCCAGTTGAAAGGGAGCACTTACCAAGAAAAAGGGGCGCTTATTGCAGGCAAATAGATTCTTTATAGCTTGTTATCCATGTTACCAGAAGACGGCACTTACTGCAAAGTTAGATGGGTGATTAACAGAATTAAAAAGGGGCATGTACCAGATTTGAAAGATGCACTTTTCTGAGTTTAAAAAGGTCGTTTATCAGAGATGCCTTCCCCGGGAGCGCCGTCTATGACTTTTACAGATCACTGGGCAGCTACCCTTTATAGGCAAAAAGGCGACTTCAAGGACGACTTCAAGGACGACTTCACGTCGGACAAATAGCATACTGGCAATTAACCCAGAGGGAGAGCTATGCCTTTAACAAAACAAATTAACAAACAACAACAAAGATAAAATCAAGATACCCGTACTGCTGCGTTCTTACTGATCTTCTTTATTTTAAATTGTTCTCCCCCCTTTTTTTTTTTACTTCGCAGTATCATCGTCGGTGGAGTAATGAGTTGCATTCTAGGTGTAGTCATATACTGTCGTGCTTCAGCCGTCACTTATTTTATTTTCACCGTTCAATTTGAAATGAGAAAATATAAATAGAAGCAAAACAAACAAACAAATGTCAAACAAACTTTTGGACAAACGGGAAATTACATTACTGTATAGTACGACTGACTTTGCCAATATAAAAAAAATCTTAAACCCCGTCTTTTCTTTTTCCTTTTTACTGTTTTTCTTTACAGCAAGAAAGTACTAGTCACCAACTACTATCACGTTGACCTTGCCGGCAAACTTCCTCAGTCGGTCATCGATACTTCGATACCTCAGATTATGGCCTCGACAATGGAGCTCTATTACAAGAAACTCCAGACAATCAAGAAGTGACCTTCAAACAGCCTTCAAGTGACCTTCAAGTAACCTAAATTGCCACATCTGGGCCCCTGTTTCATAAAACCTGTTATAATTAACAAGTACCCCGAGTTTGTAACAACGTAGCTAATGGCCAATCAAATGCAAATTCAGTACCTTAAATCCATTACTGTTACCTGGTATTGTTGACAAGTTTTGTTATACAGGGCCCTTACCTCATACTAGTACATTCCATAATTTATATGCATTCCAAGTTGCCATCTGTACATTTTAAAAGCGGAAATGGGCATTTAAACGCGTGCCAAACATATCCATCAGTTTTGTAGTTAAACTGTGCAAACAGGTGTCCGTTTTGATCGGTATGCTGATTATGATGGTCGAACGTTGTTCAGAAATTTAAAGAGTAGAAATCAATGTAACAGAGCAGACGACTTTCGTACAAATGAAACATACAAATATCAATCATTCCTTTCTGGAGAGTAAAATATATAAATACCACTCCAGATTTGGGATTTGAGGCAAATCCTACTTTATTGATGAAATAAAAGACTTATAGAAAGATCGATTAGAAGTGATATAATGACATAAGCATGAATTTTGCAAAATCAATGTAGGTGATGAGATCGTAAGAAGACTGATTTGGTACAACTTGTAGTAGTTTGTAAAGTTCTGTGACTCGAGAACTGGGAAACCGTCGTGGGTAGGAACTAACTTCACATCATTCCTCAAAACGAGGGGGGGGGGGGTGTGGGTCTTGATGCACTTTCCTTGTTGTATCCCAGGTATTTTTCTGTCCATATGGAATTATTATTCGGACATGTTATTACTGAACTTGTCCTGTTTTTTTACCACATAAATTAAGTTTAATCTAGCAAAACATGTTAATACTGAACTTGTCCTGTTTTTTTACCACATAAATTAAGTTTAATCTAGCAAAACAAAATTCCTTCAAGCATCTTTATAACATGTGGTCTGTGGAATAACATGATTTTGATAAAAAATAAAAGAAGGAGCGAGGCGGGCAGGATTAGATTTGAATACCAAGGATATATTTGACGTGTGAACAAGAGGTCGTATTAATCATGTTGATATTAGGTTAAAGGGCTTTTTGTTTGCAGTGTGTAACAGCACGAAAGGAGGCAAAACAACAAACTTCAGCATGCTTACATGTACAATTACGAATAAAAATGTTTCCGAAAATGTAGTGCAATGTAAGGTTTCATGCTTTCATTCAAGGATGATTGACGTTATTCGTGCCATTGGTCATGATATAATTAGTTCGCCAGTATTCATAGCCGCCTACCTTCTATCAAGTGGTGTAACGGTTTGCAGCGCACCAAAGAATTTTGTTACAGTCTTTTTCAAGCAGTTCATGGCATCCTGTAATTAAGTTTTCGTAGTAAAATGTTTACATCATAGCCTTCTGTTGCATCCTTTCGAGGTACATGCTGCAGGCAATAAACATAATGAAGGGCGATCATTATTTTATTCAGTAATTTTCAACTGTAGATGATTTATACAAAGTTTAAACTGCCTGTTGATGTTTTGATAATATTGATCTTTTCATGGATTATAATTCAAGATGCTTACATTTAATCATTTTACATGTCAAGAATTTTATATACAATCCATAGCTTCTAGATTCTAATCATGAAAATAATGCTTCGAGTTAAATCAATCGTTGCATTTCATGCTCGCGTATTAAGTGTGATATTCTTTCTTTGTGCCCGTCTTATTAATGTGCCCTTCGGAATCGTATATTAGTCCCTTGAGAGAAAATGTGGGGCAATAGAATCATTAATGGTAGCTATTGACATGACTGACGTGTATATATAGACAAATTTGATTAATAGACATTTTTTCTTCCGGAATCAATTTCTAGTTCAAATATGATTCAACGTCTATACCTTTTAACTTATTCTGTCTTCATACGTACATATAGATATATTCGCTGCCTTGGAGATATCATCCATATTGCATAACTCAGGAAAATTTTAGTACAGATCATCATATCAAGTAAATAGAAGAGTTTTAAGAGTGTCGATGATTCCTCTCTCACCAAGGGCAATATCAACATTTACATCTCTGGGGAATTTGTTATCAGGCGCTACCTCCTGATGATGCTTAACAAGCACCCTAGTTATGTCGCTTGTTGCATTAATAAATAATTTACATATATATTGAGAAAGGATTCCATTGCTAAGCCCTGCGCCTGATTGCAAAGAATAATAGCAATAAGAGCCAGAGAACAGCAAAGCTGCAATCACTGACAGAAGCTTTGGGACCTGGGGTCTTTCTTCAAAGAATTTTATAGAGGATTTTTATGATCAAGAGGGGCACAAAAGAAAGAGAAGTACAGGTATTGACACAGAGATAAATAGATAGATAATGAAGTGTGCAGAACCAGACAGAGTAAGGAAGAGAATAAGAGAGAGAGAGAGAGAGAGAGAGAGAGAGAGAGAGAGAGAGAGAGAGAGAGAGAGAGCAAGCTTAAGTAGATTGAAAATTATATGATTAAATGCCTTGAGTTTTTAATCAGGTCCTAAACAAACTTCTTTGAAAGACATATCGAGAATGAAATCACTGAGGAATTTTACCAGGCCCACACATGACTACCCCCTCAACCTTAACGATCCATTAAAATAATCATCTTATAATAATTATCCTCTTTGTAAATAATTTCTCTTGAAATAAATAAATTATTTGATACCTTTCATTGAGTTTGTTTATTGATGAATGGAATGACATGTCATGGTGGTAGATGTTATGGTGTCTGAGGCTGGGTTAGTGTAAAATATATTTTGTTTCGTTGGCGGAAAAAAGAGAGTCAGACAGAGAGAGAGAGAGAGAAAGGTGGGGTGGTGGAGCCACAATGTCCATACTAGTTGGCATTTCACAGTCATCTATATATAGATGACTGTAAAATATATAAATTCGAACACAGATATATCTGCGTTCGAAGATGTTAAAACGAGAACAAACGGATATGGACACGACAGATATGATGTTCAGTTCATTCAGCCTTCAACTCTGTAACCATATACTGGCGAACTATTTTGAATACCTCGAGCACAGATTATTGTTGTCTTCTCTCGTCAATTCTACTCTTACAAAAAGCAATATATTCACAGAAAATTACGGTAGCACAGAAAAGTCACAAGAAATAGAGCATGATTAAATCAGATTGATATGGCAGCCGTGAGGGGTTCTGTCATGACCATTGTGAACATTTCATCTGTGTTCACAACAGTTCCTCACACTTTGCTCCAAACCGTCGCTTTCTTCTGCGTGGACAATGTGTAACATTTGTGTGCAGGAAGGGGTTGGGGGGGGGGGGCGTTAGGGATGTCATGTAGAGGAAAATTGCTGTACCAGGATAGGTCACACCACACGTCCTATTGATAATTTTACTATTGCGAGAGAACAACGACTGCTTAAAGCCATATTTCAGTACTAGTTTTGCAAACACAAGTACAGTAACTTTTCTAAAAGAATTTACTGACCATTGTCTGAATTGAATTATACGTTGCAGTCCTTTTAGGACGTGTATTCTTTAAGAATGTTTAAGACTTGTATGATGTCTGAGCTATAAGGGAAGTGGTTCTTATAAAATGCCATTTTATGTTGTTGTTTTTTTTTTGAGAAAAGGGAGAAACATAAACAGGAAACAGATAGATAGAGAGAGAGAGGGGGGGGGGGGGAATGAAAGAAGAAATAAAGCATTTGGGAAAGGTGAGGGAGGGGGTATATATCGCTATTCGAAATGTGTTTGAAAAATAGCCGAAACACAATGCAAAGACACTGATAGTTTCCTGAGATACGCCCACTGGCCTGTCAAGAGATTATTCTTTTGTCAAAAGCACGCCGCTCACTATGCGATCCGACTGCGACCCGATTTTCGAACAAATTGCATTTTGTATTAACTATAAAAGTTTAAACAAGTAAAATATCTTATTTGAAGTTCGAAATAATGATAGGAATACTAAAATCAAAATTTTGGTGAACTGCAAGCCTTCTGACAAGGGTAAAGGCCAAATCGGCCTCAAATCGTAGCCGATCGCAAAATTGCTATGACGTCACCAGTTTCACTACGATTCAGAATTGATATTCGCTTTTTTATTCCTACAGGGAGGCTCGCAAAAGCCCGCAATTTCGATTTTAGTATATATTTATATAGGAATATTCGGAACTTTGACCATTAAGATTTTACATGTTTGAATGTTCATATCAAATGCTATAACAAATTATTCCAAAATCGGATCGCAGACGGATCGTACAGTGTTCGGCGGGCTTAACGCATGCTGATTGACATGACAGTAGAAGAGATAAGTTTGCATCCATTACTCATTCATACCGTTTATCTAACAATGAGACGAGGGTGTTGCTAGAGGGAATTTGAGGGAGTGATTGGAACACCTGCTTTTTAACATATTAATGGCCAATCCTTGATTTTTACCAGAATTAACATAAATATTTTATAATTTCTACATTGAAATTGTGTTTTTGATTGCATAGAGAGAGAGAGAGAGAAAAAAGATCGTGAACTGCTAACGGCAAATTATGTCGACATTCTGTAATATGAGGACCTGTTTTTCCACTTGTTGACAATTTTTTTGCGAACCTATTTCCCCCTTCTTTGTTTTGGCTTGATGACAATTTCTACTAACCCAAGAAATAAGATCCAACACTGCAGGCAACCTTTCCCTTGTCTCTCCATATAAGAAAAAAATATTTTAGTAATGCCCCTGCAACAAGGCCATGAACCTACTCGACAGCATGGCTAGACATATCTATCCGACAGCAACAGATGAAAAGCATATCATCTACATTCCCGGCGCCATTGTCAGATCTACAAAATGATTGAACACGAACATTAGAAACGCAAGAGACCTAGAACTTTAGACATTTTTAAAACTGGATTTACAGCACGTCCGACATAATTTTCAGTGAATTCAGAGAAGTCGAGCACGGCTGCCTGACACCAACTGTTTCCTGCTTTTTTTCTAGCAAACACGAGACATCAAAGAGTTCTTGAAATATTATTATCATCACCTTGTATGTCGAGACGAAAAACGTCACTGACGGAATGAATTTCGGAAAAAGGAAGATAGTGTATATGTATTACATTTTATTAGCGTCAAATTTGGCTCAGATGCAGGTCACACATACTGAAATAGTATTTATACCCCCCCAAAAAAAAAACAACCACCAAAAAAAAAAAAAAAAAACAACCTTAACGAACGAACGAACAAACAAACAGAAGCAGAACAGACAATGAAATGTAAAATACATTTTTTGGGCATCTGTTTGAAAATTCTTGGTTTGCATGAATCATGCAAAGATAATTCTTTAATACGTTTTGCATCGTACATTTTCTTTTTTTGTAAATCAGCTTTTATTAATCAATAAAGGGAATACAATTAGCCCAGGTTACCAGTTCTTAACCGACGTGATACAGGGCAACACAAAATGAACACAGTGGACAAATGAAACAAAAACAAATTTAAAACAAATAAATATGCACATATCAAAGGAACAGTTTCGAATTAAGTAACGAAGAAATATTTCAAACTATACTGAATCATGTCTAGGTTATTCTTAATTTTACCGATATCCTGTTACTTGCTTTTGTTTCGTATAGTATCAAATAAACATTAAAAACTGGAGCGACAGATCAACGTTATCAATATTAATGTATACATAACCTAAGTATTCCTTTATATATATATATATATATATATATCAATATTCATGCATTAACTAAGAATCGTATTGTCTATAGCATTTCATTTGTAATCAGCTATTGCTAAACATAGTAAATGGTACAATCAAATATAAAACTGTCATTATCTATAATTCTATTTATATATAAAAGCAGGAGAGAGGGTATATACAAATCAATTACTTATATATATATATATATATATATATATATATATGCGGTCAATAGGTCATGCCTTACTTTGATTTTGTTTCATTGTGATTAATTGGTTCGATAAATGATAGTACACTGTTGAAAAGAAATAGAAGTGAAGGAGGGTGGATACTAGAGAGGGAGAGAGAAAAACAGAGACAGAGAGAGGGGGGAGAGGGAGAGCGGAAGGGAGAATAGAAAGAGAGATAAGAACGTATAGGGAAAAAGAGCGAGAGAAAGAGGGAAGAAAGAGGGATAGAGAAATCAGCCTACAGATTCATGCAGCAAAATAATGCTTAGAAAGTTCGCTGTTCATGCTGTTCATGCTTTACGCGTAATATGAACACACCTATAAACACTTTCTTAAAATGTAAAATATACTAAAGAATACGAGGAGCCTCATTGCTCAGGGGGATGAAATACAAGGTGCATTCAATAAAGTTGACAAATTAATTAGTTAATCAGTGGAGAAGTGCCATGTCTAGTCCACTGTGGCTCACCCTTGCGTTATAGATAACGTACGATCCAATCAGTGCCAATTTACTTATTGTCAGTGTGACATCTTTACATTTCCTTGAACCTACAAAGTGGAAGATGTTCTTGATTTGCTGGTTGTTCTCTTTGGTTACCACCCCTCTACTTCCAACTTCAAAGCAGATGAGATGAGATTCATAATTATTAGATATGATGTCCCTATTAAACTGAACATACCTCGCTTCTTTCCGTTCCCTAGCCTTTCGAATGTTAGGTTCGAATGGGACCGTTAGCTCAATCAGAACCATTTTTGGAGGGCTACATTCCGGGAAAAAGAGGGTGATATCTGGTTTCTCTGGCTTGAACATTAGAAGGGACTGTGCCTCCATTTATTCTCAGCCTAGGGAGATCAGCATATAGATCAAGTTTTACTCCATTTTTTCCTGCACATTTTTCAATTCTTTCACTAGATATCCTAACACACTATTGTGTCGGTAGGTGAATCTGCCTCGGGTAAGGGCCACAGTGCACGTATTTAGAATATGGGCCAGAGAGCCCGTACAATTGCACAAACTACAATTTTCGCTAAGCTTTTTGCCCCATAGTTTAAGGTTTTGGGGGGTTGGACATGTTGGAAGGCTGTCGATAGCCGCTCTCGTAGCAAAACTTAGAACACCTCTTGGTAAGCCGTACATAATTGATTTCCAGGTAAGATCACTTTGTTCTTCTGCCAACAGTTGTTCATTATGTCAGAAAAGACTGTCTTCCATATTTAGAATGATCTTTACATCACTTTAACCTTATAATTCCCCTGTTTGAATTTCTCCAAATTTTCTGCCTTCTTCAGATTTTCATCAAGGTCAGTTACACTTTAATTCTGCGAAAGAAGAGCTCACAACTTGAAAAGGTGCCCCAAAGTGCCAGCTAATCAAGATACCACTGCTGAATCACAAAACATATCAGATCCCCGCTTGCTCTTTGACATTTCCTCGTGGCATGATCCACAAAAGGTGGATAAAATAATACATGTGAGACCTCTTATTACCATTACGTTCACTCATTTTCTTTTCTCGACAGAAATAAGAAAGGCGCTTATAAAGTTTTTTCTTTTTTCTTTTTTTTTTCCAAAGATACGAAAGAGCAATATATCACCGATGTTTATATACGAGTATTTCCCGGAAGGGATTGAATTTTGTATCGCAGACGCGGGAGGCTATCTCATCTCTTTCCCTATCGTAAACGCAATTTTCATGTGGACAAGAAATATTATGTTGGTGGTGGACACACAACAGGTAGGTTCGGCAAGGCATTATAGGGATGCGTCGCCTCTGGCGTCAAGTGTCGAGAGTACCGCTCCATGTTTCGGTCGAGTTTATTAACATCGTTGACAGCTCAGGACGAAAACTCATTTCACTCTTTTCATGTCCTTTTCTAGCTCATATTCCCACGTTGGTATCTCCTTATCCAGGATGATTTGTTTCACTGCTCTCTTTTTTTTCTTCTCGTAACCATAGTAACAAACTGCTATCTTTTCATTAAATCAACACACGTACACCCGCACACCCACGTGCGCCCTTATGTAGCAACGGAAATACCCACATGAAAGTCGACTTAAGGTCTGGCCACCTCAAGTCAACAACGGAACAGAAAATTTTAAGAGCAAATGCAGTATAGGCCGTAATGTAGAAAGAGAATTGTTGAACATTTTAAATTAAATCTTAAATTAACTTGAAGTCAACTCATGGTTTGCCAATGGTTACCTCAAGTTAACGTATGATACCCGTGGGTTACCAAATACTAGCCAGTGATGATTTCAAGTCAACTGTTAGACCTAAACAATAACTCTAGGCAATAACTGTTCAATAACTAAACAGGCAGCCATACATTACGGCCTAAGCTGTATTTACTCGTAAAATTGTCTAAGTTCCATTTGTCGACTTGAGGTCTGCCGAATTGAGGTAGCCAAACCCCAAGTCGACTTTCATGTGGTTATTTCCATTGCTGCATATATATATATATATATATATATATATATATATATATATATATATATATACATGTATGTAGTGAAAAAAATGTTTCCTGGACAAAACGTCGTTGGTATTTCATGTTAATAGTTAAGCGGAAGAAATAGACTAGAGAATATGCAATCTTTTTCAGGGGCATCTACAGATGAATTATTAGAAATATAGAAATACAAAGTAAGCCAGATATATGATTTGACACTGAATGTGTGAAGAGAATAGTTTTTAAATGTTTATAGGTATTTTCGTTTGTGTTTTTTGTGTTTTTAAAAATAACAGCTTACGTTTACAGCAAAATAACATAGTTACAAAATCGTCCTCGAGAGCACATCAGTTCGCATGAGATAAACATGTTATAAAGGGTTTATGCCAGTATCATCGTATGTAGATCTTGTTTGTATAACTGAAATATCAAACTAGATTTCTAAGAATAAAGATTATATACAGATAGACTTTGAAACTTGTCGCGTTCTGTATGAATATTTTTTTTGCTCTTTTTATTGTTATTAGAATTATTGTTATTGTTATTATCAGTAGTAGTATTAGTAGTAGTAGTAGCAGCAGTAGTAGTAGTAATAGGAGTAGTAATATCATTATCATTAGCATTATTTCTATCATCAGTGTAATAATTTTCATAATCATTATCATTATTATTATCATTATCATCATCATCATCACCATAATCACCATCGCTGTTTGTGTGTGAGTATGTGTGGCCTGTGGGGGTATATGTGTGGGTGTGTGGGTGTGTTTGTGTGTATACGGGGGAATCAGAAAATATGGATAATAAGGTTACGAACTAATGAAAAAACAAACGGACAAACAAGAGATAAAAACACTCAAGTGAAACAAGTATGCAATAGCTCCTGTTTTGATTATCTGTTATCATGCTCACGTTTTAACCGTGGACATCCTGCATCAGTGGCGGCACCAAGGGGGCGCATGGGGGGCATTTGCCCCCCACTCAGAAGCTTTGCCCCCCCAGTTGCCCCCCCAGAAATTTTGAGGACTGAAAAGAAAAATTATACAGTAATTTGTAAATAAGTACATGTTGTCATAAGCATCATATTGAAGCTGTGAAGTGCTCTAAAATACCATTTTCCGCTCTTCAAAACTTCAATTGAAAACCAAAAAAGTGGTTATTTTTGGCTCGCTCGCTTCGCTCGCTTGTCATATTTTAAAATTTCTGTTCTAAATGCGATTAAAAACAAGAAAAGTAGCCATTTTTTGGCTCGCTCGCTTCGCTCGCTCGTCACATTTCAGAATATTTATTTGAAAATGCGATTAAAAAAAAAAAAAAACGGTTATTTTTTGTTTGCTCGCTTCACTCGCTAGCGAAATTGATATAAAAATGTGTGTAAGAGGAAAAAATAATAGTCCAAAAATTCAATTATCCCCCCCCCCCCCCCACTCCTCAAAGTGGATTTACGCCGGCGACTAAAACTCGCGCTTCACGCTCGATTTTTCCATACACCCCCCAAAAAATTGACTGCCCCTGCCCCCCAACATTTTCTTTTGCCCTCCATTTGCCCCCCCCCCACTTTAAAAATCCTGGTGCCGCCACTGTCCTGCATGAACCTGGCGTCTCTACTTATATTTTCGTTTAAGTCTATCACCAATATTGATTTTTCTTTTACGAAAGTGCTTTGATAAGGCATGAAAAGAAATGTAGCACAAGTTGAACTGAAACTGGGTTGACCACTTTCAGAATAGTGACAATTTCTTGCAATTTCTCTCCCTTACTTTCAAAAGTAAAATGTGAGCACCTTAGCGTTATACTCGGTGGTGGACCTCTCAATTTTAAAATAAAAATTCATTATGAACCGAATGCTACGAAAAGAGACTGTGCGTTATCTTTCTTCTTTGAATATATACCTACTTCTGATTTAGTATGAGAAATACAATAAACGCTGAATGATAATGATCAAATTTATATACTATTAGTATGTGGATTGTGGTTAAACATGTTAAATAGTCTATTGGTGATAGATGCTGGATTACAAATGTACCTGGTTGAAACCTAGTATTTTCCCTTATCCCTTGAGAAAATGAGAAACTAACTAAATGAAATATTAAAAACTTCAATAATTGGACAGGACTAAACATGCTTAAAACCAACGGTTGAGTTCCTCTGATTCGTTCTACCAACAATTTATGACTGAAGACTCGCCTTGCCGCACGCCGTTTAAAGATTCATGTGGGATTTTCAGGACCTTGATTTAAGAACGTGGTCATATTTCTTGACTGTCCTGATCTTTGCAAAATCCGATACGATACGACATCGGGGACTCATTTGAAATATCTTTAACCTAGCACTATTTTCATCTTCACCTCACGAGGATGATTCCTTTCGAAGCGTCTTAAGAGGTAATCGTTACAGTATTCAAGGCAGATAACGCCACTGCATGTTTGATAGGAGTGATGAAAATTTGATGGGACGAGGGAGTCCAGATTTACACCATGGCGTATGGTGCATGAAATCGAGTCACTTTTGAATGGCATCTCCAAAGAGGGGTCAACACTTCTGTCAGTGACTGGAAGAGGGAACTGAAAAAAAAAAGAAGAGAGAGAGAGAAAAAAAAAGAAGGAACGACTATGATCCAAGCTCAGCCTGATCGCTGTCTAGTTTGACGGAAAGCCATATCACCTCTTTCAAAACGCATCATAGTTACTATTAATCCCTCCGTACATCCCCGGTAATGGTAACGGTGAATCACGATGCAGGGACCAAGAAGTTATCTAAGCATCCGGAAGTTATGCTTTATATTGTCAACAGATATTAATTTTGCTCCTAAAGCATGTCCACTGCTGTTAGATTTCATACTGGTCCGTGAAAAGATCGAAATTATTTCGGGACTAGTTCTTTTCTGTATTTTTTGAATTGAATTGAATTCACATTTATTCCCTCCTGAGTAAAAAAAAAAAAAAAAAATACAAAATTGCAATAAATAATACAGCAAACAGAGAAGGTAGCGAACACCTGAAAAGCGTAGCTTGTGTTGGGGTCGCCGAAGACAACATACAATACTAATTAGAACATGAAATTTTCAATGTAAAACCCTTTATAAAGTTTACATAAAACATTCAGACCAAGCAGACCTTAATGATAAGGATAATTATACAAATAATTGTAATAATAATTATATGTCCATTGATTTCGCAGCTGTTTAGCGCGGCTATTTTTCATGTGCAAATATAGGCTATTCTACTGCACTCAGTACAAAGTATCTGACCCGCCATGATAAGGCATTAAGGCATTTAATAAATTTCTTCCTACCGGGGAATCATTTATGTAACCCGGGTGTAGAGTGGCAAATGTGGATTAATGTCTTGCCAATGAACATCCCGTTTCCAATTCCGCGCACGTGACTTG
The DNA here is from genome assembly GCA_029962745.1 of Echinometra lucunter. Classification (NCBI taxonomy): domain Eukaryota; kingdom Metazoa; phylum Echinodermata; class Echinoidea; order Camarodonta; family Echinometridae; genus Echinometra; species Echinometra lucunter. The sequence goes on from CM057156.1 coordinate 6,642,486, forward strand.
AACCGAACCATTGTGATCCCATCATCTGATCATGGTCTCGAAAACTATAGGAGAAAGGGTCTTCAATTACTGCGATTAACAGCATGACAGATGAGGCTTCAAATAAATCTTCTGATCATATGATGATCATACACAATTCTCTCATAAAGTTTTGCATCTCTGAACCATAGTAATCCATTAACCATTTAGACGTTAGTTCCATAATATAATATGTGACGGATGACGACTGGGTTCGATATTTGTGAATGCAAAAAGAGTAAGAAAAACAACTAAAATTAGCATCTTTAGCTAATCTTCATTTCACATACTTATGTTCTGCTTGACATTGACATATCAATTAAGTTTGTTTTTCGTTTACGCGAAGGCCCATTTGGATTAGATATCTTATTGTGGTCAATGTATTTTTCAAAGAAAAAAATCCAGAAAAACCCTTTAATATTAAGGAGCATATCTTAGGTTTCGCCCAAGCCTTGCAGACATGGAACTTATCTAGGGCAACGTTGTAGGCCTTCTTAACCTTCACATGCCACTCCAATGATATTGACTGGGATTGTCCAGTGATGCCGCACAGTGAATAACAGATGTCATTTTCTGAAGATGAATTGCATTTTTTTTCAATTAAGCTTTTAAAGGAATATCCCAGTTAATACTCTAGACAATTATAAAAAAAAAAAAAAAATCAGGAAACCATAATTAAGTATTTGTACGACAATAGCCTTAATTTGATTTGGGCTTTCCATCTTGTAGATGGAATTATTCAGATCTTCAAGTAATCTATGGAAAATGATAAATCCTTTAATAATCAACTGAAGCCTTGAATCAAATACACTTTCACTTCACTTCACAACATATTTATTCAGTTTATAATAGCCCCTTTCCTTGTCATTTATTGCCAAAACTTGAGGTAAATAGGCCTCTATTAAAGATCAGTGGCGGCACCAGGATTGTTAAAGTGGGGGGGGGGGGGGACAAATGGAGGGCAAAAGAAAATGTTGAGGGGGCAGGGGCAGTCAAATTTACAAACGTTCTAATTTTTATTTTGCGAGCGAGCGAAGCGAGCGAGCCAAGAATAATTACTTTTCTGGTTTTTAATCGCATTTTCAAATAGAAATTCTAAAATATGATGAACGAGCGAAGCGAGCAATCCCCCAAATAACCACTTTTCTGGTTTTTACTCGCATGTTCAAGTAGAAATTCTAAAATATTAAACCCTACCATGTCTACCAAAACTAAAACAAATGAGTGCAATAATTCAACTCGAATGAAGGTTTACAAACATCAATTTTCCCAGATTTTAAAATTTTCACTCAAAGTGCTACCCCACTTTTTTCGAATTGGGGAACAGTCCCATTTTTCGATTTTACCTTTGACGTTACCATGGATAAGTTTAAAGTTGCTGCTTGCACTGCGCGCCTCTTGTCAAACCACATCTTTCCACGACCACCCGCGTTTCTTCGTCCATAAATACATCATCGCGTGGAATGATACGGAATCTGGTCATAGGACCGTCAGCAGTAGCTTCTCACTTACAGCCTCACTTCAAGTTTCGACGGGTACAATTGGACAACTTAAAAGGCAACCTAGCGTCCCCTAGGCCCGTCTCTAGTTGTCTCATCGAGATGCAGAATTCGCGCAACCTTATCCAATCTTTCTCTTTATCGATCGGACAAAGGGAAAGGGTGAATAAGAAAGAAATACCACGAAATTACTGAGGGGAATATACATGTATATATATTTCTTTGAGGAAGGTTAAGTATTATATTTCAAAGAGAGTGAGTGAGTGAGGAGAGAGAGAGAGAGAGAGAGAGAGAGAGAGATGGAAAGGGGAGACACAAAATGTAGGTAGGACAAAAATCGGGAAAACGAGAAATACGGCCAAAGACAGGAGAAAGGGAAGAAGTTGAGTAGATAGAAAGAGAGGGAGGGGGAAGAAAGGAAAGGAGGATACATAGGTAAATATAATTGTGACCAAGAGCATAACGTCTAGAGTGGACACCATAAAATGATGCCGTAATATATACTTCGTATCTTTTTCATCTGATTTTTAATCATTCTTTTATCCTATTTTCCGTCGGAAAAGATTCATCAGGGAGCAAATCCACGTTGTATAACTGGCCGAAAAGGGTTTTGTTCACTTTCACTCCGATGATTAAGCCCTCCAGCATAACAAACAAATTTGATCATACCTAGGGTAATCTTGCCATTTCTAAAGCGGCTGTCACACATTGCCGGATATCTTCAACGGACGTCTGACGTAGAGCAGACATTCGCGTTAGGTTCTTTCGCGTTAGGTTCTTGTTCGTGTCATTTCGACGAATGGGTTCCTTGTCAGAAGAGGTCTATTCATTCCGGCGGAAAATGGACGACTGTAAGAAGCTCAAAAATCTGGTTCGGAACTGACGCCACCGAACACCACAGGGCAAAGGTGTCAGCTTGATACGGTTGTGGCGCGGACAAGTTTTGTAGGAGCTTTAATAGCGTTCATCGTCGTGTACATTTTTAATGTTCTGTGGACATGGTGGACATGACTTCACTTCAATACCCGACATGTTCTGCTTTCGTTTTGACAGGGTCGTGACCGCTAATTGTGCGCTAGTGCCCATTTCATTGGCCGGTTAGTTTGCCGTCATTGTGCATTTTATCGGATTATACCCCGTTCTTGAGAGTCATGAGCGGCGAAGGAGATGACTTTAGCCAACAGATAACTTTCTTGCGCAAAATTTCTATCCGTCGGGCGTCCGTTTTCTCTATCTGATCAGGTGTGACAGATGCTTTAGCGAGCGCAAAGTTTTGACATCCATGTTGGTTTGGGAAAACGAAATAAACGAAGAGAAAGGGAGAGGGAGAGAGAGAGAGAGAGAGAGAGGGGGGGGGGGAAAGAAACCACACACAAACCAAAAGAAACATTACAGGTTCTCTAAAAAGTCTTCTGAATATTAAATTTCGAGTGAGAATCTTCCCAAAGCTTATCTGAAATAAACGCGTTGATGATAAAAAGTGCAGGCTCCACAAACCAACTTCCATTTCACTACAGCGTGATAACCTTACCATCATTCCGTTCTTTCCGATTTCCCAAAATTTCTCTTAAAACAGATTTGCTAGGGGAGGAAATGTGCCCTTTCTACCCCCTTACCATGATAACTGAATGAATGATACAGGGAGATATTCTCCTTTCATTTCTCATCATGTTATTCCAAAAATGTCCCGTAGCAAATGATTCCTGATACCCTAACCAAAGGTCATTGGGAATTTATTAGATGGTGTCCTCTTTTTGACGCCACTAGATACCACTAGTTTTCTTCTTTTTTTTTCGGAGAAGCATTCATCAGGTTTCTTCCAAGCAAGGTCATAAACTTACTCGGCGCCAATTTCGGTGAGAATAAGCACAAATTTGAACTCAGTAATGCGTGTGTGCTTCCTCCTGGATAGCATTTCAGGGATCGTTTTCACAGGTTATTGAGAGGCGAAAACTGGTAATGGACAATTCTTACAAGGGTATCACTTTTGAATTGCGAGAAAGATCAGTTTGATTATGAAGCCTCTTTCTCCAATTTTGGTTGGTTTCTGTAACAAACTTCGAATGTGATAGTAGTTATTAAAGGAAAAAAAAAAAGGGGGGGGGGGAGAACTCCTTGCTACAGTGTTGAAGTATCATTATGGGCCTACAGTTTCGTAACTGCATCGAGATACATGTAAGTAAATCCATGTTTCTCCACAGATCTTCAATAATGCAGAGAAGATGTAGAAAGAAGAGCACGATGAGGGAGTCTCATACAGTCAAGTTTTTTTTTTTAAGATTTGCTAACTGCAGACCCGTTGCAAGACATTCTCAAACCTTTCTCCCCATTTTCTTACGTTTCTACCACTCTTCTATTTATAGCATATGCTTTGTGTTTACTTTCGCGAAAAATATAATAATCATGATAGTATCGTGATCACAGTGAGATAGGGTTGTCCTCTCCGAAGCGTTATGTCGTTGGAAACCCTGTGTTGTAAGGTATTAATCATTTTGATTTAATAAAACGATCACACGTCAGCAGTTGTTAGTAAGGAGGGGGAGGGGAAAAGAATCTACACAGCACATGTCAATGTATCAATTCAGTCTCCTCTAACAGGTTTATCCGAGCAAAAAATGGATTTCTCATTTTGGTCTTCCTCTCTCTTCCGTCATCGAGAAGTAAATGCACGGCCAGGATTCTACGACTATTACCGACATCATTTGTCTCCACCTCTCCTGCCAACCCTACTGATATCCCTGGTCGATAGAGAGAGGACACTCCTTAGGCCTGAGGACCATGTCAATTAATGAAACACGACCGTACCCATCCTGTATCTCATTCCCAATGCCCGACCGCCAAGGTCCCTTGCTGTCTCCCGCCTCCATTCCTTCTTTCATTTATCCCATTTCCTTCAACTGCCAGAGGAAGAAAAAAATATTTCGATTTTTCCAAATACGTCGCACTTAGGGGTTTCCACGTGTTGCCATTTCAAGAGCTCTTTAAGATGAGTGGGCTACACACTCCATAAAGAGATGGACATCTTATCCACCCTCTTACTTTCTGTCTCTTCTGGTCTGTCTTTTATACTTCTCTCCCTCTCTCTGTCTGTGTTTCTTTCTTCATCTCTTTTTTCTTCAATATTCATGCTTGTTTCTGTCAATCTCTCCCTCATTCTATCTGTCTCTCCATCTCCTTTCCAGTTTGTTTTTCTCTCTCAACTCCCTCCCAAATGCATATAGTACATATTAAAAACTTGGATGCCATATACGTGTAAAACTAGGTAAAAATCACTTGTTGCGTTTGCTGTTGTAACTAAATACAAACCTTAGCCGAAGGAGTGGATGAAGACACATCAATGAGAAATGACAATGATAACAGTAATAATCATGATATCAATGATAAGATAACAATAAAATTATGATTATGATATCAATGATAAGATAACAATAAAATTATGATTATGATAATTATGACGATTAGAATAAGGAATCGAGGAAGGGAATCGACCAAGCGCTTCCTGAACAAAATCTCCCCTAATCTTCAAGTCTACGACCTCCAAAAGGCAGCTAAACTGGGAACGAGACTCATTTGGAAAACACTTGGACAGTAAAAACAGTATAGTTGCGCTTGATAGAAATTCGTTGCTTTTGTTGAGGGAAAGTCTCTCAAGAATATTTTTTTTTTCATATTCTATTTATTTATTTATCTATTTATTTATTTCTGCATGGTTCACAAATCGACATAGTACAAATATGACAAGAACAAAAGTGATAATAGACAGACAAAAATTACAACCATTTTACGCTTGCAATAATTACAAATAATATAGAAAACATATGCATAGGTGTGGCAATATAAGCTAATTAATGCTTGAGACTTTGCCACAACTACACCATTCATTATGTAGATAATAATGATAATAATGCTGACAATAGCAACAACAAGAAGAAGAACAATAATAATAACAAAAATAATGATATATTTTATATTGTGCAATTCCACTCAGAAAGGGTCTCAATGGGCTTTACAACTGACATCCACCACTGACATCCACAACCATGACAACAGACATCAACATGTCAATACTAATTGACAAATTACGACAATATATAAAAGTTTAACAATTTATTAATAATTACCAAATTACGACATCTTCAGTAACGTACACCCAGGCAGGGGATAGGTAATTAGATCTAATTTACCCAGAACCGTGCTAAAAGAAGCATTCAGGATAAGATGAGATAATATCAACTCATCATTCCAAAGGACCGAATGAATGATTAACCGTTATCAAGTGGTATTTCAAAATCATGCACTCCTGACAACCTTCTAAGGATCATTATTTTCGAATGGTCGATTTAGCCGGTGAAATATGCTTGTAATTTCGATGGATCAATGTGGGAAGGTAATAAAGATGACTGATTATATTGATGGAATTTTACACAAAGTATATCCTTAATGAATCGATCTTTTGTCCCCTAAACATGCTAAAAGAACCAACGAAAGAAAGAAAGAATCGAGAACTTGGCTACACGCCCGGATTGCAGTAAACGCCATTGACAATCAGGTTTCACTTCTCATATTTTCGTTCTTCACAGCTTTTCATTTCCATGCAGAATATGGGTTCAGCCTCTTTGGTGGGGGGGGGGGGGGTAGTTATCATGAAAATATAATGATATGCAACACTATTTTAAGCAATAACAGGACATAATATGTTTCTCACTTTTGCTTAGCCATTCCCATGAAAAACACAGTTTATTACCTCATGAAAATTAATCATTAGGTCTTCGGCACGAATAACCAGTGTCAAGTGCAGTTCAGGAAGAACTGGCAGCTTTATTACCGGAGGTTTAATCAAAGCGCTTCTGACAACAAGTACGTTGTTTTAAATATCTTGTGCTGTCCAAAGGTCGAGGGCGCACTCAAATACAATTCAATTTGATGTAATTGCAATTTCCTGTCCTTTTCCCAAAGCATATTTCAGGTCCAAACCATGCTCTCCGATTCCATTTCTCTGTCTCTGTACCTCCCGCAGTTTACTTTCAATCCTCAACTGAACTTCATCCTTTTTATTGGCAGTTTTTTCATTCCTTATTTTTTTTCAACTTCCCTCTTCCTTCTCTTTCTTTCCCAGGCCTGTGAACGTGTAGCATGAATTAAAAACTCAATTTACGTTTGACCAGGACATTTGAATGTCATGCAAGTTGCAGTTTTTATGTTCAAATACAAAAACGTCCAACTTGCCCCCTCATTTCAAAATTCATTTAATCTAAACAGTACAATTCACAAATACCCTACCCGCATTTCTGGAAATTTTCACCTAACAAACCCAAAGTTATTAATAACTCATAGACACCATGGCCCTGATTTATGGAACAATTTACCCGCAACTGTAAAAATGTGTTCCTCACTTTATTCCTTTAAAACCACTATGAAGCGCAACCTAATATCATTGTATTCAAATCCGCCACATTGACTATACTTGTACTTATTTTTATATCATTTATCTGTTTTACTCTGAAATGAATTTTGACCCCTCCTCTAATGCACTTGCACTGCACCCTCATGACCTCTTGTTAAAAAATGTGTAAGTTTTACATGTCGCTTTTTTACCTTGAGGCCGTGGTCAACATCAAGCAGGTCGCTCATGACGACGGTCTCCTGCGTTCTGAAATTCAGTTAAATAATATTTTGCACATACTTTTTTTTATATTCAAAAAGAGATTGTAAATGATTCATGTGTCTTAAAATGTATATGTATAAAAATCTATGTAATAATTGATTATGTTGCATTGTGTTGAACATGTTGAACGCAGAAATAAATTTCAAACAAACAAACAAACAAACAAATCCTGGTTCTACTATAAAAAGAACTAAATAAATAAATAAATAAATAAAGAAAAACAAACAAACAAACATCTCAGAAGAACCAGTCTGACATGCTTATCTAACTCAATACTCTTTCATTAAAATGTCATGTGCGATGCTGGTATCTATATCTAGATGATGAAAAACTTCAAGCCAATGCATTCAAAATGAAGGATACACAGCCACAAATTAATTGAAATATGTCCTGTCTCGGATCGGAAATGGATTTCATTTTGAATTTATTGCTAAAAAGCATGAATTTCCACTAATTGAACGGCGCAATTTATATTATGGTAACGTGATATATTTGTAAGTTTGCGCTTGGGGCAAATACAGACAGCACATTCATGTATTTGTTGATATCATGTTCAGAAATGTAAAAACATAAAGAGTCAATACAACGCTGTTTACCCAGCATTTCAGAAAGTATTACAAGGTGACTTTGCAAAATTATGTTTGCATCTATTGCCTCAAACCTAAAGACAATGCACAATCAACCTCACACCCGCAACACACACACGAGCGCACACACATGTACTTCTCACCCACACACAAACTGGCGTTTAACATCATATCATGGAATATAATAGGTCCAGCCTCCCATTCGTTTTGTCTGCTGCTTAGTTCTATTCCTTCAGCCGCACTAAAACGTGATGGTTTTCACAGCCCCCAGGCGTGAAATTAAGATTACCTTATTTTGAAACAGACGATATCATTAGCTGCGAGATAAAGAAGAACATAAAGGGAAGGAATGGAACAACAAGGAATGAGAGAGAGAGAGAGAGAAAAGGGATTATAGAAAGAGAAAGAGAAAGAGAAAGAGAAAGGGAGATAGAGTGGGAGATACAGACAGACGAAAGAAAGGCAGAGAGGGAGTGCGAGGAGATAGAGAAAGACAGAGAGAGAGAGAGAGAGAAAAGGAGGAAAAGAGAGAAAGAGAGATAGATATGAGAAAGTATCTGATAAAGACACTACGATTACAACAAAGCATCGATAGAATAATCTGTATACATGTTAGAAGTACAACTATCAGAAACACACTCCTCTCTCTCTGATATTAACTACAGACATGATAGATGGCCCTAAATAAGTTCATACAACAAAGAGTACAATCTCAACAAAATATTACAACAAAATATAATGTGATTTTCTAATTAGGTGGAGGTGTGTCTGTGTGTGTGTATGGGGGGGGGGGGGGACTGGGTTAAAGTCTGCTCTTCATAGTTCACTCCCTGACACTGCAGCAATGTCCCTGAAACTTTAAGTTTACATAAGTTTTAAATTATCTAAGAAAATGAAAAAAAAAAAAACAAAACCTGTAACTAGCCAATGAGAAACACGTTATTATTTATATCGGTGATGTAATTTTTTTTTTTATACATTCATGGAAAAGAGGATATATTTTCATGCAAATACGGTCTTTCTGAAATCATAAATTACCAGAGACCCCACAATATCAGGTCGAAAGGAATACAATACCGTGAATAGATTCTGAGAAAAACCTTGACGAGAACCAATACATAGTCATATACGATTTCATTTCACTGACATAGTTTATTGTTTTAACCATGTTTACAATATAACAGCAACTCAAGTATTAACCTATTTTGGGGCTAACTTTGAAGCTGAATATGACTTCACAACTTAAAAAACTAATGCATTACACTTATATTACACAAACATTAATGACAGCAAGAAAGGTACAAGCTTGGAAGCAGGGCAAACACTCTGGGGGCCCCCAGATGCAGAGAGAAAATCCTGTAAAGTAAAGTCTAAGAGGCACTGCCATCAATCTGCGATCGAGCGTAGAGACCGAGAAAAAAAAAAGAAGAAAGAAAACATGGAATTCTGAGGTCATGTCTTTTAGAGCAAATGAAAGCTTACGCTCCCAAAAGGCCTAAAATGTTAAAACACCATTTATAAGGGTGCAGGAGTGACGACATTTTCAAAATGGTAGATTAAAATTTTGAACATGCTGGATTCAACAGCATAAAGGTTGGATCCAGAAGTGTTAATCTAACAATTTGAAAATGTCGTCACTCCTGCACCCTTATAAATGGTGAGTCAACATTTAGTTTTTATAATATATTATACATCATATTGCATCATAATGATTTATCATAGTATTGCCAGGGAGCCCCAATGAGGGGCTAAACAGATTAATGCAATAATGCAATACTGTTTAGATCATTGCGAGTTGAAAACATTCCTCGTCACTAAAAAGCTATACGTTGCCCCCAAAGTCATGCTGTCGTGGTCAATCACATCATAGGTATATGAGTATAGCAACAAGAAAATTTCTGACCCGAAAAGGTTGAAAATGCAGACACAAAAAATGTAATCAGTGACTACCGAAACTAGTTAGTCCCTGTATTAAAATGATTAAGTTGATGGGGAAAAAAAGGTAAATCAGGAATCAACATGGTCAACGGGGAAAAATGCATACTTTCCAAAACCTAAAAAGAAATTGTATTTATATAATCAACCTATAAAAAGGTATACGCATTATTGGGTGAAAAGGGAACATGCAAGTTTTTGTTGGGTAAAATGATTCCAAATACGGCGTAAATTTTACCCGATGTTACCTTGAAATTAGCATGCATTTTAGAGAATATGGGATAACATTTTACCCAACAAACATGCATGTTCCCTTTTACCCGATATCGGGTAAATTTTCACTCAACCTTTTTAGAGGGTAAATCACGTGTCTATGCTTAATCGACAGGGTGAAAAACCAGCTTATATCAGCATGGTAAGGTCGTTGAATTGTATCTTTGTCTGTATGTGTACTCCTGGCGATCATACGAGGATAATGCCCTTGATGATACACAATGACATGCCTGGTCCAGCATGTCTAATAGCCGCACTCTAATGTACAACGAATCGAGAAATTTAGCTCTTGAGAAGACGTCAAACGAATGTTGTCGGTCTAAAGGAAATGTGCACTTTAGCTCTTCAGGAGGTAAAGTGCATCAATTTATCGCAAAGAGATGTTTTTCTGTAAGCCAAATAATGGGCAGTGGAGGAGAAAACGAAAATTCCTTTCACCAACGAATGGAAGACTTCGCTGAGGACGTTCCAAGATAACAAAGGACCCAGCTGGATGCCTACTATCTGTAGACTCCTGCAAGACATAGGGATCGTGGAGAGGATGATATTAACTGCATGGCTCATTAAAAGTAATCCGGATGCCTTTGAGGCGCATCTTCCTGCCGTCATCGTTATATTGCACGGGCTTTAGACACCAATTTGCGTAATATGTTTGCCAGATGAGATACTGAGCATTAACAATCATTTACGGTGGCCACTAGCTGACTAGAGCAAGAGATGACGTGAAGGAGATGCTGGGAAAAGGCACAGCTGACCAGTTAACATCAATGATGTGGCCACATTTGACCACTTGGACTCGACGCCCGGTCTCCGGTGAAGAAAGTAAAATTGACCAAGAAAAAGTGATTCCCAGATTCTCATCCGGATATTTAAAAAGTGACGAGGAGGATAGAGTTCTATGTTATTCAATATTTGATATCTAACTGTACATAAAATATTTTCATTTGCTTTTGAGAAAGCACTTAAGAGACTAAAAACAACATAAATGTGCTCCATATTAAGTTAATTTTGTTGTCACCCAAAAGTCCAGGTATGGTCAGATCGATATTCATTTCATTTCATTAGAACTTAATAATTTTCTTTTTAATGAGGGGCGGAGAAAACGAAGGAGGAGAGGAAAGTAGGTGAAAGTGTATATTCGAAGTTAACCATCTTCACGTGTGTTTATCTTAATAGTATTAAAATTCAGCGGCATTTTTCATAGTGTTATCCAAGGTTATAATGTATTTACAATTGCAATTTATAATATGATATTTAATATGATATATTTTTCATCTCGTACATATTTTTGTAAAAATGTTGTACGATTCAGCTTCCGGGTTGCGATGCATATTTTGAATAAATAAATCATTATCATTATGATGAAAGAGCGAGAGAGAGAGAGAGAGAGAGAGAGAAAGAGAGAAAGAGGAGGGAGGGGGGGGGGGAGAGGGAGGTAGAGTAGGAAAGAGAGTTTCTGGAGCGTTTGAATTGATATCTTCTAAAATCTTATCCCTTTGCAAAAACTTTTTTATTACACTTGGTACATTATTTCATTTTTTTCCCCGAGATGTTATGAATGTTAATATTCATGTCAAATAGTCATTAAAGGAAAACATTTTGTTTCAACAATTGTTATCTTACTCTAGCATCACTTATAACCCCTCCCCCCAACCCCCCCAAACTTGCTACTCTTTGAATAATCAAGTATAGAATCGAAAATAATTTAGAACATATTTATATGTAAGACAAAAGTACCTTTAACGGCATCCTAAAATGACATGAAATATTAGATGTGATGATAAAAAAAGGAAATAACTACGAAAGGCAGGGTTTAAATCATAATTTCTAAGTTTTGTTACAGTTATTCACTTTCTTTTCATACTAATCGCATGTTGGTACGATCTCCTCGGGGAAATTCGTAATCTACACGCTTTTAGCGGGAGGAAGCGTATACCATCGGTATTCGAAATCCTAAATGAAAATAAATGAAGATGTGCATCTCAGACACTTTCTTTACGTTAGGGGAAAATATTTCACCTCTAAATGGGGAAAATTCGAATCGAACGGTCGGCAGACATGCACTTCAAATGTTGCACGTGCGTCACCCCAGAAGAAAGACCGAGACACAATAAATTGTTATTGTTAGATACACAAACAAAAGTGTGCCTTGTTTGGTAACGGAAGATGAGGTTCTTGCGACGAAAGAGAAATATTTATATTGTAAGGGAGGTGGAGACATCGACAGCAGCTTCCAGGTTTGAGAGTGAAAGAGGAGTACAGAGAGAGAGAGAGAGAGAGAGAGAGAGAGAGAGAGAGAGAGAGAGATAGAGAGTAAGAGAGGGAGAGAGAGAATAAGAAGGTATGCGAATGAAAAATGGATGAATAGGTGGGGGAGAGGGAGGGGAGTGTTGAGAAATGGATTTGTAGGAAGAATGAAATGTGAAAATAGGACAGAAAGACAGACGAGGAGATTAAAAGAAAAAGGATTGCCGAAAGTGGCATGGTAGCGGAGGTTTACAGAATGAAAGGAAGGAAAATTTCCTGAAATAGCGGATAGGCTTGTCCTTTATGCAGTCCTTCACAATGATTTCAGAACTTTTCCCCATGATTAAAATGCAGATATATTTTTTTCTGGGTAAAAACTTTGATTGACAAGTTAACGCTTTAATATTCCGTAATCACTCAAATGTAAGCCAGTAAAAATCTTATATTACCTACATACCTGCTAAATAATTGATTCTAATTTTGAAATCTGCAAATGAAGAAAGATAAATCACGCCTTAGTAAAGGATTTGATTTACACGTCGTATTAATCAGGAGACATTGTAGATAAACTAATATGAACATAAGACGAGCCTTCTAGACAAATAACTTCGTAATGTACCAGACAAATAACTATTGTAATGATTTACGGAGGTAGACTAAAGAAGCGCCTCCTAATCATGAGTTCATCCGTTTCCCTGCTCTGCTTTTGCCCGAGCTACATCAATCCTTTCTCGGTCTACAGCGGACGGGGACACCGCAGCCGTCTTACATTTCGATCTGGATTCTATACGTGAGTTAAGAGTACCATGAGCACGGTAATGAATAAAACAAACGACTCAAATTAGCATTGTTTAGCGATGCATCCGAAAGGTCACCTTCTTTGTTACATTGAATAAGAACGTTTTCTTTTCCTCGGCGACACGTCTCCGAAGGGAAAGGCTTTAAGATTAAAGCCGAGTGGAGGGAAAATATGCCAGAATTGTAAAAGTTGGATCGCCAGAGGTCGAAGGGTTGCAAAAAGAAGGTTAGTTGTGAGACGGATACCCCGAAATATAGCAACATGAACATTACATGATATGGTGGTTTTGCAAACCTTAAGATTGTTGTTGTTGTTGTTGTTGTTGTCAGTGTAGAAGATGCCTCTGCACTCCATGATAATATGAAATCGATCTGTGTTAAACATGTTAAAGGGCGAACTTGAGACAATATCTGACCGATTGTTACCAGGAAAGTATTCGTCCGATGAGCCGAACTCTATACTCGTACCACGCAGTGCTTCCTTGCCTGATAGTGTTTCAATAATTCAACAAGAGTTCGAAAAAAATATGATTTCATGTTACACCAGTGTACACATTTCCATCTGCCTCTTCTATCATATTCAAAATATGACGTACAGGAAAGAAGACTGGAGTGTGTTATGTGAAGAAAAGGCCTATGCAAATCGATTACATCGATCACATGACAGAGAGAGAGAGAGAAAAAAACTATTTACATTGGCACATTTTGATATTGTTTGATGGAAAACCTTCAAGCTTGCTGAGGGCTATTTCAAAAAGCAAACTTATCATTTTATTTATTTATTGTTATTATCTTCTTTTTTTATAGAAAAGATAGTGCCAAACTCACTATTAATAAATGGCATGTAGGAGTAAAAAGATGCAAACACATGTACATGTACAATTCATGATTTGATAATTGAATATAGCAGTATCCATTACTGCAGAAGGTTATTGTATGGGAAAATATGACTCATGAATGTAGTTTGAGTAATTCTGGGAAGGTTGAGGACTAATAAGCTCTTGTCCTCTTTTTCATTATAACGCAAACATGGAAACGACTCGTTTTAATAACGGATGCCCAGTGACAGTACGCAGGTCCCCTAAAAGTGCTCAATTTTATTTCCAGTTTTACCTGACTATGAATACAAAATGAGGAGGAGTCGCCTGAAACATCTTATTTGCAAATAATTGAATAGACTACTAATAATTGTCATGAGTTATATATCAAATAAAAGAAGAGGAATCCGAGATTCATGAACGCAGTATTGTGTTCAAAATAAAAGACAGAATTGGTAAAAATGGAGTTAATTTTATGGCAAAAAATGGAAAGAAAATGAAATATAAATCTGACCAAAACTCCGACAGTTTCATTGTGAGCTAGGATAAATTTGACATGAGTGTAAGAAGCATTTTCTGTTCTTTCCAAATATTGAAATAACATTAATGCCCACTTCATGACGGGGTCGGGAACCAGCAATATGTAACCAAACACATAATACCCCATAAAACTCTAGTAAGCCTTTATTTTGCATTCATCAGAAAATTTTGCCAAATATTGACTGATGTTGTATTGCCTTGGGGAAATTGTTCAAAGATAAATTTATTGAAAACACAAAAGTTAAAAAATAGATATGCAAGATTGAATTTAAAGGATTACGACACACAATGTTTGCTTCTTACAACTTTGAATAGGAAATCGGTCGAACAAAAGTGTTATGTTAGTTTTTGAAAATATAAACGCCATGGCCCCCAACGTATTTAAAATTACTATTAAATCAATCATTGCACTTCAACTACTGTATCCGGTATTCATTTAATTCATTACTTGACATTCTATAACCCCAAACTGAATTTTGAAAAAAAAAAAAACAACAATCATTTTCATATGAATCAAGATTCCTGTTTAATAAATTCCCTTTCTCAGTTTAATCAACCAAATCAATTGAAACATTTAAGGGCGGATTCCAATTAGCCAAGCATTCATTATAAAAGAATCTCTGTTCTCATTTTCCTTTTTGCTATTTTTCTAGTGTTATATTTTGTACTCTATATTATGTCACATATTTCAAAATTAGGCTTTTACGAATGTTATATTTTCATGTACTTCTTGTAATGTATATTGTTTTTTGTTATGTCGTCCTAGAGGGCGTACTTGGAAAGCAGTTAATTTTACTGAATGTATCTGCCCTCTGTTTTAAATAAAACTTAAAAAAAAATTAATTAATAAAGCAGTGTACACATTTTGTCTTTAAAATAGTCCATTCTAGCACTCTGACTGGTTACCCCCGCCCGACATGTTTTCTTACAACCAGGTAAAGCTGGGCGCATGTTTGCGTATAAGGATCAAGCAACAGGTTGTGCATGGTTCGATACAGCGCTCCTCGCTTGCCAGTATCACAGGGCTAAGGTTCTATGGCCTTGACATTAAAGACATTCTTTTGTACTGCGGCTGAATATTGTCGGATCCTGGTGGTGTCATAAATGTATGGATACTCTGAATGTAACGATGAAAAAAGACGAGATTTAAGAGTTTTAGCATTATTTCATCAGTTATTTTAAACAACTTATTCCTAAAATTCTGACATAACCAAAATATTCATGTGCTGGTAAACAGTCCATTTATTCTTGCTGAAAATCTAATGGCAAAGCATTAATATTTCTTGAGTAACATAGCATTATAGATGACTATGCAATACAGCCAACTGGGTGCAAGGAGAAAGGCCATTTCTTGCACTGAAAATAAAATGCTAGTTTTTTTTTTGTTGTTGTTGCTCATTTGCATACGACCTGCGGTCTGACTGGATGCCCCCTTCATGTAAGCCAATCTTTTGTGTGTTATTACTTGTTGAAGACACATTGAGCAAAATGAAGACATGCAGTGAGCATTAAGGCACAAGGAGATTGGGACAAAGATGGAGTTAAAAAGGGAGATAAAGGGAGATAAAGTGAAGATGAGGTAGTTATAATGGGAGAGAGGAAAGATATCAGAGAGAGAGAGAGAGAGAGAGGGAGAGAGAGAGAGAAGGGGGAGAGAAAGAGTAAAATATAAGTGAGGGAAATTAAAGGGGGGAAGAGAGGAGAGATAAGGAGAGAGTGTACAAGAGTGAGGGAGAGAGGTGCATGCATGTTCACGACACCAATAAACTCTTCAATTGATCAAAGTCATCAAACCAAATTAGATTTGATACTTAGCCATTATAAGCTACTTAGCGAATCCATTTTAATAAAGTCAAATATTTCTCATTTATTAAAAAAGAATAATTAATCATATCACAGATCCTTCAGAGCTGAAAGGATCTTCATTAATTTTGAAGATGATTACAAAATTATCAATTGTATTCGCTCAGGTCTAGTACTTCTTTATCCTTTCTTTCGCAGAGATTCCTGCCAAGGTCCTTTTTAAGATCTTGAAAGTGGGCAAATCCTGAATGGGACATTGGAAGCGAAATTGAAATCGGGTTGATTAATGAGTTGGATTATGGCATAAACCAAGCAGTGATAGTTGGGGGAGGAAGATACCCCCCATCCTCTCCAGATCTCTTCCTGCTTGCCATGACGACTGTTCTCTGATGTCTCTTTACATTCGTCTTCGCCAGGCATTCCCATGGAAACCCTCGATGACTACATTCCAACTCGTGCTCGGGTACACGTAATATGGGCAAACTCTTGAAAAGCAAAGCTTCCACGGGATCTATTTCGTGTCGCCTGCTTTGGAGTAGGGGAAAGTAAGTCAAGCGGGTATAGATTTTAGCACCTCATAGCCCCTGGAAGGCGCAACACATGACTCTTGATGAATAAGAAATCAAGGGGATTAAATTCAGGAGATCGTTGATAACAACAAAACTCTCCAAAGACGTCAATCTCACCCGGGTATCATCGCGAAACTGAATGATTTGCGATTTAACGCCCTGCTGGCAAAAAGTAAATCCCTCGTCATAATGATACCATTCGAGATGCAACTAGCATACATAAAGAAGAAGTCATGCTATAAGCTGCACGGAACACTATTCCATTTCAAGACATAATTATGCACCCTTGTACAGTTCGCCCGAAGTTCCCCAAACAGTTCTAGAGTGTTCCTTGCCGCAGGTTGTAAGAAGGTTCTCTTTCATGTTTAGATCCAGGGCTTGGGTATCGATGGTAAGTCTACACAGCCACTTAGACTATCTTGCCTCCGGACTAAGGATATCATGCCATATTTCGTGTCCGCTCAAAAGGGTGATACGCGGGCACGGTTAGTATAAAGCAAGTGTATAGTGAAAAATGATGAGCGGTATATTCTTACACGTTTAAAGATAGAAGAAAAGCGAGAGGATAGATGGGAGACCAACACAAAAACAACAACGACAAAACAAATAGAGAGAGAGAGAGAGAGAGAGAGAGAGAGAGAGAGAGAGAGAGAGAGAGAGAGAGAGAGAGAGAGTCTGATAGGGAGAGATTATAGTATCTCAACACATTAACTGCACATTTGCAAGCAGCAGCCATGACAGTATCCACGCGTGATGACGCCCTTTGTAGTTCGTCAACATTTTTTTTCTTTAAAAATTTCTCTGATATTGAAGATCACCTAAAATTACATTTCCGATAATGCCGATTTCAGCATTTCTAGTTTAGGCACAATCATTATTGTGGTTCCGGCACAGGAAGTCAACCACGACTACATTATTATCATCGGTCGAAATGCCGTGTATATATACGTTGAGACCATGAGTGCATGTTAAGTAGGTGTATTTTTTTGCGGACAAAGTAGCATGGTATCATAAAGAGGATATCCTGGAATTCAGCTGATATTATCCATTTTAAGAGTTAATCCTGATTAGAAAACCTCCCCCTAATGGCTTTCGTGGAAGCAATTTCCTTTGGTTCCGTTGAAAAGACAAAAACACTTATAAGCAACAACTTTTAATGTAAGGAAGTGGAATTTCAGCAGTCCTTCCTCTTGCCTTTGATTCATCAACTTTGCGTGGGTTCTGATTTGACATAATATTTGAAGGAAACCATATCGATTGTTGTTTATGTATCTAATAGGTCTACCTCCGTCTTATATAGAAAAAAAAAATTGAACAGATCAGTTATATTTTCGATTTAATTTATTCAAATTCGTATCCTCATCAAATGGGTAATCCTGATCAGAAAACCTCCCCCTAATGGCTTTCGTGGAAGCAATTTCCTTTGGTTCCGCTGAAAAGACAAAAACACTTATAAGCAACATCTTTTAATGTAAGGAAGTGGAATTTTAGCAGTCCCTCCTCTTGCCTTTGATTCATCAACATTGCGTGGGTTCTGATTTGACATAACATTTGAAGGAAACCATATCGATTGTTGTTTATGTATCTAATAGGTCTACCTCCGTCTTATATAGAAAAAAAAAATTGAACAGATCAGTTATATTTTCGATTTAATTTATTCAAATTCATATCCTTATGAAATGGGTAAAAATAAAGAGTGAAATTAGCGACCTCGAAAAGAGGCAAGTTCACGAACTGTGCATGATCCTTCAGGTTGGAAAGGTGATACCGTGATACGCTAGGAGCAGAGTCCAAGTATCTATCTAGTCATGTAGTGTCTTTATTTTTCTGGAATGACGTCACAAGGGAGTATGCTATCCATGGTCACTATCATCTTGTATTTCAGTGTCAATGTCACTCTTTTCTCATTCCGTTCTTGTTATGTGATGTACATGTATCTGTTACTGTCAACATGATCAAGCATTCATTTGTTATATGTGAAAGTTGTCTCTTTCTGTTAGTTTGATGGGCTTTCAAATCACTTGAGTGAATTAAACTCATTTCTAATAAAATCATCACCCAAGACTTCCAAAGAAAAAAAGAAGAAGAAGAAGAAGAAAAAAAAAAACCCACCCCAAACAATAATGTCATTTCAACCTTGGCCTCATTATTCATTATTCTAAATTAAATATTCATAATAGTATGTGGACCCATGCGTGGCTTTAGGGTTCGCAATATGTCATGTATGTATACCCGGTTTATTCATAATTGTAATAATTATTGAGTATTTGGCGTCACCAGGGCCTTGGAGGAGAAAAGCGAACTTAATCACTATGACCCTCGGGTCTCTCCTCCGGGTAAGTTTTGGGGATGTGCAGGTGTACCACTACACCAGGGTTTCCCCCTACTCTTCTTCGAATAGTGCAATGGGTTCTTAAAGTGCAAAGGCGGTGACTCTCCTCTACACTGGGCCTCCATTTAACGAACTATTCGAGGGACGGAGTGTTTTTCACTAAAACATAGCCTGCGTCTATGAAACGGGGGGAGGGCACGTTAAGACACAACGCAGGCACGACCTTTGGTTCGACAAGCAGACGCCTTTCGACTCACCCCCCCCCCCCATAGACCTTTATTCCATCACTGGGGTCATACGTAGCCTGAAAAGCATTAGAGTTTGCTATTCCTCTCTTATCAGCGTTTTAAATGAATGTAAATCTTGCTTTAAATCCCTTCGCTAATCTCGATTTTCACAGCTCTCTTTATGATGATTATTGTATGACGTTTCGCAGCCATAGGGACGGATTTAAGCTTCGAAGAACAGACCAGAACGTTTATGTTGATTAATCATGTGGTTCCGGATTAGGATAGTACATTTATGGGCAGAAAAAGTGCGAGAGGGGGAGAGAGAGAGGGGGGGGGGGGAGCAAGAGAGAAAAAGAGGGAGCGAGAGAACGGGGGTGGGGGAAAGAGAGTACGAGAGTAAGGAAGAGGAAAGTTTACGGAGAGAGAGAGAGAGACGAAAACAGAGATAAAGAGGAAGAAAGAATAGAAGGGAATAAAGAGGGAGAAATAGAGAAAGATAGATAGACAGACAAAGAGAGAGAGAGAAAGAAAGAGAGAGGGGGAGAGAAAATGGGAGGTTATACGTCTTTATGAAAAATTACTTCTAAGGTAACGATGACATTTAGATATCGCCGATTATCGTTACCAATTTTTAAAAGAAATTACCTTGAGGAAAATCATTCCCTGTTACGTGGTGCATAAAGACAATTGTTTTTTTGTATTAAATCTAACTAGTATAACCTTGGCCTCAGTACAGTATTCACCCTACCCCCAATTATACCATCAGACTGCATGAATTGGGGAAAATGCAATACTATTAAATATGATTTTTTTTAAACATCTGAACATTGTATTGTAATTGGTATTTAGGCCTTTGATTTAGTCAGAGAACGGCTATATCAGTCTTGCGATTTGTCTGATGCCAAGATACAATACAAACATACTTGCAGATTACCATTCACAATGATCATTTGGAGAGCCAATCGAGAGGATTTTTGGTCTAGATTCTCAGATCCAAGGATATTTTGACTTCCTTCAAAAACGGAATCACTGACTTTTCCGTCCCCTTTACCCAAGAGGCAGAAAGAATATATGGTACACCAATCGTCGAAATGGGAACACAATGATACTTTGGTGTTTTGCAGGTTAAGTCAGTTGCCAATAAAATTGACCCTACACTCCCAGAGGAAGGCTTCTTGTTATAGGTATGAATATACTGCAATAAGGAAGGACGGGGGGGGGGGGGGGGCTTGAACGGAGATCGACGTCTTATCTGCGGCAGGATATCTTCTAGCCTCCTTCCGATCTTTCTCGTGTTCCATTGCCCTTTCTGATCGGGGTGGGTGATTGCAAGATCTTCTCGGGGACCAGCCAACTGAAAACCAAGGAAAGCCAATCGGTTACCTTTTGGACGATATCCGGGATTTAAGACCTTCGCTCCAGTTTTCCGTCCCCGTGTTTATGACAGAGAGGGAATGATATCTGATAATGGATCGAAAATAAGGAATAGGTCGAGTTTTTCTCGTTGTAAGAGTAAAAGAGCGAAATTACTCTCCACCGAAAAGCTCGTTAAGAATCGTAATACAAAACAATGTTGTCCCTGGGCGGGGCTCGCAAGGCTTGGAACAGCAGATTGAACCGATTTGGTTGCCCAGATCTAGGTTGTTTTGTAGGCCATATACCACATTAAACCACATGCCTGCTAGGAAGAGGGTATATAGTGTTGATTGTAAAGATTACTTGCCTCAAAATGTTATGCTATTGGCATGCCCCTGACAAAGTTAGACAGATTCCAAACGAGAAGACGGAGGAAAAGAGATGGAGGGAAGATAGAGAGAAATGTGCCCCAGTTTTGAAATCTAATTTCGTTTCCTATCTATGTTGACCCGTTGAGCAGCTAAAGAACGGTCATATCGAATAAAAAAACCCGTTAGAGCCTCGGGCTACGACTGAACTTCGGAAGCAGAAGAACACAATCACAACTTGGCTTTCATAACATGAAACCAATAGCAAGAAAAGGGAATATGGTCACTTTTTCAATTATTCGTTTCCGTAACAATCGCCCTGGGTGATTTTTAGGGAGAGATTGACACCAAATAAATACAGCTGTATTATTGGAAAAGCTTCGACGGATGTGTTAAGTCGAACGTCTAAAATCATACCGGGGAACACGTGACCGTAGTGTGGTATAAATGGCCATAAGCGGAATGTTCCTGTCAATCAGAAAACAAAAGAACATGCCGGTTCCCTAATCTTTAACCCATTCGTGACAGAGGTCCACATTTTGTGGTTTGGCCTAATATCTTTTGATGCAAAACCCTAAAAATCATACCAAATACATGAGCAGAAAGAGCAAAAATTCTACACAAACTGTGTCGATTTTGGTTGCGTCAATATTCGTTGTTGATGCTGAAATTTTTTTAAAGGAAATAAGCATTAAAATCCTTAAATTGGCAATGTGATAGAAGGTTAAAATCATCATTTCAGATACATGACGTTTTATAAGGAAAATGTAGCAATAAAATAAAAATGTTGGTGTTGCCAATTTGAAGAATAAAGCTGATCAAATTAGGCTTTAAATAATTCCTGTCACGATTGGGTTAAACTCCTTTCTATTTGCCATGGTTAATTCAGGAGAGAGGGAGAGGGAGGGATAGAGAGAGGTGATAGGGAAAGAGGGTCGAGAGTAAACAAGTAAACAGACATCCAAAGAAAAAGACTGAGGAAGAAAAAAAAGTGATATAAAATAGATGAAGAAAAAGATAACGGGGGTGTAAGAAAGAGAGAGGCAGAAAGACATCGCGAGAGAATGGGAAGACGTAGAGAAAGGGAAAGAGAGAGAGAGAGGGGGAGAGAGAGAGGGAGAGAGGAGAGAGAGAGAGAGACACGGACAGACAGACCAACAGAGAAATAGGGATTTTGATAGGGAAATCTGAATTCTTAACCCAATAATCAACATGACAATTTAAGGAGTGTCATATGTGTAGTTGTTTCATATCTACCAATGATAGAAAAGATACTCTGAAATATTGTGACTAATACCTGATAATCGAGTAATGATTTGTAATAAGGGTGATAATGGGAGTCAAACATTTTCTTGACATTATATCATAAAAATCAACAAGGATAATATCACTGGCCAATTATCACTTAATTTCGTGGTCAGGACCACACGCGCATGCTCGTCCTCATAATCATCTTCACATCTTCGTCGTTGTTGTGGTCATCATCCTCCGCCTCGTCGTGATCATTCATGATCATGATCATGATCATCATTACCCCCCTCCTCTCCCTCCTCTTCCTCCTCCTCCTCCTCTCATCATCACCATCATCACCATTATCATCACCATCATACAGTCTTGCATTGCCTAAAATCATCCCCATCGTCGTCGTCATCATCATCATCATCATCATCATCATCATCATCATCATCATCATCATAATGTCTCATGAACGCCCATACACCCTGTTAGCATGATCTGAAGCACACGTCACTAAAAGGCAACAAAATACAACTGTGGGCTGATATCAGAAGTACCACACTATGAAACACATACTTTCTACAACAACATGATAATTATTACTCCTGAAAACTGCCTCATGTCTCAACATGCCTCCGGAAAAGCCTTTTGAAATCAATTCGACTGTTATGATGCACTATTCATGCATTCGAAATATGATAACTATTATAAAAAGGAAGTGAAAACTTAATATAAGAGTTGAAAGTACGTCTAGGGTCCTGAGGAAAATATAATGATAACTAAAAACAACAATAACAATAACTATAATAATAATGATAATGATAATAATAATAACGATAATAATAGCAATGATGATGATAATGATAATGATAATTATAACAGTGGTAATGATAATAACTTACATTGCGCCAAATCCACTCAGCGGAGTGCTCAGGTGGCATGTATGTTACAAGGTTATCCAATGGCCTAGATCTGAATATTCGAATGGCCCTTTGGACAAAGACAAGATATTTATTTATAAGCATAATCATGGGTGTGTGACCAAAACGAACTCACTTGTCCTTAATCGCTTTTATTTTGAGTGGTCTGTAGTAGTTGCCTATTTTCTGGCTTCTCCTTGTCATCACTTTGAGATTACTCTCACTATATTTCAGTGAAGTTTCCTTTTCTCATCTTTTCTACATTTCATTCCCAAGAGAGAAACACTTGTTATTGTAATGACCTCCATGATATTCACCTCATTAGTAAATATGAGCAGCATTTTAATCGATTTACCCCAGGCAAATGAATAACGTACGTGACGTAGGTTGATCAAAAACTTTATGAAAATTGATGGGAGAATAAAGGCTGTAGCAAACCTTATGCAACAATTTTGCCTGAAATGGGTATGGGAGATAAGGAAGAGTGATAGGGCTTAAAATGTGCTCTTTATTACTTCAGAGAAGAGCGGAAGAAGGGACTATGTGGGGCATTACTGACCGCCCACATCTTTAGCGGTGTATGTCACTGATTACATGTTGGAATATATCTTAAGGATTTATCCGGTAAAGTGCAGGAAATTGCCTTTCAAACGAATTTAATTCTAGAGAAAATGATAGTTTTATGCATCCTGTTCATTACAACCCAGATCGAAGTATATCATAGCGGCTTACTTTAGAAATGTAAATTAAGCTGCGGCCGTATCTTCTTCATGGTAAACAGAATTGAAGAAACAGCAGTATAGACTCTATGATGAACGTAGAGGCCAAGCTTTATCTTAGTTTACACTTCCCTTTTTGCTACCCACTACTTTGTTCGCTAGCTTATGATATCTTTTGCAGAACTTGGGAAAATAAGCAATCAGCTAATGTACTGTCAGGAATTAATGGCATTCCGAAGAATCGGGCATCATTGCAGAACATGATGTCTAATAGCAGGTGCAGACGGTTTGATCAACACTATCTTGTTTAAATGCCTGTGCAAAGTGGGATGAGAATTTTTGCGCCTGCATAGAATGCGTTTGAGTGACGTTTTTGCCACAAGCACAACAAGCCTTCGGATAAGTGGTCGCTTACAAGCTAATTTGACTCAATTGAACAGCTGCCTCCTGTCGTTAGAGATCTTGTCAAAAGGTGCAAGAGAGCGAAATTTCCTAACATATATATATGTTAAAAAAATTCAATTCAGATGTAACCACCTTAACACTATAAAAACCAACTGTAATTAACAATGAGTTCTTGCTATTCTTTACTTTCTTTCTCCACTTCTGTATGTTATGGAACATGATGAAGGACTCCGTTAAATTTAGTTAAGAATACAACTGAACGCACAATGCCACAAGATGACAAGATCCCCCCTCGACTAAAAGAAAATAAAAGACATGAAACAACAGAAATAAAAAACAACACATATAATTAGACAAGTTCCACCTTCACTCTTTTGGTACGCACAAACAATCAAACAGCCCTGGAAGAAAACTTATTATAATAAAACATTAGATTTACACGATAAGAAATAGCCTTTTTGGTAAGCACTTTCCAGTTTGCCTGTTTCACCTAGTCTATTGCATTATATATTCCTTATTCACAAAACAAACAGTTTTAAAAAGTCAACTATGAGCAAGGCCGTAGGCAGGATTTTTTCTAGAGGGGCAAGAA
>CM057156.1:6667895-6717310 GCA_029962745.1 Echinometra lucunter
CGTAGGCAGGATTTTTTTCTAGAGGGGCAAGAATATATTCAATATTTGAGGGAACGCGCAACCGAGGGAGCAAAGCGACCGAGTGGGAGCTTTTGCATTTTTAGAATTGAAATTAGACGATTGAACGAGCATTTTGGGTGGAATTTGGGGCAATTTTCAAAAAAAGGTAAATAAAAAATATAAAAAAATGAAGTTTTGAAATTTCTAGGGGGGCAACTGCCCCCCCCATGCGTACGGCCATGATTATGAGTCTTAGGAGTGCCTGGCGTTTTCCCTTTGATACCGGAAAGCATGTACTCGTAATAATGTCAAGAGACATTGCTCTGACTCACGTATAGTGCACTAAGATGAGCAGTATGAAAGGAAGGCTTTGCGGCCTTCTTTAAAGATTGAGTTTATTTTCTTTTTAATTCTCCTTTTCGTCACTGTTGCGGTTCCCCTAAAAGAGAGTTCTACTCTTTTTCTTAACATAATTTAAACATTTCTTCATAGATCTCCATGCATCGGATATGGCAACTGGATACTGACGTGAATGCATAATGACACTTCAGTTTAACAAAAGAGGATTGTTTCTTCTTGTCGGAGAACTTTCCTCCTTGGATTCCCATGGCAACCTGATCTGAGCCATGCGGCGAAACACGAAACCACTGTAGACCATTGGCCACTCAACAACTGGCTCCTCCAGCTACCGGGAAAGGGATATTCCCTTTTTTAACTTTAACCCTCACTACTCCAGGTTTTCCCTGATATTTTCCTATCGCTTGCTCTGCGCAGAATACCATGCTTTACAGGGCGACCCAAAAAGAACGCAACACCTGTGATCCTTAATTTCAGCGAGATAAAGGACATGAAGTGATAATTCTTCACTTGGTTCAGTTCTTTCAGACTTTTTCAGTAAAATGACTCCATCACTCACTTTAACTTACGCGTTTAGATGCTAGGGCTCTTTCGTGAGGCAATGTCATTTTTAGAAATGGCTTCTTTTATGAACGAATATTTGAAATCTTGAAAATGACATTGCATGACGGAATGAGCCCTAACATCTCAACGCGTTAGCCAAATGAATGAGCTTGATGTCATTTTACTCGAAAAAAAATTATCTTTTGAACCAAGTCAACAATTATCACATCATGTCATTTATCTCGAGTTCTTTTTGGGCCATCCTGTATAGCAGAGAGAATAGAAATTCTTATCGTGAGTAACCTATTGTGATCTTCTTGACAAGTCTCTTAACCCTCTTACCGTCAGAGGTTCGATGACTTTTTTTTTTTGCATAGTGCTCTAAAATAAGAGCCACTGATTGACTGAAGTGCTTTCGAGATGGGACATAAAGGCAAAAGGTATTGGCTCCAATTTCAGAGGATCATTTGGGGTCGATTGTGGCTCAGTGAAGTGCCGTATGCATACTTGATAATGGTAATAAGAAGATAGACTTTTGAAAGGTGATTGAGAAAGACTGGCAAGGGAAAATAGCAGCTGGAGGAAGTAAATGATACCTAGAACGGAGTTGATAAGAAGTTGCAAAGAACTATCAGTTGCAGACCTAAAAGTACATACATCGCACTGAACTGAATCTAGAAACTATGGGCGCCATCTTGAAGGCTATTTACATTAAGGTGAATATAATCCAATTTGAGTGATTTTTAGTCCTCTTTGAAATTTTTCATCCTGCAAACCACTAACCAAACAAAATAATAAACAAACAAACAAACATAGAAATTAAAAATAAAAACAAAACAGGGCAAAAACCGAAAAGCAATCCAAAAAACATCCACTCCTAGCAAACAAACCGTTCAAGAACAACAGCAACGGCAACAAACCCCCAAAAGAGTACTGGGTAATGACTTAGATGATATCTTATGCTTCATTTTCCTTGTAGACATGGGAATTCTGTTTCCAGCTCTTCGTTAGGATGCAACAGGCACTTGTGATTCCACATTGAATTTCAACGTACAGCATGTCCTGATTCGAACTTGAAGATTGGGGCATCCATCAATAAAGAAGTATTAGTGAAGCGCGTAACCTTGATGTCAAATAAACAACCCAGCAAATTGGCCCATTGATCAAAGCATCAAGGACTTGGTAAGGTGTTTCTTTTATTGCAATTTTGCCAACTAAGATTTGTTCTGTGTATTTGTGGGAATTTTTTCTTTAGTGTACCAACGTGAAAATATTATATTTCTACCTTCACGAAAAAAAACCCCCCAAACACATTTACCATAGGGAAATGCTGAAATGGAATACTACATTTTCTTATTAATCTGTATGCAGTGCAGAAAATTAGGATTCAAAGTTGTCAGAACCGTACATATTTTGTTAGCACAAGTATATATGTATCTATGTCATATTTAACAATTACGTCGTTATTTCGGTCATATTACTTACAAACCTAAAACCATACACCTTCGACGGTCATGTTGGAATTAAGGTCATGAGAAAATTGTAAGCAGATTTCTTTTTCATATTTACTTTCTTTCCGTTGTCTACTTATTTTAAAAAAAAAATCAAAACTGTTCGGCTTTCGCAAGTGCTTTCGTCTGCATGACCTTCAAGGTGAAAGTGTTTTAGGGAAAATCTATATGTTTTAACTTACTTTTCGCCAGATAAATATCTAGGGGCCGACCCCGACTTCATAATACTTTGGTTTTTCCTGCATCCACCCTAATTGGAATCATAACTGAACACGACTTTCGCCTCCTAAATTGTCATTTCTTTATTATTATTATTATTATTATTATTATTATTATTATTATTATTATTATTATTATTATTATTATTTATTTGACCAATAAAAAGGAATACAAGATACAATGCATTAGACAAGAGATAGCGAAAGATGAGATGGAATGGCATGTGGGTCAGGGTTCACAAAAGAGAAGTTCTTCCCTGTTGCCCGTAGGCATGTGAACCCACACATGCCATTCCAAAATATAATAGATTTTGCACAAGATAAATTATACAATCATAAAAAAGAATTTAAAAACATCAGTATTGCCTATAAACTGTTCAGGAATTGTAAATGAGAATCTAGCTTACATTCCAAAGGAAATCATAGTATAAGCTTCTAATCAGACACAAGTTACTAACGATATGACTTAACCATGTTAACATGATGTTGGCTTCATGAAATTCCTACCCTGATAAGAACGGAAAGTCACATTTCTTTAGCTCTGGTCATAAACATTAAGAGCGATACGACTTATCATGACGTTGGCTCTTGCATCTCACTGGGTACTCATTGAGCACCCGGGTGGAGAGTGGCATTCAAGGATTATCTTGCCAAAAGACGTTAGAGAGAGCTGGGATTCGAACCCTCAAACCACTGAATCAGAGTCAAGTTGATGAACCACTAATCTTTTATAGCGTTATCATCTATCGGTATCACTAATCCAATTTAGATAATCGAAACTGAATGAGGTGAACAAGGCCTTAAAACGGTGCTTTGAATATAAAAAATTGGTTAGTAAAGACTCACAACATCTTGAGCTATCACCATGATATCAACTAACTTTGGTTTAATAGTTGATGGGCCGCTTTCTATGGTTTAGGTCACATTTGTCAAAACACGAAATATGCAAAATAGTGTCATTCTTATTCATTAGATTTTATTTCATTTCTTATAAAACTCTTCTTTAGGATCCGAAGATGACCGCACTGCAATCAATTCCTTGTTTATAATCTCTTATTCAACGTTCCCTTCTCAGTATTCCAAGTATTCACTTTTCCTCAACTACTGTATAAAACAGCTAGTAATATAAAAAGGCTATTTCGTCTAAAATATGTTCTTGCTAAAATGTATAATGACGATCACGGGTTTATTATTTTCTTTTGCCGTCTGCTTCTGCAGTTCTGTTTACTATTTCCTCCAACACTAGCCTATCTGAAGCATAGAGCCCCTGTTGGGCATGTAGATTAGAATATCGTAAGAGACCCTTATATGATCCCTCTTCATTACTGAGGTAACCTTGGCCGGGAACGGCAGACGACATGGAGGGTAATGCGGCTCGCTTTCTAATTTTAGATGAGATAAGGCACATTCCAATTTCCCGCCGAATAGAGATGACGGGAAATTTCAACAATTTCGGACATAGTGACGTAAAATTACGCAAAATGATAGTGGTTGGAAATGGCATACCCGTATCATACGATATGGCCTTGCACAGGATGTATTTTTTGGTCACTCATTTGAGTTATATTACCCCAGGATAAGCATTTTTACGAAGCATGTATCAACTAGAGAAATAGCTATTGGCAGGGAGAGAAGTATAGCAGTCATAATTATGAAGCGCAATATCATTTCATTTCACGAGGTGTGTGCCAAGGTATCTTTTTTTTTTTGGTTTTATTATTCTATGTTTTAAGATTAGGGGTCTGTATAAAACAAGTCTAAATTTCTAGGTGTAAGTTTAATTAGTGTGCCTACTCGGTGTCTTCGATGTATTTCACCGCTCAATATAGCAGCTCTATATTGACCGGAGCCGGGTAATAAAACTTTGGAAATCCCAGCCAGAGTGATCACATGACGCACTCACGACCAATCATTTGTCTGGATCTACGGAGGGAGTATGATATCGCTTCGATATTGGCTCAAAGTTCTTTGCGTCATAATCCCGCCTGGATCTGAAATGAAATATTGACCGTTCATAATGACGTTTGTATTCACCGTAATGTCCAGTTGAGTCAATAGACTGCTCGGTCGAAAAAAAGTCATCTGTGGAAGTGTGTTAATTGTTTTTCCTCTTTCAACGATTAAAATCAATACTTATGCATCCATGAATACCGTATTATGTATTAGATATTACCTGCCTAGAGCTAAAATCCAGTATGTGAAGGTCTTTCGAGCAATTATTTTCACGTTCTGACCACACGTGTGCATTTTGCCGTTGTCGAGCTCTTTGAACAATCTTCGTCGAAAAGAAGTCCTTCAAGAACTCATAAAATGTTGCATAATACCCTTCTTCAGACATTATCTGTAACTTATTTCGTGAGTACTAGTTTTACATGCTTAATGGTTGCAGTATACTTAATTGATTCAAATGGGTGGATATTACTATAGTTGAAAAGGGAGTTTATGCATGCATTTCAAGCAAGGTCAGAGCTGTTCTCTCGTTGTATATATGGTAATAAGGGGAGCGTTTCATGAAATGTCTTGTCAGTGGTTTTTACTGACAAATTTGCTCTCAGCCAATGAAATGCAAGGATTTCAGTAGATTATAACAGTTATCAGTAAGAATCACTGACAAGACACCTAATCAAACGCTCCCCAGCTGACCACATTGATTAACAAGCGTATAATAAAGCTCACGCGACTATTGCACTCTCCCATTTCATACACACTAAGAAAAAGGTGCAATTTTGGACCCTTCAAATGCAACACTGTGAGCTCCTTTTTCCAACTTTGCACCCTGATAAGCTTTTTGCACTTTTAAGGGTGCAATTAGCTAAATTTTGCAGCCTAAAGGGTGCAGAGTTGTACCCTTTTAGGGAAGGTGCAAATTTGTACCTTTTTGAACGCATAAATTTCTGCACCCTAAAAGGTGCAACTTTGCACCTTTTAGGGTGCAAACAGGCCTTTCCAGGTGCGAACAAGAACAAAAGGTGCATTTTTGCATCTTTTCATGTAGGGTGCAAGATTGCACACAAAAAGGTGCTGCCAGTGTTACATTTAGGGTGCAAACTTGCACCTTTTTTGCTTAGTGTGTAACCGGTTCCATGTCGGCAATGGGTTAAAAGTAAAGGTACACAATAAGAAAAAAGTTCAATTTCGCATCCTAAATGCAACACTGGCAGCACCTTTTTAGGTGCAATCTTGCACCCTAAATGAAAAAGGTGCAAAGATGCACCCTTTTGTACTTGTTTGCACCGGGAAATGCCCATTTGCACCCCTTAAGGTGCAACTTTGCACCTTTGAGGGTGCAGAAATTTTTTCATTAAAAAAGGGTACAAATGTGCACCTTCCCTAAAGGGTACAACTCTGGACCCTTAAGGGTGCAAAATGTAGCTCACTGCAGCCTTAAAGGTGCAAAACGCTTCTTAGGGTGCAAAGTTGTACCTATAAAGGAGCTCCCAGTGTTGCATTTCAAGTGTGAAAAATTGAACCCTTTTTCTTAGTGTTTAGAAAGTGAAGCTGTGATATTCTGTCATTACGTTTTGTTACTTTGTTCATTGTTTTTGTTATTTTTTTTCTATACAGAGCTCCTAAAAGCTCCTTCTACTGAATCAATCTGTGGATTTAATTATGTGAATGCACCGTCTGTTCGTCACGCTTCCAACGTAACAAACCTACCGTATATGATTACTGTTCATTCAGCGGTCGTTGTACAGTTTCACTATATTGGATTCGCAATAATACATCACTTGGTAGATACATCTGATCAATAATTCGGATCGTCTTCCCCAAATTAAGCAACCCGTGTCCTCCCTCTTCATGAATGAGTGAGACATAGAGAGAATGTTTTTCTCAGATGGTGTCGCAACAAGCTGTTGCCAAGTGTCACGACCACATGATCTGGTCGCGTTTGGCGCCGCCGTCCGTAGAATGAGGGCTCCAAATTCTCAGCATGCTTTCCAAACCTTGAACATAACGGATAACTTTTTTGAAAGCTCCTTTGAATATGGAATGTATAGATCTTAGATGACATGTTGTGAAATTGAATACGAGATAAAGTTTCCAGCACCCAGTATGCGAAAGCAGATCTCTCCTGAGTAATTTGTGTTTTTTTTTTCTTTACCAGAATATTAAACCTTTCATATGTTTCAGTAGAGCTTTAGCTCACGGGCGGTGATTTGAAAACAAAAGTTTTCTAGCGCATCACCATGTTCAAATCTAATGAATGCAAAAAGAACACTTGTCTTTGTATACTAGGGCGGCCAAGCCCGTTCATGTTTATCATTAAGGCCCCGTCACATATTAGCGAACGAATGCCTAACGAACAGCTATTTCTTTAAAGTCCAGATACGCTCAAATACTCTCAAATTAGCTAATATGTGACGGGACCTTTGGGACTCTATTGTGGCCAAGAATTTGAGCGTATCTGGACTTTAAAAAAATAGCTGTCCGCTAGGCATTCGTTGGCTCGATTCGCTAATATGTGACGGAGCCTTAGGGGCCTACTGTTCATTGCTTATTGCAGTAGGAACTCTCTTTTTACAGCTCCCGCAGTGAATCCACTGTATTCTAATCTCAATTCAACGCTCTGCCCAGTACATCATTTACTATGTAAGATCTTGAGAAAAGATGATTTTGACCTCTGCTTAAAGAGGTTCTTGAACTCCAGCTACCTAACACGTATGTTTGCGTAGAGGGAGGGGGGGGGGGGGGGGAGGAGGAGGAGGCTTGAGACATACAAGCAAATAGTGCTATCTAATAGTCACCTCTCTCAGTGATATGTGTTCGGTTTCGAAGGTGGCCGGTCTTCACTGACATAGATTATGAGAATCATATTCATTTTTATAACATAGGGACTGCCTCGACAGAACCTTTTCTTTTTTTCAGTTTCCGATTTCATGTCCATTATTATACATGCGCTGTAAATGTCAATCGTACACTTTTACTCTTTATCTTTTATCGTTTACATTTCTCTCTTCACTAACTTTTTGCTTGTTTGTTTTTGTTGGTTCATTTCATATTTCATACGCTCAATGTAGTTTTGATGTACCCTTTAATGGACTTGGAAAAATGAATAAATGAAAATATGAAATGAAGTGCATTGAAAAAAATATAGTTCACACATCATGTGTTATATAATTAGCAACATAATGATATGTAAAATGGTAAAGAAGAGATTCTTGCCTGTCGAGATTTCTCTCATGTCTGTTGAGGGTAAAGCGGATGTGGAGTGACACTTCGACCGGAATTTCAAAGCTAACTGAAGAAATTCATAACCAGGAAATACTAAACGAGATTCATATGCAATAATAACTGAATAATTGAGCATTTTTTAGAGAGAAGAAACAGTGTTTTAACACTTTAAAAAGCATAAGAGAACTCGAATAGTTGATGTCGATAACCAATTTCAAGCCACCCTTCACAAGTATGAATGACTCCATATCCAAGCTTCATCGAGAAGAGTCTCATGGTCAGTTTTGATTTAAAAAATCCGCTCACTGTCCATTCGTTTTCCTTGACTGGATGCCAGCATCGTAAAAGAGCCATAGGGGCTCATTAATTTCTGATGTCTCACAGTCATTACATGTCAAAGAAATTCAGAAAGTCACACATTTCCAGAGCTGAAATAACCACACGGCTATTTCTTTTTCTTGGAAGGGGGGGGGGGGGTGGGGTGTTTCGTCTTGCAAAATTATTTCCTTAATGACTAAAAGTGAATTACCTCACAAAGCTGAGAGTGAATCTGTTGGATGATGGCGGAAATAAAAGTCAAAAATATTATTCATGACATAAATGAATCAAGGGTCATGATGATAAAGACAATTTTATAGCTGAATTGAAAATTTAATCTATAAAATTGATGAAAAAAGATTTGGTATCATTATAACTGTCAAAGTTTATTAAAGTATTTATTTTTATGAAGTTGATAAGAATTCTCTTTTATATCATATGTTGGCTTACTCTTCAGCAAACTATTCAGTCGGTAAATCAGTTTTAATGAGAATAAATATGTTTCATCATTGATGTAAATAATGCTTCTTTATCACATTCTTTAAAACGCTTCTCCAGAAAAGCAGATGTGGCTGCCTCATTAACCACACGTAACGCATGGGAGTGGCAACAACACCAGTAGCAACCCCACCAGCAGCAGCAGCAGCAGCAGCAGCAGCAGCAATAACAGTAATAAGTAAACAAGGTTAAACAAAGGTAAACAAGGATATATGCTATAGAGTGTAAGGAGAGAGAGAGAGAGAGAGAGAGAGAGAGAGAGAGAGAGAGAGAGAGAGAGAGAAAGGGGGATATGTGGGAAAAACAGAGATGGTAAGGAAGAAAAAAAAGGGATAATGAGAAAGGGAGAGGTAAAAGAATAGATTGAACCAGAGAGGGGAAGAGAACAGGAAAGGGAGAGGGAGAAGGTAAAGGGGGGGGGGGGGGGAGAAAAAAGGTAAAGCGGAATCAAGGTTAGCCTTGCTGGGGCAGTTTAAACATGAGGTTTAAGATTTTCTGCAATGGATCTCACTCTGACGCCACTGTTTCCATCCAAACGTGTTTGTGGTCAGTCCAAAATGAAGCCGGAAAAAATCTGCAAGACGTACGAGGGATAACAAGGATGCTTGCATCTACTGCAAGTGACCAACAAGTGACAATCTTATGCCCACAAAATACCTTCAGGTAATCCAGCTCAATATCACTTTGATTCAATGAAAGGTAAAAGGAAATGGAGAAGAAAATATATATTTATATAAAAACTGTAAAAAGGTCTTGCGTACTTGTACTGACTTTACAAGTTTTTCACCACTCAGTCCGGCTGTCCATGAAAGGTAGCTCCTTCCTTACGCCTAACCCAAACCACCATCATCATGATCATAACAACTCTGATGTCATGCCGACTCAATCCCACGACCGATTCTGTGTGTTTCTGCTGATACAAGTTTATTCTCTTTCGTCGGTAGGAGATCCGTCTGACTGGTGTGTGACTTATAAACCAGTATAAAAACAGGAAAGAAAAAAAAAAGGGGGGGGGGGCTCGGGTTGGAAGTGAGACAAAGCATCCTTATAGTTCTTCTTTTTGTCATAATGACAAGTGAAGGGGGGGGGGGAATGGCCGTAAAGCTGTTCTGCCTCTAGATATCTCTGTGACGAGGGATATAGGGAGAAGAGTTGAAACATTTGCGGATGCAAACCGGGTAAATATGGTTAAGCTCCGAGATCAAGAGAAAGTTTTAAGTGAATAGATGATGGATCGCAACCATTGTCTGAACAAAAAATTCCTTCCATTATTTTGATAACTCACTCATAATCTATGAAGGAAAAATGGAATTATGATCTAATGTATCATAGATTTCTAAAATTATTTTCTTTTATTATGAACAACTTCAGTTGCAAATATCGTAAATTTACCCCCCCCCCCAAAAAAAAAAAAAAAAAAAAAAAAAATTGATATATCGGTGTTTGACATCAAACCCTCCGCTGGAGAGCAAAATATATAATATATTAAAAAAATTAGTGTTGAAGTTTCTTTGACTGACAATAGCGATGAACAGTGGGATGTGGAAATTGATTTTAGTTTTGAATTGTAATGTTCTTTATTTTCCACCTTCCATTTCTCTTTCCATTTCTCCTTTTTTCTTTCTTTCTCTAATTCTTTCTTCCTGCCCCTTGCCGTTTTTCCTGTCTGAAATCGTTTATACATCATGTACATGGCCTATCCTAAACAAGTCCTGCTTTACTTTAGGCCCCCCCATCTATCATGACTATTTATATATATGAATGTTAAACAATTGAATTACTCTCTTTGCGTTTGTTTTCGTATCATTACCGTTTAGTTATATCACAATGAATATCACCCAGTGGGAAACAAAAGAATACTGCACGTGTTTAAGGGCCAATA
Source organism: Echinometra lucunter (assembly GCA_029962745.1). Classification (NCBI taxonomy): domain Eukaryota; kingdom Metazoa; phylum Echinodermata; class Echinoidea; order Camarodonta; family Echinometridae; genus Echinometra; species Echinometra lucunter. The sequence goes on from CM057156.1 coordinate 6,678,395, forward strand.
TTGCACAGTGTTTCGGAGATGAGTGCAATATTGGGAATATGAGTTCAATGTTGGGAATATGAGTTCAATATTGGCCATAACGAGTGCAATATTCTCTGGTATTCCATGAAATAGAGCCATCTTATACGATTAATATGATCTTTATAAGGCATAAACTGTGTAAAGCAGCTATTTAAATAATTGCGCATGCACCACAGATCGAGCAAAATACGATCCAAAATTGCAAGGCCAGTACAGTAGCCTAGGACAATTCGGTGTTGAATTGCACATGATCCAATATTGCAAACGCAAATCAAGCAGACAAAAATATGCATTTTTACCAGTTTACTGCGCGGCTAAAATGCCTTATATAGATAATAATTGGTTGTAATCAATGTATCATTATACAATTTATATAGTTTATAATACACTGACTGATTGATTTCTCTGGAAAAATAGATTTAATTCTATTGAAATGAAAGAAATCCATTCCCCAGTTCGTGTCATGCAAGGATATGTCAGTATCATATGTCACTAGCAGGCGGCTCTATCAATTGCTTGCATATCCATTGCATTATCTTCTGTCGAGGGTATGGCAATTTCATTCATTACCTTGACTAACAAGAATGAATTAATGACCTAACTACTTCTTAGAAGGGCGGTTTATGAAAGAAAATCAGATCTTTGTGAATCAAGGAAGGGGCCTGAGTTTCGCTGAAAATAATTATCTAATAAAGCACGGTTTCACTGTCTGAAGTCAGGATGCAATTAGATGAAAAAATGCTTATTTCATCAGCGTATTCAATTTTTTTTTTCATTTTGATGTGGAAAAATAGATTAAATGGTACTGACTTGAACTCCTTTCCCCGGTTCGTGTCATACAAGATTGTGTCCGTATTATACACCACCAGGAGGGGGGCTTTACCATTTGCTTGGGTATCCACACCATCTTGAGAAACGTTAAATCTTATTAATCACGTCTGTCGAGGGTATGGAAATTTCATTAATTACCTTGACTAACAAGGCTGAATTAATGACGTGACTACTTCTTTGAAGAACGGTTTATGAAAGCAACTCAGATCTTTGTGAATCAAGAAAGGCGCCTGAGGGTCCCCGAAAATATCTCATAGAGCACTGTTCAACTTATATGATTTCCTGATGTAATTTAGACGAGGATAATGTTTATTCCTTCGATGTGATCACTACTTTGCCGCATCCATTCATGTTCTTCCTTCACGTGATTTACTAACATGACGTCATTCAGGGGCGTTGCTGGGAAGGCACTGCGGGGAAATGCAAAAACTGATATAATTTTTATCTATTGACTCATTGAGAAATAGTCATAAGTGCTGCCGTTCGCTTGGAGGAAATGTATAGAACCTACTCAAATGCAAAATTATGACGACAATTTGGCTTATACCCTGAAATGATAATGACTTCATTTATAATTGCAATTCAATTTGTTATTTCAATATCGTACTTCTGTAAATGTTCTTGTGCAATAGATACATTTGATTTGCCTTTTCGATGACTGCTTTCTGCTTTTTTTTCTGCATATCTTTTAGATCTACCTTTTCCAGGAATGTTCCTTACCTTATTATTATCATGTTTAATGTTATTTGTATTTTTTGTTGTTGTTTGTTTTATAGGTTATATTTTCATAAATATTGCATTTTCATTGTAAATTCAATTTGTTTCAGCCATTGGCTGACATTTTGAATGTTTCCAAAGAAATAAACTTCCACAATTCAATTAAAAATCCCTTGCAGCCAAATTTGATATTCTGATGATCTGCCTTTTTCCTTTATTCACCTCATGAACTGTTCTGTCTGTGAGGAATCGGTTCAACAACCCTTACCTAAAGCCCATGCGTAGTTTCCGTAACAAAAATAAATTGACATGAAACTGATAAAAGTCTTAAGTCTCACATCATCCGCAAAAAGACACATGCGTGAAATAGTGTTATAATAATTCATTGATGATTTCTGGTGAATTTTGATGTTGAATATGTAACTACATGTAATGCAATTTCACGGTTACATTTTGCCTACGCCAGAACCCCGATCCGCTCCTAAAACAACGATCGTAGCATTTCCTTTTGCTTGTCGCATAAACATGGTAAATACAAATTCGTTTTGCACGTGTGTAAACATCGTGTCGACTTCCGTTGGATTTTACGTCGCTGAAAAGGCAAGATCGAAAATATTTTCTCGCCTCTCATTTGCTTGATATTCAACGTGATGCGGAAAGGAAAACACCCACAGCGTTTTCGTTTCCCCAGTACCTTGCTACTGAGCAGCCAGAAGCAAAGAAATCTGACGAAGAGTATTTGAGGCCCTTCCAAAAATGTATGTAAGTTTTACAAAGAAAATGGTCCAAGATACGCTTGGCACCATATGGTTCAAACGGGTAGCCTACTTATCGATACACGTCCTATATCTATAAAGCAAACTAGTTAATATTTTAATTCTTACGAAGGAAATTAAAGTTAAGGAGTAGAATCTGTCGATCGATACGCAGGCCATCTAAAGTTTCATACTTCAGTTGCACTATCTTCGGTAGTGCAACTTAAGTATGAAATGTTTTTTTGCGGGGTTTTATCCTATATTTTTTATCATGTATATTCTTTTTTTTTACTACACCTCTAGACTACGTATTTGCCCGACAAATCTTCTTTTCAGTCATGGGATGATTTCATTAGTATTCTGATTTCTTTTATCCATAAACATTCCCGAAAATGGACTGTATTTTAACTGAAACATTGCAACTGCGATCTATTTTTCTTACATGTGAAAGAGTAGCGTCCATCACCTTATACTGAAGCAGTACATCTCTATAACGCTGCCCCCAGTAGGACACCGGCCTCTTGTGTATGATCCTGATGATAAAGCTTCGCATTGAGCAACTACAAACTTGCATCTTGACTTTTTATTCTTGCTATTTAGTAGTTTTGCCTGTAAAAAAATTGTTTTGATACGACGTTCACTGTCCAGTGAAGATAAATTTCATATACCAGAATGCAGTTCTAATGCCTGCGCAGAAATGTTAAGAAAAATTTTAGCTCGCTTGCTATTTTTACACTAAAGAGGCATGCTCTAATGATGACAAAAACCTTAACAGGAAAAACTTTGAGTATTATATTGTTAATATCTTTTGAAGTCGTGAATCGTTTGATTGATATGAATATAAACATAGAATGATTGAAGGTCGATAAGGAGATATTAAGGCAAAGTAAACTATGTCCTTTACCCCACAAAAATTAGGGAAGACAAATTATAACAGATTGGGGGTTATTATACAGTTATACAAACGTTATTCTTCGGAAGATAATCATAATCGGAAGGCAATTGGCTTTCGGTTTAATTGGACGTGTCTTTTCCAATCAGTGATAAATTATGATGCAGTTGATCTATCTTGCAATCAAAACACGGCTCGATATATTTCGAAAATGTGACCGATGAGATTTATCAACATACCCTTCACAGCATGCCTGAATGCGATGGAAGCGGGGTATCATTAACTAGTCTCTTATTTCTGTTTGTTCGAGTGATATCGGAAATAGCCGGGTGGAATAACTGATTCAGATGCAAAGAATCTTCGCCAGTTGAAGGCGCAGATTGTTATAGCCGGCTTATACCATGTATATGCCCCATTTGACTTTCAGTGAGCATGGAATTAAAAAATATTACAGCCTTGGCATGTTGTCAAAAGGCAGCCCCAAATGGTTTTGAGAGAAAACATAAACCTTTTAATTATGATCAAATACTATCAAAAAGATGGTAAAATACTTGAAATTCAATTAATTTCAAAAATTTTATTGGAAGAAAATAACTTGAAAAGAACGAATAATAGTACATGGATTGAATAAGAAAATAAACAAGCATAGGTTGGCGTGATTGTTTGTGTCTGCGGGTGTCTGTGTTTTGTAAGTCAAGGATATTACAACTATCAGAAACACAGCGATCAGCATGATCAGGGAAGGAACAGTTTAAGGAAGGAGACGAACAAGAAAAAACACTTAGATTTAATTATAGAGAATAGTAGAGTAAGACAGTGTAATGAGAACAATAAAACCTCTTTCTTTTCTTGCCAGACTTATGTCCATTTTGATTGAGTTACATCGGTTGCCAATAAGGCGGAGAATTGCATTTGGGATACTTCTGCTTCTTTGCAAATCACTTAATGGCCAAGCTCTTAATTACTTGTCTGAATTGATATCAGTTAAATCACATTCATATGCACGGATATACGTAGTACACGGGACAAGCTGCTTCTAAAGCATTAAAAAACAAAAGTAACTCTTGGGGATTGTGCCTTCCGTTGTGCTGCTCCAAGACTTTGGAATAAACTGCCACTGGAAATGAGAAAAGCCCCATCTGTTACTGTCTTCAAAGTTTTGCCGAAGACTCACCCTTTTGATTATCGGTAGTTTTTTTTTGGTAGTATGTCTATGGAGAGGCATTATTTGGAGCTCTGTTACATCACAGCACAATTGAGTATATTGATATAGTAACTGCGCTATATAAATTTATCTCAGTATTATCAATTATTATCATCACTGGATCACATGTTAGACACAAAACAGGACCAAGACCTTATCCTGATGGTCTTAAAAATATATATGAACGCATACGAGTCACACGCTGGTAAATTTTGGCATGGATTAAATTGTTGGATCGCAGAAAATGGAACATGCAAACGGATTTGGAACTGTTAACCATGTTACTATCATGCATGGGTGCCTATACGAAGTGAATGCAAGATCGGCATGTTCTTTCCCTCATATTATTATTATTTTTTGCAATTTCGTAGTGGACACAGCCACCTCTTAACATGATCCCTGGCATTCTAACACACCGCTTGGAAGTTTTGAAATACTCAAAACTTCTTCACACTCGACATTTCCTGAACACGACACCAGCCCAACCCTATCCCACGCTTCCAATGTCTTACGGATGTCCGAATGATATCCGTCCCTGAAATGAATGGAAGTGTATGTCTTGGCGAAGGGTGATATTACATAATGGTAACTCAACCTTTGCTACCTGGGTGAAGTTGTTGTCTGCCCAAGATAGCAAAGGAGAAGTAAGGAATCTTAACAGCGTATCAGTAGGCTGATAAGGCGAATTTACGAGGGATTACACCAAAGATGGCTTCTGTAAACCCACTGTAGCGCAGGTTCTAGCCTTGGGGCATTTCCCTTTCCTAGTACTGACTATGACTGTCTTGAAGTATCATCTTTCCATAGAAACATGAAAATGGGGGAAACATGTGCAGCTTAGATGGTTATAAAACATCACATATCTATGTGATGACTATATCTTTATGCCTATATCAGCTTGGGTAACCCTGGCTATGCAGTGATCACGCTGCGCAGTGTTTGAGTGGCTACTCCGGACAGATCCGCGAACTCACACAAGTCATGGTCGTATTTGATACATAACGCTAGAAGAAACTCCTGGTTTACGAACTTGTTTTTTTTATATATTTTTTTTATAACTGTTACCAATTTATTCCCAAACCGCCCCGTCAAATTAAAAAACGTCTGGTCAATCGACAAAAAAAAAAAAAACACACACCATCCTCAGGGCCACATTAACTCTTCCCCGTTGTTTCCGAGATCATCTCGAGGTTCCACTGTGTTTTAGCAGTTCGTCGAAATACTTTACTGCTACATCCGGGACGTTTTCATGCTTTCGACTTACCCTTACCATGTTTACCATCCTGCTGCCGTTGTGTTGACGCCTCTCACCGAAAAGCCAACAATAATGATTTCATTTCTGTTATAGACTTCCCTTGAACCTCCAAGAGTACATGACGCGTATGCAACGGACCTATCCAAGTGCATTCCACAAAATTTGAAAGACCCGACACTTGTTTTCCCCTTGTCATTATTGTGCTTAACCTTCAAGTTGTTAAATGGCACATTTCTTGGTCAAAGAAAGCCTTTCTCACATCGCCTGCCTTGCTGGAATCCCATTTTAATGTTTATTTATATAGTTATTCTTTCTACACCAAGGCAGGAAGTGAAACATTAGTAAACATAAGCCCCTTCCAATTCACGCGGCTCTCTTGAATTACCATGTCGGAGATTGTTTATACCAGTAAACCGCAATTAAGATGGCGGGCGGTTGAGCTAAAACAATCCTTCAAGGCATAGAGAGAGAGAGAGAGAGAGAGAGAAAGAAAATATTGCATTATCTTTAATTTCCATATACAGGATAAATCATCTCTAAATGGCTTTAGAGCTAATTAGAATAACGTGGAACACTTTTAAGAAGGCAAAGCTACCTTGATTTTATCTTCTGACCTATATTCTAAATGTCACGACCAATCCGGATATTTTCCAGGATCAATGGGTAATTGCAAGACTCGCAAATCGAAGCACAAGTGGAAAGTTACTATCCGTTTTATCTAGGGTTTTATGTTCATAAATTTTCTTTCTTATATTTTGTGATATTTCTGAAGATATAGAAGTCAAGGAATATGGTTCAATTTACATAATGGAATGAGGTCTTCGATGTTGTGTATTTCTTCGTGTCAGTAAACTGACGTAGGGTAATTATAGTCGAAGGAAAACTAGTAACCTGTAAGGTGTCATTTCTGCCGAACTACTTGTATAATGCTCGAAGATGTTTCATATCCTAGAGTACCGTTTTCATAATACAGATAAAGAATGGGCAACTAGAAACGTTTGCATGAAAGTATAGTGTGTTTTTTTTCCCCGAAGTCATGATTAAATCTTAATGAGAAATTAAATTCAAGTTTATCACTTTAATTTGTTTGGTTCGAGCTTCCAGTCAAGAAGTATTCATGACCATTACTGAATATATCACACATGGTGACATGACTTCCAGCCTACAGACGAGCGAAATTTGCATTTTCAGCACTAACTTTTTTAGAACTATTGCAGTTCTTTGTTTCCATGTGTGTTTTCTGCTATGTATTATATCTGCTGGACTTTCTGGAAATTCTCGTATACCTATAATTATGCAAACATGATTATCAGCTGATCTTATCGTATTGTTTCTCTTGACCTAATTCTGTACTTGCGTATTAGTTCATGTCTTTTGAAGTGCTTATGGGTCAGTTGTGGGTGTTGCGAAGAGAAAGTACAGATCGTTTAAACCAGAGCTCTCCAATGGGCTCACCAGTGATCGTACTTTTGAGTGTAATCCAATGATTATATAAACAGCGATAGAGATACTTTTGACTATGAGCAAATCATCTGGAAAAAAATATGGCATGCCCTTAAAAGAAGTGGGTTGAACGAATCATGCAACAGGGTCGAAAACATAACTTTGGGCAATGGGGAAATCAACTGCCACCATTGCAACCTGTCCCAAAGACACTGATTGACGCAGACCGACTGCGTAGGCAAAGGGCAAGACTACCTCTGGGCTATGTTCTATTACAAGGCAACCATCATGTTTATGGCACGGCAGACAGGAACTCCTGTGTGTCTTTTGTGCGAACGAGGTAAAAACCCCTTAGAGTTTAGATCGTATGTGGGCTATCAGAGAATAATGAAAACATATTTTCCAACAAAAAGGCCATATGACAATGTCCTTTGTCAACTTACAAATAGCCAAACATTCCCATCGACGGCGCAAAAAATGAAATTTATAGTTACAGGTGGAAATGTGAAGCAGTTCATTTCGATCTGTTATGTGAGCCTCAAACGGAAATCGATACCTTAACGTCAGAGACGGCAAAATCAACTTTATGTTAAAGATAATATATCAAAAAAATGCAGCATGCATGGTTAATCTATGCACGAGAGACATTCACTTTGACATATATGACACTTCCCTGTTTTAGAATTATTTGTTATCATCGCATATAATGGCCCTTTTGAAGATCTTGAATTTCTTTATGACATTAAAACTGAAGGAAGGGGAAAAACAAGAGGCAAAAAAGAGAAAAAGTGAAAAGGGGCGAGAGAATTAGACGTGTTTGTTGTTTTATGAGAGCAGTTTTTTGTGTTGTGGAGAAAGAAAAAAAGAAAGAAACATGTTGTGTGAATATGAACAGATAATATGATGTGAACGTTGCCCGCAAAGAATCGTTGATTGATGATATGTCATTTGCCTCGACCCCTTGACTCGGTGGTGAGTCCGCACCATCTCTTGACAATGTTTACTCAGAAATGACAAAGCACTTCTTTGGGAACAGCAGAAAATTGATATTAATCCATACTACTTTGACTACAAACTCTCAACCTTCCTGGCACTAGCCATACAGTTCTTAAGTTTTCGGTGGGCTCTAACTTTTTTTTCGAATCCTAACCTTAAAAAAAATAAGAAAGGAACAAAGAAATAAAGAGAGAAGGAGAAGAAGAAGAAGAAGAAGAAAAAAAAATAAGGAGAAGAAGAAGAAGAAGAAAAAGAAGAAGAAGAAGAAGAAAAATAAGGAGCAGAAGAAGAAGAAGAAGAAGGGGGAGGGGGAGAAGAAGAAGAAGAAGAAGAAGAAGAAGAAGAAGAGGTATGGTTTTCCACACCAGTTAAACACACAGCATAATTGGCTTTGATAACGATGCCGAGATCCCAAGTGAGCACCTTCTCTATGATCTTGCATGGGCAACCACACAGTTCAGTTACCAGTCCCTGCTGAACATGATGTCCAGTTTGTTCTGTGGGAGCAACCTGAAGTAAGAAGTTTCTGACGTCAAGCTACTTTTACGAGTACCTTGCAGTGACCCGAACTAATGAGAATATAGATCTTGAAGAGAAGGGTCCTCATGTCCAACGAAGTTTAGTGGAAAAATCTCTGGATATTAAAATGGTCTTTGGTTTCCAAAGAACGATTCAGTCATGTCAATAGTGTTTCCAAAGTCACATTCTTCTTTGATTTTAGCGATAATCTGTGCGAAAATCTATTTTTGTTTCAGTTTTAAATTTCCAGTGTCAGATTTTGGACGTCACATGCTTTATGCAATACTTGATAAAGCATTCTAATCTTCGTTGAAACGTGATATTTTCTTATATTTCTAAAATCTTTTTGACTAAAGAAAAATGTCCCAGTGTTTGTGTTGGACTCACTCTGTCTTTTTACGATGTTCATAAACATATTTCTTAACCCCCCCCCCCCACCAGGTTGTCTTTTTTTACCTCGTTATTCGAAAGCATTCTCATAAAAAAGATGGCCCCTTTGATCATTGGTCTAACCTGACATATCATCGGAACTCCAAGATATTGAAAGGGCGGGCTACAATATCCCAAAGCCTTGAAAAGCTGATTGTCAACGGGTAGGAGTCACATAACCCTAGAAAGCAAAAGGGATGGAATATATTTTACGACATGAACTGTAGCGATCGTCAGTGTATAGATATTTTGTCAGATTTCGAAGGATCTGCGACAAGCGAAAGTCTAACACTTAACCATAATTCTTATATGGATCCTACAGGAATATTAATTGTACAACTTTAGAATATTGTAAGTGGCATCATAAGATAGCATTCATTTGCCTACGGCTGTCAGATAGATACATGTGAGGCCCGATTTACCCCCGGTGTTGTCACTCTATATTCAAAGGTGTAACCATGATCTTCGACAACCCAGAATTTGACCCCTATTTCGCTGTGTTTCAAGTACATTTTCAGCCATTTTTACTCCTATTTGGCATAAAATGAGTACAAACTGGCCTTTAAAAAAATCACCCCTATTTTTCGTATTCCAAGTGCACTTTTACAAAACCACCCCTTTCAAATTCAATTCACGTCTAAGTCAAAAACAGAAAATAGCAAAAAAAATACCAGAAAAAAAAAACATCCTTTTTTCAATATCGAGTACAAGCTCATAAACATCCTTTTTCGATTTCGAGTACAAGCCAATGAAAACAACTTTTTTTTTTTTTCAAAATCGCGAACATGCTAAAAACTGCCCCTCTTTTACGCAAAACTTCGAACGATCAGGCGTACACGAAGCCAATACAGAGTGACAGCACCGGGGATTTACCATGATTACATCTCGGGTATTCATCGTGTTCATACCAGCAGTGGTTTTCTTTGACTCATTCCACACCAAATTAGACGCAATTTTAGAACACTTAGATCATCATTTCATTTAATCACACAATTTGATACTACATAACGAAACACGTTTGTACACAGTAACATACACAAACCAAGGTAAGCTGCCATGATAATTATAAACTATGGTTTTACACTCATGGACATGATGTGGACATTGAATGTCTTCTTCAAGGCCTGATGTTGGCTTTCATAACATTAAAACGACTAACTGATTATGATAATTAATTTCATGTTATGATGTTCATCAACAAGAGTCAAAAACACATTTCAGATCAACGGGGTAAACTCCATTAAACAAAAACTCTAATCCAATGAAAAACATGCTTTATAATGTAAAGTGCCCCGTACTTCATTAGCTTTAATGAATAGCAGGCTTACGAAGCAATAACGCATTTTATCAATACTGCCCTACTTTGACAAAAGGAAGCAAATGACAAAAAGTGACATTTTCTGTGAAATAGGAAAATGTGTCTGTCATTTGTACTGACGTCAATGGAATATCGTCATGCCTTACCTGATATATTTCTCAGCAGGATGAGTGTTTATGCATAACATTTGGCTTGGAAAAGAGCACACTATATGAAATAAGAAAACATTAGAAACTCAGCTTTGGTTGATGTGTCACTTGCTTCCTTTTGCCAAAGTAAGGAAGAATAATTCTTCAGGCAATATATAATTTTTTAGATTATTCACGCTTTCGTTATTTAAAAGCATCTGATTTATGAAAGAGGAATTTGAAAATAAATCATATATCATGTACACTACATGAATATAAAGGACTGACAATGAATTAAAACATCTTGAGTGGCAAACCAATACGTGATTACTCTCAGTGCAGCACCAAAGAGATACATGTACATTGAACACAAAGAAGAATAAACTCAGATGTATTTACACTAGATACAGGGCATTTACAATGTACATCATCATTATATACACTTCTATACATCTTACAGAAACTCACATTACTATTAGGTACCTTTTGAAACGATTTGTAAAAATAATCCTTGTTTCCAACTCAATTCTAGAAGTTACCATTACTTGATTACCGTGACTGAAAACTGTTGGAATCGTACACTAGCTGTAAATCATGAATACTGCGCATGTGGCCTTTGATTCTTCACTTATTATTTCCTACATAAACTAATAACTCACATTTATTTCTAATCTGTTATAACTGACCTGCTCATCTGAAAAAAAAATCATAAAACACAACAAAAACAAAACCAAAAACAAAGAAACAAACAAACAAAGTTTAATAATCTTATGGTAAACTAATGATATATTTGAAATAAGCAGCATTTTCCAAGCTTATTAATTACATCTGTCTCGTTTATTTTTTACGTTTTGCCCCATAAAACAAACAGGGGCACAAAAAATGTTGCAGAGATATACACGAACTAGACAGGTTGGAAATGTTGAAAATGTGACAAAAATGGATTTTATCAATGTTAACAATATCAACAAAGTTGAAGAATCACTATAAGCAACAAAAAAGGAATACGGGCACTCGTCGAGGTAACAGCATTATGTCTGACAAATGTCAGATGTTTTATTAACGGGCTTGGACTACACTTTTCAAACTAGATCTGATGCAATTACTAGAGTAATTGAACATAAATTCTTTAGTTTTATTCCCGTAAACGCAGTTTAGTATATAATATGCAATAAGTTTGACGTAAAGGGAAATACTGACGGTAATTGAGGATACCAAAACGCGTGATCTTCGTTGTGAGGAAAGACCAAACTTACACGAGAGAATCTTAAAGAGAAATCAAGCTGATGTTTGATGATGAAAACAAATTATTTCTATTGCAAACAGTAATCGGCCATGACGGGGAAGGAGTTTGATACAAGAAAAAACTTAATACTACGTGTTTCTTGGCCATGGCCTTTCTATTTATTTTGTTTGTACATGAACAACTCTTCTTGTTCAAACTTATAATTTTAGCTAGTGGTCACATATAATTTTTTTTTCACATGAAAACATTCAAAAGGTTCAGTCGATAGATTATCATCAGCATAAAGAATTGGATGATATCGGTATCATTTAACATTTCTTCTTGTAATTCTTTAATTGGTGGGGGAAAAAAAATCTTACATGCGCCGATTATTTTATCAGCATGTAGCTTTTACAGGAACATCATTTGTTTAGAAAGAATTATGTAATATAGAGAACTTTGTCGCATCTTTCAGTTCTGACCAGAACACAAACAATAAAAACAATAAAGGATTAAAAAGAAGAAAAGATCAGAGTGCGATAAACATCGAAGCAGACAAAAATGCCCGCATCATCTTTCGAGATCACTTTAACGCTGACATTTCATCCGAATAGACAAGCACCCTTTGGGGATGCGTGTAATTCAAAGATGGAACGTTCGTCGGGCAGTGGAGGAGACGTCATCAGGTTCCAAAGCTAGAGCGTCATGATGCCACTAAATACGGGTCGCATTCTCCCAAGAAGAGACTATCAGCAAGCAGCCATTTATTGGTTATCACAGGCAGTAATCACCCAACTTTGTCAATCCATTAGCCAATCCGGTAACGATCCAACTGATGAGGTAAGATAAGGTCGCCCCTCAAGTAATGCTTAGAACTGGGCTTCATGTTCGATCCTTCTCTTCATTTCTTCAACGCATTATTTGAATAAAATATTCCTGCCATGCGGTGGGAATCGAGAAGTGAGTATGCGATGGCACGAATGATAGTCGCTCCATTGGGAAATACATTACCTTTCACAATACTTTGCAACCTTTATCCTCTGTGAAGCAATGCTAATTTTGGCGAAGTATTCCTAACAACCACGCGAACTTTACCATTATCATCAAACTTACTGCATGTAGTCCCACATGGCAACATTCTGTCACATCCTTTAAGTCTAAAAGTACGTGTTTCATGTGTCCTACATTCCTCACTGTAAAATGGTAAAGACAAACTAATGATACATCACTAGTTTTGCCGCCCAGATAACAAGCACATTATTTTATGGCACAGGAGGGACGGGATTTGCTTAGCCCAGCTCTTGCTCAAAGATGTTACGTTTCATCTAGATCTGCTGTTGCCTTTGGTCATTTCCTGCAGCTTTCATTCTCATTGACGTCCACAATATTATCATAATTATCATAATCATTTCATATCCGCTGTGGGTATGGTAATGACCAGCGAGGGACCGCGGTGGGAGGAATATATTTTATCACAACGTAAAAAGAAAAGAAAGTGAAAATGCAAGGGACGTACTGGTCATGATGTTTCTATAGTTCCTGGACGATACTGCTTGTCATCTTGGCGAGGTCTCGAGGTTTAACGCCAATCATTTCACAGTTAGTCCTGATTCCCCTATCGTATGTCGTACTATGCTAACTTTTACCATCTCAGTGGCCTATAGTCCTTCGTTCGCTTCCCAACACAGTTCGTTTGATTGATGTCTGATCTGAAATAGACAAGAGTAGTAAGACGTCGTTTAGCTCTAATGCAGTCTCGGCATCTTCATGCTGGGTCGGCACTGGGTTATCTGCCGCGATTGTGGTGTATACATTCAATGTCAAATGTGTTCAGTCATTCAATCGTCTAACGTCTTCAATCATATGATTCTGCAACCAAATGCTCATCTAGATTTGGACTTAAATTACACACCAAAGCCCCGATTCTTGTTCCTTGCTCGAAGTAAAAATCACAAAATGGCATCCATACTTAGCTTGCTTTCAATAATCTGGCTATCAAGTTCTTGATTACAGCATTTGATCGTTCGTACAGACTTGCTTTTGTTCTTAATCATTTTGCTCCTTTCTTCCATCATATTCAAATTCACTTTTACCATACATCGCATTGTACGTTGACATGTTCTTTGACTGAACCATAATTTGATCTCTGTCCAGAGTCCATCGTTAACCATTACCTATCCCCTCTTTCCTCTTGGAAAAAAGCTTTCAGAATATTCTTATAAGCTCACAATTTAGTGTCACAGGTGTTGACAGAGGAGTACTCATTAAGGTACTTGCCTGCTTTCCTATAGCCCGAGTTTCCTGTCGGCTTCTCGTCCACACTCTCCTCAGGTTCCACACAGAAGGCAAAGACTCTCTTGAAGTGCTTCTTGAAACTGGCCGTGGTAAATGCATATATAAACGGATTCACGCATGAATTTGCGTAGCTGAGACAAAGTGAGAAGAAGTGTAGGCTACCCAGCGTGATGGGGTTCATCGGACCGGAAAGTTCGGGGTGAAAGTTGTCCCAGAGTAAAATGCATTGTATGGGAAGCCAGCAGACGGCGAAAAGCAGTACTACGATAAACACCATCCTGGTAATCTTGCGTTTCTGGCGTATGGATCGCTCGTGCGCTGCTGCGCTCTCTGTCCCAGCACTCGACTTTCGCCAGACCATGAGAAGGATGTTGGCATAACAGACGAGGATGATGATGAGTGGGAGCAGGTACATGGAGATGAAGGAGAAGAGATAGTAGTATTTTTCGTGGCGGCTTTCCGGACCCATGGGCATTTCGCACCTGTTGGTTTTTACGTTGAAAGTCTGGTATATCGCAACAGGTAGATGGACGAGGAACGATACTGGAAAGACAAATAGTGATAGAGAACATTGTACATTTTGAATCGTTACTTCCTCCATTAAAATACAATTGTGGCTCCTGCACACTGAATATACGTTTAACGGCTTTTAAACATGAATTCACTGATTTGTTACATTTGACCTTGAAACCTTAAAGTGATTACGCAATGGTAAAAAATTGATATATGATCGAGAATAGAATTATAAGAATAATAACATGAAAAATATGGTGATTTTCAATCGAAATCAATGCACTTTGGCTAAGTTTCTCATAAAAAGTCAAGAGCTGACCAAAAAAATGAGTATGAAGTATGACGTCAAAGTGGGTACCAGCTTCGCGCATTGCAGTTGTGCTGCGCGCTAGACTGTACAATATGTAATCAATATACCTTGCGCGCATTTTGCTAAAAGTGCGCGACAAGGTACCCGCTTTGACGTCATTTTGACGTCAAAGTGGGTACCCATTTGAAACTGGGTCACAGCTGAGGGGTCAAAAATATCCTGAAATCTTACCACATTTGGGGATTTCCTTGGCAACACGACTTTTAAAAAAACTTTAGGCAGATGATTTTCTGCTAATAAAATTATGCTCGTTTAAATGAACTAACATTGTTTCAGCATTGGGTACCCCCTTTAACACACATCATCATGAAGGCTGAGAAGGGAGAAGGTGAAAACTCTCGTGTTAAAATGTTTAAAAAAACACGTCACATTGTTTACACCGTTGGTCCTAATTTTCTTATACAAAAACTGTAATCGTTAATAAGCATTATCCTGGGGAGGCAATGTGATCACTTTATTGACTAAGCAGGCTGGATGATTTGAATACATTTAGTAAGAAATTGGAGCATAATTTGTGTAAGTTCACTTAATCGAGTGGTTGCATTATCTCACTTAAATCAACCCTTAAAAAACACAAAGCAATAAATTCAAACGCAAGAGTAAACTGACTTTAAAACGAATCATCTTCAAGTGACCATCTAATGACAATTTCACTTTCGTCCTACTCTGAGATTTATCAGTACAGCGATATGGAAATGACTGCATATGACGATATTTTCAAAATGTATGAAAATGTGAAGAAGAGGCACAAACAACTATTGGGTATTTTTCACTTGACGAGGTATCCTCGAGTGCCCTTTGAAAGTACCCCTAATTAAAGAAACAACTATCACGAATGATTAACGTCTTAGCTCGATATACCACATCGGTGATTTTAAGATGATTTACAGATTAACTTGAGAAAAAAAATCTAGGGGCAGATTTTCTTGAACACGGAGTATTAATTTGCATCAAACTGTGTCATTGGCTGTGCATATGAAGACGGTTCCTTAGGATATTTTGTAAATCATGGCGGTCTAATTTAATGTGAGTGACATTTTGATGGAATCCCTTAAAAGACTGCATATGACGATATTTTCAAAATGTATGAGAATGTGAAGAAGAGACACAAACAACTATCGGGTATTTTTCACTTGACGAGGTATCCTCGAGTGCCCTTTGAAAGTACTCCTAATTAAAGAAACAACTATCACGAATGATTAACGTCTTAGCTCGATATACCACATCGGTGATTTTAGGATGATTTACAGATTAACTTGAGAAAAAAAATCTAGGGGCGGATTTTCTTTGAACACGGTGTATTAATTTGCACAAAACTGTGTCATTGGCCGTGCATATGAAGACGGTTCCTTAGGATATTTTGTAAATTATGGCGGTCTAATTTAATGTGAGTGACATTTTGATGGAATCCCTTAAAAGTGTCTGATTGCTTGACTGACAGGAGAGGAAACTAGGTCGAGTTCAGATCCTGCATATTAGTTTATTTCGTTAAACCTTTCCCATGAGGACAACACTCTCCAAGAAACAATGAGGAAATATATTCTTCGAGCAATTGAAAGATTTTTCAGTCCTCTTTGAAAGTAATGTCCGAAGTCGTTTGAAAGAAGAAGAAGGAGGAGGAGAAGGACAAGAAGAAGAAAAAGAAGAAGAAGAAGAAGAAGAAGGAGAAGAAGAAGCACGGAGAAGAAGAATAAACACCCCCCACACACACCCACACGCACCCACGCCCTCACCATAGAGATGAAAAAGCCACACACACAGAGCAAGGGAAGTGCTGGTGCAGGGTCGGTGCATAGTGAAGCTGGGTCAGTGTTCGGTCCATAGGTTCGGTCAGAGCATGCACCAGTAGTTTTTCACGTTGTCGGCATGTTACTGTTCGTTATTCGCAACTAGGGTGGTTCGTGGCATGGCACTGCCCACCGGGATATTTGCAGGCATTGCGTGAAGCTTCCATCATACACGACGTCGGGCCAACTTTAACGATACTTATGGTACTTATTTGCATCTCAAATGTGTATTTTTTTTTTCATAAACGTCATTTCAGACTGTAATTTGTTTTTTTCCCTAGAGTACTCTTATCCAATGTTTTTGAGAAAACATTCGGGTTCAAATAATCGTCTGCTCGGGGAAACAGTCGGCAAGTCATTCCTGCAGTTTTGATTAATATGTCTAATGCCTTCACGGGGGTAATATCCTCTGTTACAGTCCCTTCATATTCGGTTGCCTTAATCCCTGAGATACGAGCGATGTAATTCAACCAGAAGGTAAACGAAGGTAAAGTAATGTACGTATTTTCATTGTACAGCGAATTATACAAGTGCGAAATGAATAAGCGCGAAATTTATTCATTACCAGATCAATTCATTTCGCATGAATAACTGCAAAAATCAATCATTTAATCAAATAAAGTCATTCGTGAAATGATACGGAATGCTTGTTCAGGTCTGGGGCGCCACAGTCATGTGTACTCTATGTTAGTGAATGTTGTTCTGCAATATAACAGCAGAGGGCTGATGATTAGTTTGAATGGTCTAAGGGACTTTCAGTGACCCACACCAAGAAGGCAATATAAGAACATTACATCTGCAGGGGCTGAGAAAGGGGGGGGGGGGGATTTGGGTTGTAGCCCCCAAAACTGCCGCTAGAAATTAAGAGAAAAACAAGAAAAAAACCCTATAAATTGTCAAACTTAATATCTAAATTGCTCATAGGGTTGCCAAAACCCTAAAAAACAACACTGCCCAAGGGCTTCAGGTGGTTCCGCCCACTAAACCAAGTCTGTTTCGGTGCCAGCCCACCCCCGCCATCCCCCCACACCAAAAAAACGTTCTGCAGCTTCTGATCAGGGCAACCCATACACTTGTACATGCTACTCTGAAATACGACTTAGTAAATATATATATTTTTTTTATCCACGGGAGCATTACTGACAGAAAAAAAACAAAACAAGCATCGTTTGGAAAGAAGGAACACTTAGAGATAAAAAAATCGTATACACTTACTAGAGACCATACCCGGTCCCTGTGAGTCTCCAGGCCTCAAAAGGGAATAATTTTGTTACATATTACTTCTTTGCGAAAATGACGATATTTGCGTTTCCATATTTGCAGGTTATTTAAAAATGACGACCCACACTTTTTTCAAAAATGTCTTTAATCTAGTCGATTTTGTTCGATATTATTTAATGTGTTTAGAAATACCACTGTTTGAATAGCTTTTTTTTTTCGTTTATAGAGAGAGAGTGGGGAAAAACGCACCCGGATTACAGTCGGGGTTTGTTAGACCAGTCAAATCGATCAAAGTCTGTGTTAGATGTCAAGGAAGTGCGATGAACGCTCTCGGTTTTTATGGATTCTAACAAATTTATTGTCAAGGGTTTCCAGGTGTTCCCGCATGGGTAAAATCGCACACGTGTCTTTGTTGGGATTTAAATGTCATAATCGAGGAAAAGAAAAAAAAAAAGAAAAAACAGAGAGAGAAAGGAATTGAAAAAAAGAAAGGGAGGGGGATAAAAGGGAAAAGAAGGACAAGAAGGCAGGCTGTACCAGGAAGTGCCGAAAACAGATGAAAATTCTCCGATGGATTAACTTAGTATCCAAATGTGCCTTTATCATGTTTATGAGCCAAACGATAAGAAATTTTTCAATCAGTCTATTGATGCTCTAGGAACATCAAGCACCAAGTACGATCGAACACGAAAGGTAATTTGGAACAGTAAAAGTCCAATCAAGGTAATTCATAGGCCAGTGTTATTGGTAGTTTATTGAGGAGCATGCTTAAAGTGCAGATAATACAGGTCCTTTATGCATGTACTTCTTTGAAGATCTCATTAGTCATTTCCCTACGTTAGTACTTTAATACGCTGATAATTGCATCAATTAGTCATGAATCCCTGCATGATGACTGTGTTTGGCCTTCATAAACGGAGTGAACGCCCTGTGGACTGTTCTCTCCCTTATCTTCTTGATCATACATGCTTATACTTTTATTTGTGATGCAGGTACTTGAAGAATGACTTAGGCATCATTGGATACATGCCTGGAACGGCGGCTTGAATCTCGCGGGAAAATGACAAGGGTTTTCCCCGCTCTTTGAAGGATTCACCTTGGTAGTTTCGAGTTCCTGTCATTCTCAAGAATTGACATATATGGAGATCACCACTGGAGTCCTTGGAAAAGCATTATAAAATTATTTCTCAAAGACCTTTTTTATACACATCTATGTCTAATATGATGATACTGCGTGAAATGAGATGAAATCAAAGGGAGAAAGAGAGAGAGAGAGAGAAAGAGAGATAAAGAGAAAGAGAGAAGAAAAAAAAAAGAAGAGAGAGAAGGGGCTGACTGATTAAGGAGAATAAAACTCTGGGGAAAAATCAAGTTTAATGAAAAGAGAGGATAGAAACAATTTCTAATAAATTCCAGCAAAGTCGGTTACAAATGAGAGAGTTATGAAAGTTTGAAAAGTCTCGATTTTACGTTCTATATGCCGATCCTTACAATTGGCACTGTTGCTTCAAAATGGCAGGTTTTTGAGCCCAACTCTCAGTAACAAACTTTCATAACTTTCTCATTTCGTAACAATTTTTATGGAACTTTTCTTGAATTGCTTCTCTTTTCATTCATGTCGCCTGAACTGATTTTCCCCAGGATTTCATTCTCCTCGGTTAAAGGACTGGTTGATTGATGGACTAATTAATTTGATTCGTAATGACAGTTTTATGCCATCGAACCAAAAAATGAGTAACGTAGAAGATAGGAATATATTTCCACCGGATAGCCCATGAAATCTCGTAATGAGTTTATTTCCAATGAGGGCATAGAAAGAAAGAGGGAGAGAGAGAGAGGAAGTTAGAGATAGATAGAGGGGAAACAGAGGTTTAGGTGAAATAGTAAGAGGGAAGAAATGGGTTTGTGTGAGTGCGTGTAGTATGTGTGTGAGTGAGGGAGAGAGAGAGAGAGGGGGGGGGGGAGGGAAGGAATGGAAACCAGGAACAGGAGGCTCTTGAGAAAGAAAGGGGGGGGGGGGGGGAAGAGAGAGGGAGAAGAGTAACAAAAGATGCGAACATGGAATAGTACCGAGGTATCTAGATGTCTCTAGCTACTTACCCAGCCATATGGAGACGTTGATAATGACAGCTTTGTTGGTGGTTCTCGTTGTACGTGACTTAACTGCGTGAACGATGAGAATATACCGATCAACAGACATAGCAGTAAGGGTAACGCATGTAGCTTGGACGGTTACCTGCACAGGAAAAAAAAATGGATTATATGATTAATTGCTATCTAAGCAAACAAAAGTTCTAGAGCTGGTGTTTAAGGTAATTTAATCGATTTATTTTTATCAGTCATTCTTAATTGAGTTGTGAATAAAAACAACCAACAAGCAAATAATTATAGCAAGGATGATGATGATAATATAGGATTTCCCGGGCAAATTCACAAGTTTGTCATTCAAATTCATTTATTTTGCATTCGAATTCGACGATTTTACTGCTGTCAGGTGTATCTCGGATTCAAATTCGTATTACTGGTTTTCAAATCTATAGAATATTCTTTCGAATCTACATATTTCTCATTCAAATTCATGAAAAAGCTGCTTCTTTCATTATCTTGTCTTTCAATTTAGCGCAACACTAATTGCTAACCTCGCGACGTTGTCATTCCAGCATTTTATTCGTTTTTAGCATTTAATTTAGCACTTTGAGCAGTTAAATTCGAGGGTTGATATAAAATGATTGTTTACACATTTTTATTGCTCATTCAATTTTTCTTTCATGTTTGTGTTTTTCTTTTGTATTTTATGACAAATATAGATAGTTTTATTTAGCTAACAATCAGAATGTGAGTTACGGCATCAATTTATGTATTTTCCATACTAATGATTTATGAGATTCGTATTCTTGTCATTAGTGTCCTCTTCTTTTTCATTTCATAACCATTGACATTCAGATTTAATTGTAAATAAAACAAAGGCCAAAAAAATAAAAAAATAAAAAATCATCTATTGACATGATTGATAATCTCAAGAGGTTGTAAATTTTAAAATTGTTTGTCTCGTGTTTCCTCGAAACAAAGGAAAGTTCTTGAAAACATAGAAGGATAATGTACATGTAATTGTGATTGGTGTGGGGACTCGTGCCCAAAATTGTGAGCATAATTCCTTATATTGTTTGCAGTCAGAGGGGCGATTAGGGCTCCCTTCCCCTTGTCCCAGGTAATATACGTGCCCATAAAGCGCCAGCGCCTATCCCCCGGTTTATCGCCCCTCTTTACTGAATTTCTGACAGCGTCCCTAATGTACTGTCCTGAAAATACCGTTATGCCATTAAAAGAAACAGCAAAATAGACCATACTGACAAAGCATATACATTTTGTATTCGCATTATTTATGACTGTAAATGTCAAATATTTATTTGACTAACAAACAAACAAACAAAATGAACAAACAAATGCTCGGTGTTAATTTGAATGCTGGAAATGACGCCTCGACAGGTGTCAGCTAATTTGAATGCCAATTAAGCAGTTTTTAAATTGAATGATATATCTATGAAATCCTCCGATTAAAATGTTAAATCAAAAAAATAAAAAAGGAGAATTGAATGATAATTTACATGGCACAATCAATTTGGGCGAATTTGAATGCAAAGAAAATGAATTTGAATCACAAACTTGCGACTTTGGCCGGGAAATCCTATAATATTAATAATGACAAAATGATGATGATGATGATGATGATGATGATGATGATGATGATAATAATAGAAATAATAGAAATGATATCAATAGTAATAATCATCATCATCATCATCATCATCATCATCATCATCATCATCATCATCATGATCATCATAATCCTAATGAAAATGACAATATTAATGAAAAGGTGTAAATTTGTATTTTGTAAATAAATGTATGTATGGGTACAAACACTAGTAACTGGAACACAGAAACTGGAGCAGTAACAGTTGAAGTACATAGTGCAAATGGTGTAAAAAGCACGTGCATCGCATAAAACTAAACAATTTGGAATTAAAACAAGGGAGGAAGGTATTTAGTTGGATAGGTCCAAAGGAATTTTTGAAGAAACATAATGAAAATGAGGGAAATCGATAGAAGAAGAACGGATATAGAAGGAAAGACAAAAATAAGAAGAAGAGGAAAAAAGAGAGGGAGATATGCAGATAGAGATAGATAGAGAGAGAGCGAGAGAGGAGGGATGATGATTCAAATAGGAAATAAGAATTATGTTAAATTTTGAGAGACTCCAGGCCCTAAGCATATTTAGGTAGGGAGGATTTTGAACAAATATATGAGGAAGGAAGCCACAAGATGATGGGGGGGGGGGGAGGAGGGGAAAAAAAAGATAACACCAGGGGAAACAAGTGGACGACAGGCAATCGAGGCATACTGATGTAAAAACGAAGAAGCTTCTTGGTTGCGCGGTAACTTCGCCTGTTAGTAAGAAACCCTCCTCTGTCCTCACAGGAAAGGAAATGAAATGCATACAAAATCTCAGGATTGAGTGATGATCAAATAAAAGGCTTCACGTATTCTATGCGTATTTATTCTACATGCCAACCCCAATCAGGAATAAAGCGACGAATCGATATCAATTCCCACACTCGCCAATGCCTTTCAGCTGGTGACTATGTAAACCATTTGTAAAACAGTATGGGGAGTGCATTGTCTATACATAGCATGCATAGGGAGATAAGAATTATGATATGTAACTACTGATGTCAGGTAGCATACCATTCCTTTGTCTTAACATCATATCAATTTTGGAAACCCAATTGTATTTCCAAATAACCAACGCGACTGCTAGATTGAACTATGAAAATGTCATTATTGTTACACAGAGGGTTTTTTTTTTTTCGATTTTACCTTCTATCCCTTTATAATACGCTTCATCCTTTTTTCCAGTTTATCTAATGGAAAAAAAAATTGTTTATGAATCTTTGATCACTTGTGCATTGCATAAATTGTAGTCATTAGCTCTTGATCACCCCATCGAAGCGGAGGCAGTATTGCATCTGCGTGCACTTGTTCCGTCCTAGACGGTCCCAATTAAATATTTACGGTATCAAGGTCCTCCAGACTGCGGCACTGCACACACTTGTCAACTTGACAATGCCTTCATTACCTAGATACATGCAGCAGACACCCAAGCGTTCCCCCTCAACCAGCACGTCGTTTATAAAGTACAATCCCATTAAAGTATATGGTTTATCCTCGAAGGTGAGTGGGGTAGGGAAGGGGGTAGCAGTCAGCATGGTCGGAGGAAAGCTAGCGTCCCCATACATACGTAGTTGGAGCATTAGTGTTAGTAGTCCTTGGTAAACATACCTTGTCTTTGGTCTTTTCACCCGGCTACTAAAAAACGTCAGTCTGCTATCAGGTGTAAAGCTCTGAACTAAGAGCGGTAGAATTTGATAATAAAACTAAGTTCAACTGATGAACAAGCACAAAGTATTAGCTCCAGCATATACAGGAAAAACAAAAGTTGCTAGTGTGATACATGAGAAATTTCCTGATTTGTTTGCTGCCTGTGTGTTTCTTATTAAAAAAAAGCACTTGCGAGAATACTCCACATTCCGCTCCCACTTGAACCATAAACGTCACCTATAGTTACTTTACTTCTCCGTATTCTTAATGGTCGAAACCCTATAGATGCATGAACAACTGGTTAAAGCCAATTAGAAAATTGAAAATACCTGTACAGCATACCCAAGAACAGTGAAAATTAAAGACGAATGCTTTACTAAAAAGGCACTAAATTTATCGTTTTTTCGTACCCGGGACCTTCTTTCTTGAATTCACACTGTTTTATCATTCACTGAGCCGTTCCAGTAATCACCAATAATCACTATCACCGTTGCCATGATTGTATGATAGTGATGCGGCAACTCAATACGATATCTGAGTACCTGGTCATTCCCGAATTTAACAGACCAAGAAGTAAGGGAAAAATTTTCGATCTAAACTTTCTATCCGGATGTCTAATTTCTGCCTTCAAAGTTTATTTAAAAAGGACTCACCATGTCTCACTGTAATCTACATCAACGTTACCACATGCATCCTGAAATCCCTTTCACCTGAAATAAGCAATGTAGAACACGTGGAAGACATCTCCAAGGATAGTATCTTGTTCCTTACAATTGGGGTAATGTGTTTAGAAAGGTGCAGGGAAATGTGTTTTAAACTCAAATTCCCTTTTCAAATGTTTAGACGGGTGATACGAAAAACATGATCAAGGCAATTGGGTTGCAACCTTCAATTAC
This sequence comes from Echinometra lucunter, assembly GCA_029962745.1. Lineage (NCBI taxonomy): Eukaryota > Metazoa > Echinodermata > Echinoidea > Camarodonta > Echinometridae > Echinometra > Echinometra lucunter. Next base: position 6,702,589 of record CM057156.1, read on the forward strand.
TTATTAAGATGAAACGGGTATACAAATGTGCAACCCATCCTGTCACATTCCCATCTTCTATCTTAATCTCACAGAGAGAGAGAGAAAGGGAGAGAAAAAGAGAAGAAGAGAAATGAGACCAAACTCTGTCAATTAGAAGAAATCGTTGTCATATGGAATTAAATTTAGGTTGAAAATATGAACTTTGAGTAAACTGTGCTGATTTCACTTTCATGTTGCGCCATATTTACTTGAATTTTAGCGTGCAGGATAACAACAACCTTTCCGATTGTTCAAGACACCATCTAGGAAACCTGACAAGAATTGGTATGTATGTACGTGACGAAACCGTGTTAAGTTTGGTCGAGTTGACTTTGCAGATTTCGTATCTTCCTATAACTCACAAAATACTAACATTCCACCTAAGGTGACCTACAATTCAATGCAACGAGCTCCTAAAGTTACTGGCTCCTCCTTTCGCGCGCTTAATTACATTTACATCGTCAAGCCGGGGTATGAAGCAGAATTTTGTTCGAAGTGAGAAATCAAACACGTACGCCAGTCAAAATCTGTGCAGTAACAATACCGAAGAAACGAGATCAATTCTTAAATAATTTCTCGGCATAAAGGACAAGAGATGTTGAGTCAGTTCAGTAGAAACACATATTTTTTTTTCAAATTTGTGTAGTTTTCACTTCAACAGTCTTTTCTTGAATCGACTCAATTTATTCATAAAGATGGTTTGTTTCAGTGGGACACTGAGTTTACCCTTGTCTATTACCTGGATTTCTCGGTCCTGTAAAGGTCGATATGCCCCTATCATTTATCTTTCACATTATCTCTGTCTATTTTCTTTCTCTCTCCTCTTACTCGTTTTTTCTTCAAATTCCATGCCGCCTTTAGGGCACAAATGCAAGTGAAAATGCTTTTAAAGCAAAGACGTGAAAATATGAGGAGCGGTTTGATTGCAGACAGGCGATCAATACTCGTAGATCGTTTTTGTCTCTCTCTCTCTCTCTCTCTTTTACGACTTTGTCTCAATTTTAGAATACTTCCACATGCAACTGAGAATGATATAAGTCTATCATGCAGTCATCACATCGAAAGAGGTAATCAAATGGTACATGAAGGATTCAACTGGAAGAACAGTCGTATTTTGTTAATACGACTGCAGTGGGCTATCAGCCGTTTATATCTAATATGCATATATTTGTATGTTATGTTGCTTTTAACGGAAATAAAAACAAACAAACCAACAACGTGTATCGTTGCTGTAACACCCATATACATTTTTTCATCATAGGAAATTAAATCAATGCCATTTTTGCATTTAAGATTGGTTGATAGCTCAGGAACAAGCATCGCCCATCAAAGCTTGTAAGAAATGCACGAGACGATTGTAGAAGCTCAACCTTTTTTTTCTCTAGATACTGTTTTGTGCCTTTTGAAATCTCAATTATGTCAATGGTCATACAACGAAGAAAACATCGACATCCAACAAACTACGGTTACCACTATGGTTACAACTGAAATTAGAAAGAGAATCTGGACAAGAAGTAGGTCTGGCCTCATGGCTAAGGTTACTTCACCGGTGAAGTAGATTCCATTACTCACGACAAGTGTTATTGGTAACAAGGCAACACCCCTTGGGGGACCTCTACTCCTATCAGTCAGCGGGCAGTCTATCTTTAACCGGTTCAACAGGTGAGCATACACTTTTAAGGCAGAAGTAATGAGATCTCTGCTTCTTGATGAAGACAACTGTTTGTTCATGGGAACACGGAGGGCCTGTTCGCATAGCCAGTGTTGGTAATAGCATTTAGTGGATAGATGATAATCAGTGTTTGAATACCGAATGTCTGACAAGCCTCGAGACAAGCACGTTCATTATAGCATAATGTACGATCTGCATGAAGATATCAACATTTTCACCATGCACAGTGAGGCATTCGGGAGAACTAGATTTGACATATCTCCTGACGAATCGCTTGTGTAGCATTTTGATGAGTGAACGCTAATGATTTGTATCTGAACTGCACGCTTTTGAATAATCTGCCGATAGACAGACAGTTAAGATGTGCAAGTCATTTGATTTACATAAGCATTAATTATGTGAATCCCGGAAGCAAATAACAATTCCGTTGATATTCCATTTCGTAAAGTACAAGTAGAAAAATATTACAGCAAATAAAAACAAAAACAGGGCAGAAAATTTTCATCATATCAGAGATAATGTATTGAATTTAGGGCGAAATGTTCATTTCTGTAATTCCTATTTGATTTATTCTGTTATAGATACAAGTTACACGGTACAATTTATATGAATAGCAGTGTCTCCACCGTTATATACACATCAACAAATGTTTTTACACAACTGAAAGGGACTTCGACTTTCAGTATTTTGAACGGAAGCGTTGGTGTCTTTCCAAGAAAGAAACATTTTTATATTCATTAACATGATTAAGCTTGTTGCTTATACATGACTGTGTTAAAGGTAATTCTTTCCATCAAAACAAAGCATTTGCATCTGCCGATTGCCGATTGATTGCTTCTCGTTGTTAATTTGGCATTCTGATAATGTGGGTCGTTTTGTGAGTATTATCATCCCGCGCGTGTGTGAACCGGTCATCCACACCGAGTAGTTAAGGGAATTGCACCGTCTTGATGAAAACCCTGGATTATTTGCTTCTAGTAAATGTCGGTTCAGGAAATGATTTTATGCAGTTAGTTCCCTAGAAGGTCAAAGGTCCCGTTATCAATCAGCCGGGGGACGTTCTTCGGTGATACCATAAGAGTAGAATGGAACGCCTGATTCGGCTTTATGAGGAAAGGCGTCTAAGAAAATGCTAATTTGAGTTGACAATGATTTCCTCAATTAGACGATGCAACTATTAGCCTCCATCAGTATAGCATAACAAACAAGGACGGCGAAATATAAAGAACCTAGAAGATTACTTCTCGACTGAGAGCCAGGGGCTATCATTAAAAGGATTTTATCTCGAGAATTCCTTATAGAAATTGATTAAAAACGGAATATAGCGTCTCCTATTATCTGATTTAGGAAGTTATTCACATTTGTCAAGAAATGTCAATTTTCAAGAAATCTGTTGTCGCCATCTTATATTTCGTTCCTGGCACCTTCTGTTCGGGTTGTTCAAAAGCCTAATTAATTAATTCAAGACTTACTTGACGATTGTTTAACCCTAATACTCCCGGGGTATTTCAAAGCTTGTTATTACCGGGGAGGGGCCATTATGCCCCCCCCCCTCCGAGATCTCGGCCATGGGTCGCCCGATTGCCTCAAAATTTTGCACAAGGGTCAAGAATTATCTACAAAGTTGTATAGCTAAATTTACGAAAGTCCTTTTATTTTTTTGAATTAATTAATTTATGCTAATTTATGCGAGAAATCATAGATTTGGGTATTTCTCACTAAATAAAGCCTCAGGAATAGCAATTTTTGGTAAAAATGTCTTTCATAACTCCCTCATCAATTCCTGAAAGAAAAAGATAAGTTGTGGTAATTATTTCTTATGTATTTTATTGTTTTTCAATTTTCTTATGTATTTCTTTGTTTTTCGTCAAGCTTTTTATGTAAAGATTCAGATGCGTATTGTGGGTGTGGGTGTGTGTGGGTGTGTGTGTGTGTGGGGGGGGGAGGGGTAATTATTTACACTATTTGAAACAATGATGATACTTACTAGAAAAGTATTTACATAAACTGGAAAAGCTCCTGATTTTGTCCATAGGGTTATACACAGTCATATAGAGAAATAGCGAAATTTCAGTGACATGTGTTCGGTAAACGTAATCTGACACCCGCACGGTAGGTCCGATCGCCATAAATTCGGTATCAAAATGTGCGGGAAGGATCAGAGAAAAAAGTCATGAAATTTCGTTTTGAAATACTGAGGCATTAGGAAGTACCGACAAAACTTCGACAGGGGGGGGGGGGGCCATATTGCCCCCCCCCCCCCCCGGGAGTATTAAGGTTAACTTTTTCAAAGTCACGTTTGATTAATACGATTACAATGTACATATTTCTCTGGAATAACAATGTACAGTAAAATGCCGTCATCAACATGTGATATTTACAAGAGTGAGTTTCTTAAATCATTCTTATTATGTCATGTGACATGCCTAACTAGTTTAATTATCCCATTCCCCTTTTCAGAAAGAGCACCAAGAATGTCAGGTAATGTAAAAATTCATGCAAGCTAACATCACAATGAATCGCTCGACTAGTATGACTGACATTTTTACATATTGACATCATGCATAACAAAAAAAAAATATATCCATTTCCCCTTTTTTCAGAATGAACATCACGAATGTCAGGTAATGTAAAATATGATCATATCATTCATTAAAGCTAACATCGCGATGAATTGCACGATTGGTATGATTGACATTTTATCAACAACATCATGAACAATAAAAACCATCTATCAACGCCCCCCTTTTTTTTAAAGAATGATCATCACAAATGTCAAGTAATGTGAAATATGGTATTATTATTTATGAAAGCTAACATCGCAGTGAATCGCTCGATTGGTATTAGTGACATTTTAACATATAAGAACATCATAAATAACAAAAGCCATTTATCCATTTCCCCTTTTTTCAGAATGAGCATCATGAATGATTGTCAGGTAATGTGAAATATAATAACATTATTCATTAAACCTAACATCACGATGAATTGCTCGATTTGTGTGATTGACATTTTAACATATAACAACATCATGAATTACAAAAGCCTTTTATCCATTTCCCCTTTTTTTCAGAATGAACATCACGAATGTCAGGTAATGTAAAATATGGTAATATTATTCATTGAAGCTAACATCGCAAATGAATCACTCGATGGCTATGATTGACATTTTAACCTGGAGCAAAAGAACTCCTTGAGTCTTCGGATAGGATCTCGGGGAGAATCCTGTTACCCTCCAGATGAAACATAAGTCTTATCCCTATGGTGTTACGGAATTGATTAGTGAAGACATGAAAAGGTCAAGGTTAAGAAATGAGCTTAGGAAGTAATCTTAGGTAGATATAAAACTCATTGTCATGTAGCTCTGGGGAAAGGAAAGACGAAGTGAGGAGAAATATTTCACAATTAAAGAAAAGTATGTGACTGAAATGTAAGTCAGTCCATTTTTTGATATGATGGCTTAAGTTATTTGACGGAAGAAATGGTGTCAAAGAGGCGAGACTTGGAACAAATCAACGGTAAATATACTCCCAATGACAAGTGAATGTGGGCAGGGGGTGGAAGAGGAAATAACAAGAAATCCTGAGAAAATATCGAATGAATGCCATAGACTATTATTCATTTATGTTACATATGAAGGAGGAACTACTGAAGTTCAAATGAATCATAAAGAGATGTGGAATCTCGTAGGCGAGGGAAAAATCTATGGTAGATGTTGACTTTTTAAAAATCTGAATGAAAAAAATATGGAGCAGGAGAAGGTGGAATGACATGAAGAGAAGTAAAATATATTTTTGGAGAACATGATAATGCATGAAGAAATTCATTATCTATGCAGAGAATATTATTTGACCAGAAAAAGAGTGAAAGACAGAAAGGAGGTAATCTTTGGTAGACGTAGACATATTGAAATATAGATTTTCCGAGAAGGTTGGGAAAATGAAGACAAAGGAAAGGAATAATCTATGTGTGAACCAGGTGTGTGAATATAAGACGGTATTTCGCTGACTTATTAGAAGTTTAAAAATGATAAACTAACATAGCGACATGCTGGCTTTAAAAAATCTACGGTAGATGTAGATCTTCATAAATCTACACGGTGGGTAAAACAGGTAGAGAATGATGAGGTAAGGAAAATAGATTTCTTAAAGGTTATTACGGGTGTCCCAGAAAAAGCAGAACGGTGAATTTTCAGTACTTTACCTTCAGAAGTAGATAATCTCTTTACTTTAGTAGGTAAAGCATCTTCTACCAAAGAGAATAATACCAAAATCATTCAATTTGGTGAAGTAATTTTGATTCTATACCCGATTCTTAAAATACAATAATTTTCGAATTTTCGAATGTTTTTCGCGACAGTGGAGAGCAGAATTGGCCTTTCATATGGCATGTGTATGGCACGTTTTGTTTCTGACATGCATGAATGAATTTCCCTCAAACATCGTATTATGAAGGGCCATCCTGACACAAAGCTACTCTCATCAGTCGCCAAAAAAGAGTGAAAGACCGAAAGGAGCTTATCTTTATTTTAAGAAACAGACATAGAATACACATTACTTCACCAAATTCAATGATCTTTGTAACATTTTTTTTTTGAAGGTAAAATACTGAAAATCCACCTTTCCGCTTTTTCTGGGACACCTGGTATATGAGATTTGATTAACATTTGAGTAAAATATAGAAAGGCAAGTAAGACACATAATACATTTAGTCCTGAGAGCCTTTTCAAAGTATCATAAACCTGTCAGAGAAAAACACACTCAGGCAACCTAAATAACAACGAGAGCAACGAAAAGAAGGACAATCCGTAAGCAAATGAGTCAGCGATTGCCCTTTAAATGATCTTTTCACCTTTCCCATCGAATCTGTCATGATGTCACCATTGGAACTATTATCGGAGCTCGAGGGGGTACTACAGAATCGCATCAGTGGAAGACAAAATAACAACATGTCGCATGGACTCTTCGGAGTGACAGTCCAGGTAAGGTGGCCAATAAACAAGGGGCAATTTTTAGTACAACGCCTCTACTAAAGCCAACCCACGCAGCAATCGAATGTTTATAGACTCGCTCAAAAATGGTGCATTCATCATTTTTAGAGGGAGGAACTATTTTCGAGGAGGGCAGTTTTGTATTCCATTTCCGTTTTGGAACTAATACGTGATGAACTTTACATTTAATTCAGAGGGTGATTATCTGAACAACAGATGAATGCTGAAAACACGCAACGTTTTATTCGAAAGAGTCTAGGGATACAAAACTGAAGATTGGAACTACTGACAGAGATACCCTACAAGCTAAATACAAGATTCTGGAAAGAAAGTCCGATAAGATTTGGTATGGATTTCGCAGATTATTTTTTCTTTTATCATTCTTGTGGAAAAATGGAAAACTGAGCACTTTTCAGAAACAAGACAAAACGATGCATCCAATAGAGGATGGGTATATCGATAAGGAATGTAACTTTAAATTCAGATGCTCCTTTAAAAAAAGTCATGAAAAGAACCCTTCTTTTAAAGAAATCCAGGGAGATAGCTGCAGAGAGAGGGAGAGAGTTTGAGGGAGAGAAAAAGAGAAAGAAAGAGAGAAAGAGAGAGAAAGGTGGAGAGAAAGATACGTTCGGTATGAAACAAATCGTGAAGGTTGGTTTTGAAGGTTGCACGCAGCAACCAACAAGTGCATCCCACTGAGTAGTATCATTTCAAAAAGTTTTTGTTATTAAACAAAATCAGAAGATAAACTTGAAGAGAAACCAAATAGATGAAATTACATCTAAATAGGATTAGATAAGTACGGATGACGAAAACAATGAAGAAAAGAGAGATGAACAAGAATTTACCGAAACAGTGAAATGGCAGACTATACGAGGCATAAGGTAGAGATGTACGTGTGGGTTGATATTAAATGCCGTTTGTGTGAGTTGATCGGATATCTTGTATCGTAAACCTCCTTCGCAAAATCTCTAGTGGGACTTATCTCCCAAGATCCCCTGTATTTTGAGGCATTGGGATTGGTAACGCGGTAAGGGTGGTCAGAAGCCGAGTGTAAAAATGGCGTCAGAGGGAAAAGATGACATTTGTGATGGTATTTCAAAAAGAGATACACGATACGTCTAGTTCAGCTTCACAGATCGATGATAAGGAGAGAGGAGTATAACGGGGGAGCGATACGAATCAATGCTCTGGTTGTTGATGAAACAGAAATATATGTTTCGATAGAAGACGGGGTTATGAGAATATAATTATTTTGCCCATGCATGCCCGTACTGAACGATTTGGAATTAACAGTAATATAAACTAATAGTCAGTACAATGTGTGGGTGTGCGTGCGTGTGTGTGTATAAATGTCACCCATTTCCACTTATTTCTTGAGATAGCTGGATGAGTGCATCGACGGAGAATGAAAAAAAAAAGAGAGGAAAGGTGACAAGGGAGATAGATAGATACAGAGATAAACAAAGGAAAAGAAAGCACGCACACTGAATTATTTATTCTGCGGATTGAGGATGGATTACATGGTAGAGCGTAACGGTGGAAAGGATCCCAGAGGGATGGGGCGGTTAGGCTGTTTGCCATGGAAGATACACCCTCTAATCCCTACAATCTGACTTCCACGGGTGATTGAGGCTGAGAAAGACCATGGTCATGGGAGATGATCAGATTGAGCGCGGAGAAGAAACTCATGAAATAATGCAAATAGTTGAGTAGTGACAGAAGAAAGAGCGAGAGAAAATGAGAGAGAAAGAGAGAAAGAGAGAGAGAGAGAGGGGGGGGGGGGGGCGAGAAGTTAAGATGTATGAGACGTTGAAGGGTTGGGTGAAAATAGAGCAGAGAAACTGAACTGAATGGAAATTGGGATAACTTTAAGTGGTCAATAAGTACAGGGATATAGACAAAAGGGGGAGAGAAATGGAAAGAAATATAGCATAGCAAGAGAGCCGATGAAACAGCAGAAGAGAAAGAGAGAGAGAGACAGAGAGGGACATATGAGGAAAGGGAAAAGAAAAATGCAGCGAGCTAAGATAAGACTCCTTTAAGTTGGATTGAAATGTTATATAATGAAACCCCGGATGGGCAAAGAGGTGAAAGAAATAGAGTAAAGATTGTGATTTATTCAGAAAGAGTGTTGTACTTCTCTGGAAACCCTGAAAAAAAAAGAACACAAAAAAAAAAGAAGAAAAAAAAATGTTAGTCGAAATGGAAGAGTATTCATAAGGTAAATATGCCAGCAGCCTATGAATCAGACCTGCCTAAATAAACAAAAAAGTAACATTTCTGAGTCACTAGGTGCACATGGATATTATTTCTTTTCCCCACTGATTGCATCATGTGAAAAGGCAGTTCGTGATAAAAATCCGTATCATTCGCTACAGTATATCCTCATTATGAATACGATGAAATAAAACAGAAGCTCCTTTCTTCAAACGCCGTGCAGGAGTAATTAGAAGTCTAAAAAAAAAAAAAATTCTTCTTTTTGTCTTTTCAAGACTTATACTGCCTTTGAGAAAACCTCAAGGGGCTATAACCATTCTTTGAAAAAAAAAAGGAATCAAATCCCCTATTCACACTGAACCAGTTGCTCGGTTAGAACACTCAGACATATATCATATACATATATCTGGAAAATTTTCGTGCTTACACGTTCAAACACCTACTTGAATGAATAATGACTGTGACAGAAAAACCCTTCGAAAACAGTGGCACATTTCCACTTTGATGGCAGTATTGTCATAAACAAGTCAATCACATTTTCAGTCTTTGATTTTGTATCTGTAAAAAAGATTCAAGTCTATTTTTAGATAAGGACGATAGGAATATTGACGCACGGGAAACTGATCGATGCATGTCATGCATGAAACAAAAGCTGATCGACTGTCTGCTATGATTCATGTATGATAAGCTCGAAATAGAAACAAATTGAAATAATATGATACACGCCGGCCCCATTACCTTCTCTCTCTCTCCCCCTCTCTCCCCTCTCTCTCTCGTTCTCCAGACTTTTCCTTCCTCTGTCTTTTTCTGTCTGCCAACAGGTAACTTGGGTATTTATTACTCTGCATGCAGGGCCTGGGGGATGCATTAAGACAAATACGATTTGGTGGCACCGACTCCACCAGATGTATATCGAGAACAGGTGAAGGCGTTCTACCTAACACCTGTTACCCTTGCGGATATCACGCAAGTGCTAGGAAGCTGCATGGGAGAAGGAATTCGATGCAACTATACTGCAGGGATGTCTCTTCAGCGTCATGGTAATCACCGTTCCCGTCGAAGAGATTTTCAGCCAGCATTTGAAGTGTAACGTCATCAGTCAAACCAGTGCCGGTTGTGACAAGTTGCCAGCTTTCAGAATACGTCTACAAGAGGAAGGGATAACCTTTTCATCAACTTGAAATTTCTTGCTAACAACTGTCATGTTTTTATCAAAAGAGCATCCTTATATTGTCAAATATCCTAATGATTCTGTGAGTCATTAATGCAGGATTTTCATTATTTTTGTTTTCTGTACGTCGCCGCCAATGTCACACATGGTACATGCGCGTTGCGGGGAATATTCACCCTTCCTTATTCTCCTCCTTCCCTTTTCTCCCTTTTCGTTTTCTCCTTCTTCTTATTCTCCTTCGTCCTCTTCTTTTTGTCATATTTCTTCTTAGTCGTCATCTTCTTTTCTTTCATTCTCCTTCGTTTATTTTCTTCTTTCCTTTCTACTCCTTCCTTCTCTCTATTTTCATCACTTTCATCTTTTTATTTTGTTATTCTCCTTACTTGCTCTAATTCTTCTCCCTCTTCTAATTCTACCTGAATACTTGCTTCTTCTTCTTGTTAATAATATTATCATTATTATCATTACCATTTCACTTTTTATTGTAATTAAGTACAGCATCACCTCCATTAACGGTTGCTCTCATGCTGATATGTAAGTTATATGATGCCATGAAATAAGAGCTATGGATTTGTTTGTGGATGGTATGAAAGTTTCATCTAAGACTAGGTTGTTAAGTTTGGCCCTTTTTTTCGGTTATGGGAGCAATCGGTACCTCAACAGATGTATTATCTCACTACTCTGTAAATATCTTTTTTTTTAAATATTTTTTTTTTATTGTATATAGCTTTTTGTAAATACTTTGTAAATATTAAAATTGCAAAAAAAGAAAATGATTTATTGCTACGTTCTCATGACAGCGCCCCCAATACCCGAATGAGGGTGACATGGGTCGAATAAAATAATTGTCATTGTCATTGTCATTGCCTTAGTGAAGGTCCAACGAATAACTTCTGGTCTGAAATTGATATAATGCAGTATTCCTGATGCATATAGGGTACCTGGAAGAAGGATGAGGGAAGTGATAACCTGGCAAATAATGGGATATTCCGAAAAAGCCTTTAGTAAACTGCAAAGTAGATAGTCCAATATTTTATTCACCCTCAATAACAAGTGAAATGATGAATTGCGTTAATTATACGTCATTACGTCATATATCCTATCATCTGAAAGCCAGGAGAAAGCAATCTATAAAACAGTGTCGCAATGAATGATAATTACATTCTAATAGTCAGGCTTGACGGAATATGACTGAACAGTGATTTTCAAAATAAAAATCCTAATAATTCACATTTACTAACATTAAAAAAGTGAAGGGAGAGAAATATATTGCTGAAGTATTTTGGTTATATACATCATGACTGCATTCTTATTGTATTGAAATTTAGGATGAATTATGACATTTTGACATACCTAGTCTTTACAATCACAGTTCTACCATAGTTTGTGGATTCCTACCCGATTGCAATACGTTATACGTTCGCAGTGATATGATAAATGTGAATGTCTGAGCAAAAGTACAACCACACTGTGTGTTTCTTTTCCTCTTTTCCATTTTTTTCCCCTGGTATGTGCAAACAAGATTTCTTTTATTTATATGAATATACAAAACTTCAAGATACTCTCGTTTGGATTTTTTTCTTTTCATGGCATCGATGGAATGGCACTGATCGACCTGATTAGAAAAAAACATACCAAAAACAAACAAACAGAAAAATTAACAAAAAATAAACAAACCTTAAAGACGACGAAAACAACAATCAAATATTGGTATCAGAATCAGTGGATAAACACATATCTAGACATCGTTGTTTGTTTAACCCGGCGGCTGCTGAGTTCTCTTTCTCATCATTGGCTTAATACAGAGGACATCCGGTTCCTGTAGCCAATGAGTTCAAAAAATTTTTCAACAAAATTTTGAGAGAGCTGACAAACCAGTTACTTATCTGCCTGAAAGGTGAATGGAATACAGAACAAAGACCGGCTAGCGGTTATCAGATGTATTAAATGCATGCCGAGGAAGATGCTATGTTTAATTGGATGAAGTGGCATGCTCCTAGCATAATTACGAGGTATTCTTTTGCTTGCTCGTTGTGGACGTGAAATTCTCTACGTAAGATCTTTAATTAATTCAATATTTTTCAAGCTGCATGGGCTTATATTCATTATAAAACGTATTAGGCGTATCAATGTTGACATTCGAAGGGTGGACCAGTCGCGCTGTGGACATGATGACAAAATAAACAATCCTTCCTCCTTCCTTCTTCCTTCATGCCCAAAGGCATGCTTATTCAAAATCCAGAAACAGCTTTCCGCTTTCTCCTTATTGACATCCAGGAGAGGAATTAAAACATGCCAAGAAGAGAGTTTTTTTTGCCTAACAAAATACCAGGGGGTGTTTCATAAGCTGTTCGTAAAGTTACGAATGACTTTACGAACGACTTTAATATGAAGTGCCAAAGTGGAATGCTTAAAGTGTTTCCTGACGTTTAACAAAATATGACTGCATTTCCGATAAACTCATCTTAAATTGTGGCATAAACTATGCTTCAAAAAAAAAAATACTTGTAAAAATAGTAATGTTAATCTACGTAGGCATATTTTCATCTTTAGCTAATGCGATTTATGGTGACTTAGAATCCCATTTGGCGTGCCATACTCGTTCGCAAAGACATTCGTAACTTTACGAACAGCTTTATGAAACACCCCCAGCTTCTCTAATGTTGTATCTGCTTAACCTTTTATTGCCCAAGAATGCCGACTGGCACATTCTCTCGTTTGTCACACGTGTCGATCGGCACAAAATAATACGCACAAATTGACAGAAGGATTTCTCTGTTCAACTCAAAAGCTTTTGCAAATAACCCATTTCCCAGCTTCATGAGCTGCATGAAAACAATTTAGACACCCTGTACATCATGTACATAGATTCTATGCACACTTGAAACACTTGTCCCAGAAAAAGCGGAAAGGCGGATTTTCAGTACTTTGTAGATAATTTTCCTCACATCAGTGGGGTTAAGCTTCTTCTACTAAAGAGAACATACCAAGATCATTGAATTGGTGAAGTAACTTTTATTCTATGCCCGTTCCTTAAAATACAGATATTTTCAAATTTCGCAGGTGGTTGTGTTTTTTAGACAGATGTGAGCAAAATTGCGGCGGAAAAGACCTTTCATGATGGCCATGTGTTGTTAACTGACAGCGCATCAATTGGGCTTCCCTTAAACATCGTATTAGAAAGGCCATCCCGACACAATTGCTTACTCATCGTCGTTCGCCAAGAATTTGAAAATGTCTGTATTTTAAGAAACGGGGGATAGAGGCAAAATTACTTCCGCATATTGAAAGTATCTTGGTAGCATTCTCTTCGGGTAGAAGATATGCTTACACCCATTGCTGTCGAAAAGTTTACTTACGTTATCGTTTTGTCAACTTACCTTGGTGTGGCTCATAAAGAGTTAATTCATTGCCCATTACAATACTCAGTTCAAAGAAACCACATTTTTCCAAAGGATGAGGATCTTGATTGAAATAAATTCTTAAAGGATGTGAAGTTTCTTCCGGCAGCCGATTAGTCTTCTGTAACGATGTGAATAATTAGCTGTCGGTCAAATGTACTCTAGGTCTCACACTATGAACATGACGGACAAAGAAAGCGGACAAAATAAACAACCCCCCATTCTACCCTTCACAATGGTTCTGGTAGTCAAAAGAACATCCCTTCACTGCGATTGTCTAAAATATGTGGAACAGGTGTCACATGCATATTCACCCTGAACTACATGATTAAACATGATAGCAGTGAAGGGATGCTCGTTTGACTACCAGAACCATTGTGAAGGGTAGAATGAGGGGTTGTTTATTTTGTCCGCTTTCTTTGTCCGCCATGTTCATAGTGTCATCTGAACCTGGAGCGGTCTCTGTGATCTAATGCTTCCCCATTCACCATGGGGATAATCTTTTAAGTTATTCTATAGGAAGAAAAGAGAGTTCCTTCTCAGGATAACAGAGGACAAGGCTTGTTTCACAGGCACCGATCTTTTCTCATCTTCACATATACGACTGCAGACAAAACAAAGAGAGGAAGAAGATTTTCGAGTTCTATTATGCCAGGAGGGCATCACTGAAAAACTTAGTGGGTGGATCATGCAGTTGAAACAGTAACCACGCTTGACGTTCTGCGTTTCACGATTGTCCTTTGCATATCTTTCGTTTTATTACTTGATAGGTTCAAAGGCCATTTGAATTGACAAAACACAATACGGATGAGGATGACGTAATGACGACGCACATATGCAGTTGTGTTCCATTGTTAAACCTACATGTCACTTTGTAATGATCGGTTGTCCGGTTTGATACGACAGTTGCAAAGTGCCCATGGAAGCTGACGTGTTGTTGTGGGATAGAGAAAATGTGGAAGAAGTGCCTGCGGTTGCTGAATTTGCACGTCACTTTCTACTTCATGAAACCACGACTTACATTCACAGGTGTCATGTGTGACAAGTTTGTGAGACTTGAAAATGTGTAACTATTAGCGAACTAGATAAACAAGATTTTATTATTTTGGTTTATACCGGGGGTTTACAAAACAATTTCAGGAAGAGTGGGTGTCAAACTTAACTGGAGAAATTTTAAAAAAGTGTAAAACCAAAGTATATATCAAAAGAAGAAGAAGAAGAAGAAGAAGAAGAAGAAGAAGAAGAAG
>CM057156.1:6717810-6975425 GCA_029962745.1 Echinometra lucunter
GGGAGTATTAAGGTTAACTTTTTCAAAGTCACGTTGATTAATACGATTACAATGTACATATTTCTCTGGAATAACAATGTACAGTAAAATGCCGTCATCAACATGTGATATTTACAAGAGTGAGTTTCTTAAATCATTCTATTATGTCATGTGACATGCCTAACTAGTTTAATTATCCCATTCCCCTTTTCAGAAAGAGCACCAAGAATGTCAGGTAATGTAAAAATTCATGCAAGCTAACATCACAATGAATCGCTCGACTAGTATGACTGACATTTTTACATATTGACATCATGCATAACAAAAAAAAAAAAATATATCATTTCCCCTTTTTTCAGAATGAACATCACGAATGTCAGGTAATGTAAAATATGATCATATCATTCATTAAAGCTAACATCGCGATGAATTGCACGATTGGTATGATTGACATTTTATCAACAACATCATGAACAATAAAAACCATCTATCAACGCCCCCCTTTTTTAAAGAATGATCATCACAAATGTCAAGTAATGTGAAATATGGTATTATTATTTATGAAAGCTAACATCGCAGTGAATCGCTCGATTGGTATTAGTTACATTTTAACATATAAGAACATCATAAATAACAAAACAAAAGCCATATCCATTTCCCCTTTTTTCAGAATGAGCATCATGAATATTGTCAGGTAATGTGAAATATAATAACATTATTCATTAACCCTAACATCACGATGAATTGCTCGATTTGTTGTGATTGACCTTTTAACATATAACAACATCATGAATTACAAAAGCCTTTTATCCATTTCCCCCTTTTTTTTTCAGAATGAACATCACGAATGTCAGGTAATGTAAATATGGGTAATATTATTCATTGAAGCTAACATCGCAAATGAATCACTCGATGGCTATGATTGACATTTTAACCTGGAGCAAAGAACTCCTTGAGTCTTCGGAGAGGATCTCGGGGAGAATCCTGTTACCCTCCAGATGAAACATAAGTCTATCCCTATGGTGTTACGGAATTGATTAGTGAAGACCTGAAAAGGTCAAGGTTAAGAAATGAGCTTAGGAAGTAATCTTAGGTAGATATAAAACTCATTGTCATGTAGCTCTGGGGAAAGGAAGACGAAGTGAGGAGAAATATTTCACAATTAAAGAAAAGTATGTGACTGAAATGTAAGTCAGTCCATTTTTTGATATGATGGCTTAAGTTATTTGACGGAAGAATGGTGTCAAGAGGCGAGACTTGGAACAAATCAACGGTAAATATACTCCCATGACAAGTAGAATGTGGGCAGGGGGGTGGAAGAGGAAATAACAAGAAATCCTTGAGAAAATATCGAATGAATGCCATAGACTATTATTCATTTATGTTACATATGAAGGAGGAACTACTGAAGTTCAAATGAATCATAAAGAGATGTGGAATCTCGTAGGCGAAGGGAAAAATCTATGGTAGATGTTGACTTTTTAAAAATCTGAATGAAAAAAATATGGAGCAGGAGAAGGTGGCAATGACATGAAGAGAGTAAAATATATTTTTGTGAGAACATGATAATGCATGAAAGAAATTCATATCCTATGCAGAGAATAGTTATTTGACCAGAAAAGAGTGAAAGACAGAAAGGAGGTAATCTTGGTAGACGTAGACATATTGAAATATAGATTTTCCGAGAAGGTTGGGAAAATGAAGACAAAGGAAAGAATAATCTATGTGTGAACCAGGTGTGTGAATATAAGACGGTATTCGCTGACTTATTAGAAGTTTAAAAATGATAAACTAACATAGCGACATGCTGGCTTTAAAAAATCTACGGTAGAGTGTAGATCTTCATAAATCTACACGGTGGGTAAAAACAGGTAGAGAATGATGAGGTAAGGAAAATAGATTTCTTAAAGGTTATTACGGGTGTCCCAGGAAAAAGCAGAACGGTGAATTTCAGTACTTTACCTTCAGAAGTAGATAATCTTTACTTTAGTAGGTAAAGCATTTCTACAAAGAGAATAATACCAAAATCATTCAATTTGGTGAAGTAATTTTGATTCTATACCCGATTCTTAAAATACAATAATTTTCGAATTTTCGAATGTTTTTCGCGACAGTGGAGAGCAGAATTGGCCTTTCATATGGCATGTGTATGGCACGTTTTGTTTCTGACATGCATGAATGAATTTCCCTCAAACATCGTATTATGAAGGGCCATCCTGACACAAAGCTCTCTCATCAGTCGCCAAAAAAGAGTGAAAGACCGAAAGGAGCTTATCTTTATTTTAAGAAACAGACATAGAATACACATTACTTCACCAAATTCATGATCTTTGTAACATTTTTTTTTTGAAGGTAAAATACTGAAAATCCACCTTCCGCTTTTTCTGGGACACTGGTATATGAGATTTGATTAACATTTGAGTAAAATATAGAAAGGCAAGTAAGACACATAATACATTTAGTCCTGAGAGCCTTTTCAAAGTATCATAAACCTGTCAGAGAAAAACACACTCAGGCAACCTAAATAACAACGAGAGCAACGAAAAGAAGGACAATCCGTAAGCAAATGAGTCAGCGATTGCCCTTTAAATGATCTTTTCACCTTTCCCATCGAATCTGTCATGATGTCACCATTGGAACTATTATCGGAGCTCGAGGGGGTACTACAGAATCGCATCAGTGGAAGACAAAATAACAACATGTCGCATGGACTCTTCGGAGTGACAGTCCAGGTAAGGTGGCCAATAAACAAGGGCAATTTTAGTACAACGCCTCTACTAAAGCCAACCCACGCAGCAATCGAATGTTTATAGACTCGCTCAAAAATGGTGCATTCATCATTTTTTAGAGGGAGGAACTATTTCGAGGAGGGCAGTTTTGTATTCCATTTCCGTTTTGGAACTAATACGTGATGAACTTTACATTTAATTCAGAGGGTGATTATCTGAACAACAGATGAATGCTGAAAACACGCAACGTTTTATTCGAAAGAGTCTAGGGATACAAACTGAAGATTGGAACTACTGACAGAGATACCCTACAAGCTAAATACAAGATTCTGGAAAGAAAGTCCGATAAGATTTGGTATGGATTTCGCAGATTATTTTTTCTTTTATCATTCTTGTGGAAAAATGGAAAACTGAGCACTTTCAGAAACAAGACAAAACGATGCATCCAATAGAGGATGGGTATATCGATAAGGAATGTAACTTTAAATTCAGATGCTCCTTTAAAAAAAGTCATGAAAAGAACCCTTCTTTTAAAGAAATCCAGGGAGATAGCTGCAGAGAGAGGGAGAGAGTTTGAGGGAGAGAAAAAGAGAAAGAAAGAGAGAAAGAGAGAGAAAGGTGGAGAGAAAGATACGTTCGGTATGAAACAAATCGTGAAGGTTGGTTTTGAAGGTTGCACGCAGCAACCAACAAGTGCATCCCACTGAGTAGTATCATTTCAAAAAGTTTTTGTTATTAAACAAAATCGGAAGATAAACTTGAAGAGAAACCAAATAGATGAAATTACATCTAAATAGGATTAGATAAAGTACGGATGACGAAAACAATGAAGAAAAGAGAGATGAACAAGAATTTACCGAAACAGTGAAATGGCAGACTATACGAGGCATAAGGTAGAGATGTACGTGTGGGTTGATATTAAATGCCGTTTGTGTGAGTTGATCGGATATCTTGTATCGTAAACCTCCTTCGCAAAATCTCTAGTGGGACTTATCTCCCAAGATCCCCTGTATTTTGAGGCATTGGGATTGGTAACGCGGTAAGGGTGGTCAGAAGCCGAGTGTAAAAATGGCGTCAGAGGGAAAGATGACATTTGTGATGGTATTTCAAAAAGAGATACACGATACGTCTAGTTCAGCTTCACAGATCGATGATAAGGAGAGAGGAGTATAACGGGGGAGCGATACGAATCAATGCTCTGGTTGTTGATGAAACAGAAATATATGTTTCGATAGAAGACGGGGTTATGAGAATATAATTATTTTGCCCATGCATGCCCGTACTGAACGATTTGGAATTAACAGTAATATAAACCAATAGTCAGTACAATGTGTGGGTGTGCGTGCGTGTGTGTGTATAAATGTCACCCATTTCCACTTATTTCTTGAGATAGCTGGATGAGTGCATCGACGGAGAATGAAAAAAAAAGAGAGGAAAGGTGACAAGGGAGATAGATAGATACAGAGATAAACAAAGGAAAAGAAAGCACGCACACTGAATTATTTATTCTGCGGATTGAGGATGGATTACATGGTAGAGCGTAACGGTGGAAAGGATCCCAGAGGGATGGGGCGGTTAGGCTGTTTGCCATGGAAGATACACCCTCTAATCCCTACAATCTGACTTCCACGGGTGATTGAGGCTGAGAAAGACCATGGTCATGGGAGATGATCAGATTGAGCGCGGAGAAGAAACTCATGAAATAATGCAAATAGTTGAGTAGTGACAGAAGAAAGAGCGAGAGAAAATGAGAGAGAAGAGAGAAAGAGAGAGAGAGAGAGGGGGGGGGGGGGGGGGGCGAGAAGTTAAGATGTATGAGACGTTGAAGGGTTGGGTGAAAATAGAGCAGAGAACTGAACTGAATGGAAATTGGGATAACTTTAAGTGGTCAATAAGTACAGGGATATAGACAAAAGGGGGAGAGAAATGGAAAGAAATATAGCATAGCAAGAGAGCCGATGAAACAGCAGAAGAGAAAGAGAGAGAGAGACAGAGAGGGACATATGAGGAAAGGGAAAAGAAAAATGCAGCGAGCTAAGATAAGACTCCTTTAAGTTGGATTGAAATGTTATATAATGAAACACCGGATGGGCAAAGCGGTGAAAGAAATAGAGTAAAGATTGTTATTTATTCAGAAAGAGTGTTGTACTTCTCTGGAAACCCTGCAAAAAAAAAGAAGAAAAAAAAAAAAGAAGAAAAAAAAAATGTTAGTCGAAATGGAAGAGTATTCATAAGGTAAATATGCCAGCAGCCTATGAATCAGACCTGCCTAAATAAACAAAAAAGTAAACATTTCTGAGTCACTAGGTGCACATGGATATTATTTCTTTTCCCCACTGATTGCATCATGTGAAAAGGCAGTTCGTGATAAAAATCCGTATCATTCGCTACAGTATATCCTCATTATGAATACGATGAAATAAAACAGAGCTCCTTTCTTCAAACGCCGTGCAGGAGTAATTAGAAGTCTAAAAAAAAAAAAAAAATCTTCTTTTTGTCTTTTCAAGACTTATACTGCCTTTGAGAAAACCTCAAGGGGCTATAACCATTCTTTGAAAAAAAAAAGGAATCAAATCCCCTATTCACACTGAACCAGTTGCTCGGTTAGAACACTCAGACATATATCATATACATATATCTGGAAAATTTTCGTGCTTACACGTTCAAACACCTTACTTGAATGAATAATGACTGTGACAGAAAAACCCTTCGAAAACAGTGGCACATTTCCACTTTGATGGCAGTATTGTCATAAACAAGTCAATCACATTTTTCAGTCTTTGATTTTGTATCTGTAAAAAAGATTCAAGTCTATTTTTAGATAAGGACGATAGGAATATTGACGCACGGGAAACTGATCGATGCATGTCATGCATGAAACAAAAGCTGATCGACTGTCTGCTATGATTCATGTATGATAAGCTCGAAATAGAAACAAATTGAAATAATATGATACACGCCGGCCCCATTACCTTCTCTCTCTCTCCCCCTCTATCCCCCTCTCTCTCTCGTTCTCCAGACTTTTCCTTCCTCTGTCTTTTTCTGTCTGCCAACAGGTAACTTGGGTATTTATTACTCTGCATGCAGGGCCTGGGGGATGCATTAAGACAAATACGATTTGGTGGCACCGACTCCACCAGATGTATATCGAGAACAGGTGAAGGCGTTCTACCTAACACCTGTTACCCTTGCGGATATCACGCAAGTGCTAGGAAGCTGCATGGGAGAAGGAATTCGATGCAACTATACTGCAGGGATGTCTCTTCAGCGTCATGGTAATCACCGTTCCCGTCGAAGAGATTTTCAGCCAGCATTTGAAGTGTAACGTCATCAGTCAAACCAGTGCCGGTTGTGACAAGTTGCCAGCTTTCAGAATACGTCTACAAGAGGAAGGGATAACCTTTTCATCAACTTGAAATTTCTTGTAACAACTGTCATGTTTTTATCAAAAGAGCATCCTTATATTGTCAAATATCCTAATGATTCTGTGAGTCATTAATGCAGGATTTTCATTATTTTTGTTTTCTGTACGTCGCCGCCAATGCACACATGGTACATGCGCGTTGCGGGGAATATTCACCCTTCCTTATTCTCCTCCTTCCCTTTTCTCCCTTTTCGTTTTCTCCTTCTTCTTATCCTCCTTCGTCCTCTTCTTTTTGTCATATTTCTTCTTAGTCGTCATCTTCTTTTTCTTTCATTCTCCTTCGTTTATTTTCTTCTTTCCTTTCTACTCCTTCCTTCTCTTATTTTCATCACTTTCATCTTTTTATTTTGTTATTCTCCTTACTTGCTCTAATTCTTCTCCCTCTTCTAATTCTACCTGAATACTTGCTTCTTCTTCTTGTTAATAATATTATCATTATTATCATTACCATTTCACTTTTTATTGTAATTAAGTACAGCATCACCTCCATTAACGGTTGCTCTCATGCTGATATGTAAGTTATATGATGCCATGAAATAAGAGCTATGGATTTGTTTGTGGATGGTATGAAAGTTTCATCTAAGACTAGGTTGTTAAGTTTGGCTCTTTTTTTCGGTTATGGGAGCAATCGCTACCTCAACAGATGTATTATCTCACTACTCTGTAAATATCTTTTTTTAAATATTTTTTTTTATTGTATATAGCTTTTGTAAATACTTTGTAAATATTTAAAATTGCAAAAAAAAAGAAAATGATTTATTGCTACGTTCTCATGACAGCGCCCCCAATACCCGAATGAGGGTGACATGGGTCGAATAAAATCATTGTCATTGTCATTGTCATTGCCTTAGTGAAGGTCCAACGAATAACTTCTGGTCTGAAATTGATATAATGCAGTATTCCTGATGCATATAGGGTACCTGGAAGAAGGATGAGGGAAGTGATAAACTGGCAAATAATGGGATATTCCGAAAAAGCCTTTAGTTAACTGCAAAGTAGATAGTCCAATATTTTATTCACCCTCAATAACAAGTGAAATGATGAATTGCGTTAATTATACGTCATTACGTCATATATCCTATCATCTGAAAGCCAGGAGAAAGCAATCTATAAAACAGTGTCGCAATGAATGATAATTACATTCTAATAAGTCAGGCTTGACGGAATATGACTGAACAGTGATTTTCAAAATAAAAAATCCTAATAATTCACATTTACTAACATTAAAAAAGTGAAGGGAGAGAAATATATTGCTGAAGTATTTTGGTTATATACATCATGACTGCATTCTTATTGTATTGAAATTTAGGATGAATTATGACATTTTGACATACCTAGTTTTTACAATCACAGTTCTACCATAGTTTGTGGATTCCTACCCGATTGCAATACGTTATAAGTTCGCAGTGATATGATAAATGTGAATGCCTGAGCAAAGTACAACCACACTGTGTTTCCTTTCCTCTTTTCCATTTTTTTTCCCTGGTATGTGCAAACAAGATTTCTTTTATTTATATGAATATACAAAACTTTCAAGATACTCTCGCTTAGATTTTTTTTTTTTCATGGCATCGATAGAATGGCACTGATCGACCTGATTAGAAAACATACAAAAAACAAACAAACAGAAAAATTAACAAAAAATAAACAAACGTTAAAGACGACGAAAACAACAATCAAACATTGGTATCAGAATCAAGTGCATAAACACATATCTAGACATCGTTGTTTGTTTAACCCGGCGGCTGCTGAGTTCTCTTTCTCATCATTGGCTTAATACAGAGGACATCCGGTTCCTGTAGCCAATGAGTTCAAAAAATCTTTCAACAAAATTTTGAGAGAGCTGACAAACCAGTTACTTTATCTGCCTGAAAGGTGAATGGAATACAGAACAAAGACCGGCTAGCGGTTATCAGATGTATTAAATGCATGCCGAGGAAGATGCTATGTTTAATTGGATGAAGTGGCATGCTCCTAGCATAATTACGAGGTATTCTTTTGCTTGGCTCGTTGTGGACGTGAAATTCTCTACGTAAGATCTTTAATTAATTCAATATTTTTCAAGCTGCATAGGCTTATATTCATTATAAACGTATTAGGCGTATCAATGTTGACATTCGAATGGTGGACCAGTCGCGCTGTGGACATGATGAAAAATAAACAATCCTTCCTCCTTCCTTCTTCCATCATGCCCAAAGGCATGCTTATTCAAAATCCAGAAACAGCTTTCCGCTTTCTCCTTATTGACATCCAGGAGAGGAATTAAAACATGCCAAGAGAAGAGTTTTTTTTGCCTAACAAAAGACCAGGGGGTGTTTCATAAAGCTGTTCGTAAAGTTACGAATGACTTTACGAACGACTTTAATATGAAGTGCCAAAGTGGAATGCTTAAAGTGTTTCCTGACGTTTTAACAAAATATGACTGCATTTCCAATAAACTCATCTTAAATTGTGGCATAAACTATGCTTCCAAAAAAAAATACTTGTAAAAAATAGTAATGTTAATCTACGTAGGCATATTTCATCTTTAGCTAATGCGATTTATGGTGACTTAGAATCCCATTTGGCTTGCCATACTCGTTCGCAAAGACATTCGTAACTTTACGAACAGCTTTATGAAACACCCCCAGCTTCTCTAATGTTGTATCTGCTTAACCTTTTATTTGCCAAGAATGCCGACTGGCACATTCTCTCGTTTGTCACACGTGTCGATCGGCACAAAATAATACGCACAAATTGACAGAAGGATTTCTCTGTTCAACCCAAAAGCTTTTGCAAAATAACCCATTTCCCAGCTTGATGAGCTGCATGAAAACAATTTAGACACCCTGTACATCATGTACATAGATTCTATGCACACTTGAAACACTTGTCCCAGAAAAAGCGGAAAGGCGGATTTTCAGTACTTTGTAGATAATTTTCTCACATCAGTGGGTTAAGCTTCTTCTACTAAAGAGAACAATACCAAGATCATTGAATTTGGTGAAGTAACTTTTATTCTATGCCCGTTCCTTAAAATACAGATATTTTCAAATTTCGCATGTGTTTTTTAGACAGATGTGAGCAAAATTGCGTCGGAAAAGACCTTTCATATGGCATGTTTTGTTACTGAAACGCATCAATGGGCTTCCCTTAAACATCGTATTAAGAAAGGCCATCCCGACACAATTCTTCTCTCTTCGTTCGCCAAGAATTTGAAAATGTCTGTATTTTAAGAAACGGGGATAGAGTCAAAATTACTTCCGCATATTGAAATATCTTGGTATCATTCTCTTCGGTAGAAGATGCTTTACCCATTGCTGTCGAAAAGTTACTTACGTTTACTTTTTTCACTTACCTTTGTGTGGCTCATAAAGAGTTAATTCATTGCCCATTACAATACTCAGTTCAAAGAAACCACATTTTTCCAAAGGATGAGGATCTTGATTGAAATAAATTCTTAAAGGATGTGAAGTTTCTTCCGGCAGCCGATTAGTCTTCTGTAACGATGTGAATAATTAGCTGTCGGTCAAATGTACTCTAGGTCTCACACTATGAACATGACGGACAAAGAAAGCGGACAAAATAAACAACCCCTCATTCTACCCTTCACAATGGTTCTGGTAGTCAAAAGAACATCCCTTCACTGCGATTGTCTAAAATATGTGGAACAGGTGTCACATGCATATTCACCCTGAACTACATGATTAAACATGATAGCAGTGAAGGGATGCTCGTTTGACTACCAGAACCATTGTGAAGGGTAGAATGAGGGGTTGTTTATTTTGTCCGCTTTCTTTGTCCGCCATGTTCATAGTGTCATCTGAACCTGGAGCGGTCTCTGTGATCTAATGCTTCCCCATTCACCATGGGGATAATCTTTTAAGTTATTCTATAGGAAGAAAAGAGAGTTCCTTCTCAGGATAACAGAGGACAAGGCTTGTTTCACAGGCACCGATCTTTTCTCATCTTCACATATACGACTGCAGACAAAACAAAGAGAGGAAGAAGATTTTCGAGTTCTATTATGCCAGGAGGGCATCACTGAAAAACTTAGTGGGTGGATCATGCAGTTGAAACAGTAACCACGCTTGACGTTCTGCGTTTCACGATTGTCCTTTGCATATCTTTCGTTTTATTACTTGATAGGTTCAAAGGCCATTTGAATTGACAAAACACAATACGGATGAGGATGACGTAATGACGACGCACATATGCAGTTGTGTTCCATTGTTAAACCTACATGTCACTTTGTAATGATCGGTTGTCCGGTTTGATACGACAGTTGCAAAGTGCCCATGGAAGCTGACGTGTTGTTGTGGGATAGAGAAAATGTGGAAGAAGTGCCTGCGGTTGCTGAATTTGCACGTCACTTTCTACTTCATGAAACCACGACTTACATTCACAGGTGTCATGTGTGACAAGTTTGTGAGACTTGAAAATGTGTAACTATTAGCGAACTAGATAAACAAGATTTTATTATTTTGGTTTATACCGGGGGTTTACAAAACAATTTCAGGAAGAGTGGGTGTCAAACTTAACTGGAGAAATTTTAAAAAAGTGTAAAACCAAAGTATATATCAAAAGAAGAAGAAGAAGAAGAAGAAGAAGAAGAAGAAGAAGAAGAAGAAGAAGAAGAAGAAGAAATGACATTCATTTTGACCTCTGTTTAGGAAACTGCCCTTTAAGTAAAATCATTAATTCTATTGAATACTTCACCACGAAGTAAAATATCACTATCATTGAGTTACTTGATCTGCAAATCGTAGATCTAAAGCAGTGTGAGCAGATATATGTTGTTGGGAAGACGAAAATGATGTAGATCTAAAGCAGACAAAAGTGAACAATTTCGTTTCCTTCATTACACGATCGGATGATAATAACCTTATGCAAACTAAAATGCGCTTTACCACATACGACGAGTCGAGATTTAGTTGAAAAATAATCGTGTCAAGAGAATGACTGAAACAAATTGAAAGCGCTAATATCATTATAGCTGTAGGTTTTCTTTCGTAAGGCATACGTACCTGGCTAAGTAAATAATCTCGAAACCATGGAGTCGCAGCTTGGCTTAATATGTTTCGTTTGTACATAATGAAACACGGAAATAAGAGACATGTATCTTAAAATATCCATAGCAAATAATTGAGTGAAACAGATTGCGGTCACTCATTACGGATTAATAATGGATTTCCACTGTCTCTTCTGAAAGATCTATAGCATTTAAAAAAGTTTTAGGGGTTTTTTTTTTACAGTCACACGAACAGGGCGAAATATACATTTTAAGGTCATGGACTGTAGCTTGGCATAAGTTTACCTCTGTGAACAAAACCTATATTTGGTACACATTTCTGCTTGAAGGGATGACAGGACGTTGTCTCAAAACGCTTAGCTTCGTATAAAGAACACTAATTAATGCAACAAACTTTATTGTCAATCGGTCAAGATACTAAGTGTAAAAGGCCTGCCAGGGAGGAATTGTCCGTCGAGCTGATTTGAGGAAGCTTTCTCTTTCTTTGATTTACGACAAAATAGTTTGGACATACCAAACTGAGCTATTGATCATGCCCGACGTGACTGAGAGATGGACTGTAAAAATAAAATCGGACGGGAAAACGATGATATAGGGAAGGTGAAGGGAATAGATCGTTCTTTTGCCCAGAAGAAACGAAAGAAAACAAATGCAAATACAGGGGGAATAACAACGACATCCTATTTGTACAGCATCATGTTGGTTCTCTATTTCTTGGGAGAATGATACGAAATGTGTGAGTGGGTGAAGGCATTGTGAGTGTATTTTAAGAGTGTATGATATGTGGGCGTTTAAATGTTTGATCACAAATGAATTTTCTCAGCGAACACACATTCAAGTAATATGAACATGATGAAGATACACTTGTACGAAGGCAGAGCCACATGAATGTATGAGATATAAAAGCAGGGCAGGAGAGAAAGAAAGAAAGAGAGAGAGAGAGAGAGAGAGATACAGACTGTTAGATGAAGTGAGAGAAGACTCTTAAAGAATAATGAGATCCCTTGCAGCTATGGCGACAGAGACAAAGCAACCACTTTACCTATGTTTAATGAAAAGTAGATTCCATATTAGAAGCGCTTGTTATACCGATTGCGAAGCATTTTGCATACTTAACGCGAATGTAATTTCCGAGCGAATTGTTAGATTTATTTAGAAGGGAAACTGTTATTCGTGTCTAAAAGGCTTTTTAACACGAATATCGTAAAATGTTTCATATACATTATTACATAACTTATGCAAAATAACTTTCTTATATATTCATAACATGAGATCTATTTATGCTCCAGTTACAACAATATATACATTACAAGCTTTCTAATTAATACGTCTTTTGCCAAAATCTGGATAATTGCTACATATGCTTGCCTGATATTGGTTTTATGCATGTTTAGCTATTATTAGGTGGTCTGTCATCTATGACAGATCACCTCTTAATTTTGTCAGAATTTTCTTTATTTTGATTCCAACGTCATGATATTTGTCCGCGTGATTTCTCAAAATTGGCTGATTCAATTTTAATGAAATTTTCATCAGTCATCAGGCCTATCGACGACATGAACATATTAACTTTTCAAGGTCATCGGGTCATCATGATGTCATCCAGGCGCCATTTTATAAATATCTTGTCAAAATCATATTTTAATAACACATTGTCATTACTGGTTCATATTTGGCATGATCACAGTCCATAATAGCCCAAAAATTCCATTCAGTCAGACGCGCGCGCAAATCGAACAAATGCTCAGAATCAATTTATATTCATTTTGCACACGTTTCAGGCCATTTTAAGCATTTCAAAATTTTACGCGAGTAAGCGCCCGCGCGCGCATTATGCGCTCGCGCAAGGCCCAAATGACCTAAAAACGCCGTTTTTTCACTTGATTTCGAATTCTGATACTGCTTTCACATCAAGGTACGGTCGCTGCGACCGGTCGCTGCGACCGTACCCAGCGACCGATCGGACGTGCTTTCACACCTCCGTCAAAATTTGGTCAGGCCCAGGGGGGCGTTTCATGAAACAATTAGTCGGTGGTTTTCACCGACTAATTGGCTTTCAGCCAATCAGATGCGAGTATTTTCAGTAGCTTATAACATTTGTCGGTGATTTTCACCCACAAAATTCTTCATGAAACGCTCCCCACAGCGATCGGTCGCTGTATAGCTGACCTAGCCGGAAGCGGAAGTAGAGATAGTGCGTAGGCATGTATGGGGGTCATTGCATTTCGATCAGTCGGTGAGTACGATGTGCTTTCACATCTCGCTTGCATCGGTCGCGATCGGTCGCTGAAGTACCTCACCGACCGTACTCAGCGACCGATGAAATGCTTTCACATTATGATTTCATCGGTCGCAGCGACCGCTCGCAGCGACCGGTCGCAGCGACCGTACCTTGGTGTGAAAGCAGTATTAGACTTTTCTTGACAATATCAATCCACTTAGAATTGATTTCAAATTACCATAAGGTCGTACGCGCGCCAAAGTTCAAATTCCGCGCGCGCGTCAATAGGTAAAATAGTGTAAAAAACATAGGTCTATCTAAAATCCGCCATAGCTCGTTAAAAAGGCTGGAGGCCCCCCATTTTTTTTACATTTTCTGAAAGCCTATTAATTGAAGATTTGATTTCATGAAAAAAAATTGGAGGGTCTAATGGTTGGAACGTCGCCATATTCACATGTGAACGCAAAATTTCATTTTTTTATTTTGACGTCATATTTTTAAAATCTTTAATCAAGGCTATCTCACTTATTATTGGTCGATTTTCGCCGGGATTTCTGAATGTTGTAGCTGAGACGATGCTCTACTATAAAAATTGCCTTTATTTTTTTATTTGAGAACGGCATCATGCTCTAATTTTACGATTAATGGAGGTATGTCAATTTTTCACATGTTTCGTGTATTGTCTATGGGACATGACCTTTTCCGAATTCTTGATTCTACATTCCCGTCTTTTTTGAGCAACAGCTCCGTTATTTCTGATCGATTTTCGCCCAGCTTCGTGTATGTTGTAGCTGAGAAAATTCTCTATCGAAAATGTGCCATTTATTTTTCTAATCAAATGTCTGGAACATATCGAAATTTTAACTGGAAGATATGATATAAGAATCCCAATTTCCATCTACGTGTTATCTCTATGGGCCATATTCTGGTCTATCGGTAAAGCACATGTCTCACATCCTCCCGGCGACGGACGTGTCAGTTTTGTTTTTGTTTTTGTTTTTTTTTTGTTTTTTGTTTTGTCCTTTCCTATTACCATCTTCTTCGACTACTTTTACACATAAAATCACAAACAATGCAATAAACTGCGTTATTTGGGCAGTTTTGTCTATTGCAATACAGTGTACAATAGTTAATGTACAACCCTATTGCAAATCTCATTCGTTAACGTGTTAATTATTTTATACATCTTTGGGTCAACTGTTCGTGATACTGTGATATCAAATCGTCCCATATCTATGACGTTAGTCTTCTTCCCAGACCTTATTATCTTCTTTATGAAATTTAATGTCGACGTCCCCCGAGACATTCTTTTACTAAAAGAATGTGACAGACCACCTAATTCGTCACCAGTGACGAATTACGTTTCTCGTTTCTTATAATGTTTTAAATTCAATATGAATCCCCTTTAATTACTTCATTTGGCTCTCACAATATGGTTGCCAAAGAAAACATTACGTGATTTGGGGATCTCTCTTCCGAGATGGCTGCTTATCTCAAGAGATGGGATTGTGTTTGAGAACCCTCTTCCTCTTACAACCCTGCAACCACTAGGGATTATATGTCGCCTGCCTAATGACCATTTCCCTCTTCAGTTTCGACAGAAGAGATATGGAATGGGGATTACTGTACTGCCTAGAAGCCAAATGAAATAATTTCTTACTATCTCTAACTTTTCAAAACATGCACTTACCTGCTTACAGTTGTATATAAACTATTACATCTACACGAAGAAAGAAAGGCGTCACTTCTTCGATGCTAATGCTATTATAAGTGATATGAATCTAATAGGGCATGAATAAGTTACCTGCGTAAATGCACTCGGTACGGTGTAAAATCAATCCCTTTCCACTTTAGCGACCGCACCTTCTTACGCCAACTGTCGTATTAACTTACGATGTATTTTTTTATTTCCAGGACTTAGCTATGTATTGTAGATTGTGGAATTGAAAAAAGAAAAAGAAGAAGAATAAGAGGTAGTAGTAGACGAAGAAAAATAGCTCTGGCTGCACAATCTCCTGTGGCAGTTAACAATTTATCTTTCTTTCCTCCATGAACTGACCGTTTCTTCTGTCCTGATGCCCATAGGAGAATGTGTAATAGTCGGTTAAAAACCTCATGAAATACGTACAAAGTTCACATATAAAATCAGTTATTATTTCTAGAGAATATAGACAAATTGTGATAGATAAATTCAACCTAATCACATCAACAAAATAAAAGAGGGATAGATCCACGATTTCTGAAAAGGAAAAAAATGGGACATATTGCCAAGAATCTTTGTGTAGAAATGAATAATAGTAAATAAAACAAAATACACTGTTCCTTTAGCAATGATCTGTTATTTTTTACGCCATATCCAAGTACTGTGAAGTACATACTGCCTTGTCTCGAACCACGCTCCTTTACTCTACCTCTTGAAAGATTCCATTACTGCACATTCGAATTGTGAAGTGCATTAAAAGATTAAGATATTATATTTTGTCATTCATGACAGGGGTCACTTTACCAATAACCCATCAATCAGCGCATCGGACTAATTGGAAATCCAAAGCATTCTTTGAAACCTGAACTTGATTAAAAATCCCATTTCGTATTCTAAGAGCAAAGCTAATATGGACTGAAAAACCTCGTACGCGTGCCGATATGTAAAATTCATGGCGCTTTAGACACACACAAGAGGCACCAGTAGTAAAGCGCGTGTTTGATAAAGCCTTCGTAATTAAACTCACAGATTCATTTTGAATTCATGTCCTTTCTGTTTTAATTTGCTTCACTGTGTTATAGCCATGAACATTTTTCGTAATGCTGGATGCATTGGAGGAAAGAAAAGTACCTGAACTAAAAAAGAGTAAAGGATTTGTGTAATATACAACTGGCTCTTACAAAGTTGCACACACACACACACACGCGCGCGCGCGCGCACACACACACACACACACAAATCATGACCATGGTGACTGCAAAGTAGAGTTAGAAAAAAACATAACAAGAAAAATCCATAATCATTTTCTTCTCCGTCTACATGGTCTAGTAGAATTTTAGAAAGACAGTGCAGATGTTCCCCTGCATCCATTACAGCGCACAAGCATTTCAAGGAATTAATTCCTGCCAGGTACCCATTTACCTCACCTGGGTCGAGTGTGGCAAATGTAGATTAATGTCTTTCCAAAGGACGTTAGTGCTGCAGTTGGGATTCGAACCCCGTACCTTGTGGTTCAAAGTCCTGAGACTTATCCACTGGACCTGTAGCTCATTATTGTTTTCTTGGTTAGGTTAAACTCTGTGAATCGGTGGTAAAATGTATGTCTTCTTTTGAAACAGTCACACATTTCATATTATGGTGTGACTGCAAAGGGAAGGTTATCTCGCACTCTTTCTAAACATATCTGCATAAATGTTGAAATGACAATTGGCGAGAAATGCAAAGATACATTAACTCAAAGTGGTTTTCTAATCCTTTTTTGTGATCAGAAAGAAATCCAAAGAAAATATGGGTTGCAGTCATAACGACCAACATTGAGTAACCACTAAGCGCTTTTATAATCTTCTCCAATGCTAATATTTCTTAATGGAAGATATAAATCCACTGTCAGTAAATGTTTCGAGAAAGTTATAAGTAAGCCTCGAGGCTATCATTATTTTACTTGTATTCCGAGTAATTCAGTACGCGTAAAACCAAATGGAAAGGAAATATTTTGAAACAAGATATTGTACGTCGTAACAATGAGTGTGCATGGGCATTTTTAATATTGATTTACTTTGAAGAAAAAAAGAAATAAAATTATCTCATTATCAAAATGAGCTATTTCCATATGTTCGAGATTCAACATAATACGATCAATTCGCCCTTTAAGGAACCATATTTATGTAAATCCTTTGGTTTTACAGTGTGACTAATTTCAGGATAAGCAACTCATTTGAAAGTAAGAGAAGGTTGTTTCCAACATGTTCAGGAAATTTATTTAAGTCCGTACTTAACATGGTTAATGTATCGATAATGCATCTTCCCCTATTGCTCGAAGGTTTAGTGGATATATTCTTTCAAAGAAGAAATTTGATTTCCTTTTGCAGAAAAAAAAGACTCGCTTCTTCGTTAGAGAAAATCATTTACATAAATAAATTGGTAAATCCACTTGGTTTATGTATTTCACAGATCTTTTGTGGTATAACTACTTTTCCGTAACACCAGCACTTCGACTGCTATAGTGCATTCAAGCTTGCACTTCACCTCGCCGAGGAAATGTGGCATAATCACTTAACCACGTTCTTTCTCGATTCATATATTTTGAATGAAGCTTGAATTGCCAGGCAATGCAATCAAAGCAAAGGCCAAGGTTTTCCTATTAACCACCAGCATTATAATCATACTCAGGTTCAATATTGAATTCAAAACACCTAACCAAGTTACTTATGTTTATAAGGAAAGCCAATAACGATGGATTTCTGCAAGGGAAACATAGGAAAAGTTAATTTGACATAAAACGGGCGCCACATGATTCGATGGTAATTTAAGTCGAGCATGATAAGCATATTAAATGGATTTTCCAGAAGACCTGTATAAGCTATCTTGGTACATAGTCCACACTTATATAGAGAAACGTTCTTTCCTTTACATTCATGATGGTATGAACAAAAAGTTGAATGAAAAGGCCAGAAATCGAGATGATATTTAGGGATGACATTCAAGTTTGAACATGGCGAATGAATGTTTGATGTATTTTCTTGTGGTTGTGATGAAAAAAGAAAGAAAGGAAAACTTCAGCACAAATATTATCTTTCAACCAAAACGATTCTGATTATGATAAATCAGATAATAAACCTGACAATCCGAATAATTTGTTATGGGAAAGTTGTTTGTCTATATGATTTGCATGTACCTTTAACAATAATTGCAACAACAACAACAATTATAATAACAGTAATAATAATAACAATAATAATGATAATGATGATAATAATAGTGATCATAATGATAATGATAATAATAATTGTAATAATGATAATGATATTTATGATAATAACGATAACAATAATAATATTAATAATAATTATGAGAGCAATAATGATAATGATGATGATAAGGATAATGATGATGAGGATAATGTTTATAATGATAATAATTCAAATAATAAAAAGCCTATTGATATGAGCTTTCTAGTTAACCTAATACATACATTACAGAACTATGCAACTTCGTACAAAAATAGGTCTTCTAGAAACTACGCCGATGGCCACTGGCACGCTTAAAGTAAGATTGTTTCCCCTTTATTGATCTAACGAAAAAGGAAACACCTGGTCGTACAAGAACGAAGTCATTGCCTATATATTTGCCTCGGACTAAAATTCGAATTTGAAAAGAAGCGGGAAAACAAGTCCATTGCTATCCCGATGATGTTATGATTACCGCTGAAAATGTGACTGGCATTTTCTAAGACCTCATTTAGATCCGGATACGCAGTGGCAAGTAAACTGGAAGGTAATCTGAGAATAAAACATGCCTTTTAACCAAATTGAGCAAAAGACACTTTGCGAAGAAATGGGTGCCATCTTCTTGGAGCCTGTCATTTCATTAACTGATGAAGCCCTTCTAGCTCTCAACAGGCAACAGTTACACTGCTGACAGGGTGAAGAAGTGATTGATTCATTGACTGATTTATTTATTTTCATTTCCATATCAACAACATTTACAGTGTAAAGCAAATACAAAATTCAGAAATGAAAATGGAACTCACTGGGAAGCACAGCTTGTTTTTGTGGGTTCCCTGGAATAAATATAAAATCAATATAATAGTTTTCATTAATGGAATCTAAATCGTAATTGAACTATGATACATAAAATAACAAAACTAATAATGTATCTTTCAAGTGAGGAAGAAGAAGACGGAAGAAGAAGAAGAAGAAGAGGAAGAAGAAGAAGCGGAGGAAGAAGACAAAAGAAGAAGAAGAGACACATGCGCACTTGCTTTATTTGATTTACATCTACAGAAATGCACTTTAGAGGCAACACACATTGAAAATGTTTTTACCGAACACTTCTCTCTATGGAAATGAATTCAAAACGTATATTTATAACCGATGCCATTTTTGATAGGTCATGTGTGATACTTGAAAGCTGTCCTAAGGGGCTTGTTTGCACTCTTTTATATTCACTTAGAGTCCCTAATGTGCGAATCAATTTACCGTTTCCCCACTTGTACCACTTTATGGCAGTTTAATCTGACGAATAACGAGTTGTATTAATTGATTCGATTGAGTTGACCTTTGCAGTAAATATCATGCAGCACCTTACCTTTAAAGATCAACTGACTGATTTATGTTGAAGTAGTACATAGATAGGTTAATTATTCATGACAACTTCTTTGTTACAAAA
The DNA here is from genome assembly GCA_029962745.1 of Echinometra lucunter. Taxonomy (NCBI): domain Eukaryota; kingdom Metazoa; phylum Echinodermata; class Echinoidea; order Camarodonta; family Echinometridae; genus Echinometra; species Echinometra lucunter. The sequence goes on from CM057156.1 coordinate 6,737,545, forward strand.
GCAACTTAATGATGTCCACGCTTTCTAATTTGTTTGGCAGTGCTCTAGTTAGTAAATGGTATGAAAAATGTCATTCGTGTGTTAGTAATTTGATTCTTTTACCACAGTTTCTAGAAGCCTTTATTTTGTAAATGGTTGTTTAAAGAAAAAAAAAATCAGTTTGAGTCTCAAACTTTTCTCTTTTCTCACTTTATCCATCAATTTTCTGTCTCATTTCTTGAGAATCGTTATGTTCATCAGATCTGATCTTTTGTTCGTCCTAATTTCTTTGTGTGTAAATACCAACCGAAACTAGTCATTTGGTAGTAAACAAATCGTCTGGGATATGTAGATCCTTACGAATGGTTAAAAATTCCTCAGAATCAGAGAGTCAACATCAATATTATCTTGACACTGACCACAAAGTATATTAGCACTCCGATGACAGTGCAGGAGAAATCATTAAAAGGGATCCTGCTAGATCCTCATGTCAATACAACACTGTCAAACAAACCTCACCGTTGCCTAGATGCCTACTCAAGTAAGACTGTATCACAACATGCAACGATAACAGACTCTCTAACAACTGAAACCGTTCAAACTCTCCTGAAATCAATATGAACTGCATTTATATTCCTGACCATATTCATCATTTTGAATATCAATCGAACCTTAATTGATTTACGAGAATTTTTCTAATTAGAAAGCATTCAAAAGATAAAAACAACAACCTTTGAAATTACTTTTTCACTTTAAAACAAAATGTATTGTCGGGGTGGTGTGATTGAAACGCTGAATCTGAATCGGTGATCCCAACTACACCGGATACTTACGTTAAGGACTTTTTATGTTAGTGATATCATGGATATAGCAACTATCAGTTATCAATATTATCATTGCTTTGGCGGGCGTTGCTCGAATATCTGAGGCAAATCTTATTTCATATTTCATGTCATTCGATCTCTGACACAACATTCACTTTTATGAGTATGAGTATGAGTACTTCACCATCATCTCTTGTGTTTGTAATCGGATTTATGTAGGTTGGTTCCATACACGGATTCCATTCGTCATTCATAATTCATGTGTACGGACACCGTCATCGTTACCACTCTACGGCATTTCCCATTTAAAGCAATAGCGTATGCTACAAGACCACTAAAACTGAAAGAAAAAAAAATCAGCCATAATGGACGTAACAGCTCTCACATAATCATGATTAATGCTGAGATGCAATGAAATAAAATGACAAATGCGTGTTCGTTTGTTTAATCAGGACTTCCATTTACTACTTTCCTGTGTTGCGCACCTTATTTCCGTTCTTTTTGATACAGGATGCCAGGGGCGGCGCCAGGGAATTTGATAGGGGGAGGGAGATGACCTGCAGGTGAGTTTGTTTACCTTTCAAATGAACAAGTAGGGCTATTATATAGTTACATCCCGTCATCAAGGGGCGGCGCGCCGCGGCGGAGCGGCTTTCAAAATGGGAGGGGGGGGGGGACCAGCGAAAAAAAGGGCACTACTTTCGTTTCCGGGTAGATCTGTCCGTTCGAGGCTTTGCTTATAGTATTCTTGTTTGAGAAAGACACAAGTGCTGCTGGCCTGTATACCCTGACGCACCTGAGGGTGCGGTGAAGTTATGCCCATACATGATCTGATCTGAAAGCATCAATCGACTCATAACAGATAGTGTTCCAGAGGAACCACTTGGCCATGGACGGGGTGATCATTGCTCCATGCATTGCCATGTATATCATCCACTACCCCGTTGGCCTATCGGAAGAAGGAAGATTTAACCCGTTGACTACTTTGTTCATTCCCATAGACTTGATATAGGGAAGACACTGTTCCAGCTACAATGGGTTGAAATAATGTTCACATTTATGCTACCATGGAAGCTCTAGGATCCTACTAAGGATCGTGTAGTCAAATCATGGAGCTAATAGCTCCATGGTCAAATCTCATTTCATGCTGTATAACCTTTTTTCTTTGAATCAATGAACATTCATTTTGAATTACCAAAGTTTCGGCAGTTTGTCATCTAAAAATTGGAACGTGAAACTAAGGTGACGCACAAGGAAAACAACATAAATTACCACTGCAGCTGGAAATTCAAAACTTTTTGAGGTTGATATGGTTGAAGAGAATCATCTTTTTTAAAGATCTCTTTAATGTATTCTGTTTTCGATCGTTTCCCAGAACCGCACTGACTCCCCTTTGAGTTGAAAGTGAAAGAGTGGAAAACACTTTGCGGTATAAAATGGCAACGAAACGTCGTCATGAACTTTGTAAATTGTAGTCGTGGTAGTAAGGAAAACTGAATATTACTCCGATGGATCTTTACTTTTATATGTTTTTATGATGCAATATTCATATTCTCGAGGAAATTGATACCACAAATAATGTGCATCATAATGACGATCGCTGGTATATTAAATGGATCTGACATTCTATCGTGTATATACCAAATGACACTTTTCAGGACAACAAGTTGGTTAAAGTGCTATAATATCGCATCCTCCAAAATGACGTTCATTTAGTTGTCTTCGTCAAAACTGTGTTGTTATATGACATCAGTTCAACAATGTAGTGTAAAGGTGGTTTGGCACATGATGCGTCAGTGGGGTAACACACAGTGGCGCCACACTGTGTCGTCTTCACACATGATGGGACTTTGTGTAACCACATATGCTAATGAATGCGCATTAACGCGTCAACTCTCAATAAGAGAGCTTACTGTGAAAACTTGCGCAAGCAATCTCATGGCAACAATTTTTGCGCTAAATTTCTAGAAATTTGATTGGTGCACATTTTTTGTGTATATAGGCAGCAAAAAAAAAAAAAAAAAAAAAGAAGGTGTGTCCTGCCTCGGCGACATTTTTTGTCGCCCTGTACCCCATAGTTGTACACAAAAAAGTGTGGTGACACAGCGTGTTACCACACTGTCGCATCATGTGTGAAAGCACCTTAAGTTACACGACCAGAAACGTAGTTAACAGGATTATTTTGGTCATAATAGGTTCAACACGACTTCATAATCACCATAGTCTCGGAAGCAAACAGTTTGACCATTAATAAGATATCATCAGAGTTCAGTTCAAGGATTAACTTGAAAAAGCCAATCATCCGGGTTATTATAGGAAGTTCTACTTGAAAAAATTCCTATCATAAAAACATCAGCGCGCTTCTTTTGTTTTAAAGAGAGAATTATCAAGTCGGAATACGGGACGCATTTTACAAATTAAGTAAAACAGGATTCGAGGGTATGTCAGTAGACTGACAGGCTCTCGAATCGACATCCTCGTGACATTTTGAGCGGCATGCTCTAATTGTCACCCGCACAAAATGTATTTTTTTTTTAAAGTCCACTCCAAAGACAAAAACATTATGAAGCTAGGTAACTCAAGTTTAGTCTAGACATGTCTTGTACAAACGTAGATTAGACGTCATTCCACCTGTAAAATCACCTGGAGGGAAGGTATATGTATGTCTTAAAGTGATTACACAATGGCAAACAAAATTTTGATATATGATCGAGAATAGAATTCTAAGAAGAATGACATTAAAAGTATGATGATTTTCAATCGAAATCAATGCATTTTGGCTAATTTTCTCATGAAAAGTTATGAGCTGACCAAAAAAAAATTGAGTATGAGGTATGACGTAAAAGTGGGTACCCAGCTTCGCGCATTGCAGTTTTGCTACGCGCTAGACTGTACAACATGTATTATACCTTGCGCGCATTTTGCTAGAAGTGCGCGACAAGGTACCCAGTTGAAACTAGGTCACAGCTGAGGGGTCAAAAATATCCTGAAATTTTGCCACATTTGGGGGTTTCCTTGGCAACAGGACTTTAAAAAAAACTTTAGACAAATGATTTTCTGCTAATAAAATCATGCTCTTTTAAATGAACTTACATTGTTTCAGCATTGGGTACCCCCTTTAAAAGATGTTGTCTGACATTATGTTTCTGCGACATCCTTGTCGATTTTATGTACTAACCGAATACTAAATTCCAACCATATAACCACTATACATATTTCTATTCCTACCCTTAATTAAGAGAACCTTAAACCTAAGTCCATATTGCAACCAGAACACTAGACCTTTATCCTTGACGTAATAAACAAAGGCTTAGTGATACGTCGAGTCACTATTTGGATGATACCATTTCGGTTGGTATTTTTTTTTTTATAGTTTAAGCAAGTGATCGGTTTCCTGCATGAATGCTCCTACATAATCAGACAAGTAAGGTGAAGACCAACCCTGGTCACCTCCCGGAATCTCAACGCTGTGATCTCATCACATTTCGCAAGGTTGAAGTTTCACCAAGGATGTATTACGTCCATGGAATGACTTATTCTAGAATTGTCTCTACAAATGAGTCAGTCTCACTTGGGAGAGCCCATTTATTCTCACAATTAAAACGTGCCAGGAGCGCCTGAGGCATATCGTACATACTCATCCTACCATGCTTACAGTAATTAGCCCCATGAGAGTACTTCACAGTACTTCACAGGGCTAATGTAAAGGTGAGTTTTATGTGCAGAAGCTATTCAAAATTTATGTTTTGGCGACGTAATGCCAACAGCTCACGAATCAAATCTAAAAGTTTTGATGAGTTCTGTAGTACTTAACTTAGATATTCCCATCATAATGACGACCTGAAATTTATTTTCATTTTTCAAGTTACTTCTTTACATCATAAATCATACCTCGTTCCCTTTAAAGGTATATAGACCCCGCATTCAAGAGGGAGCTGCCGGAAGGCGGTGATAAGCGGCGCCATCTCCAATAGCGGGCTTTAGATTGGCGACGCGAGTCCTGTGACGCGGAATCTTCCTCGGTTGACTTGCGTTCTCCTTTTTCCTCGCGTTGTGCTGCAAAAGTGGCTTTAGATTTCGGGAAGACGTAGTTAATAAGACAAAGCGCGCGCACTCAAGTGTCCATTGTTGCATCATAAAGCTTGTGGAAAAAAAAGGTTCGCGTCGCGAGACTGGGGAGGACGGTAACTGGCCCCAGAACCGTCATGAAAAATAGGAGGACGCAGGATGGACTGGAAAGAGCTGTCTCGCGCATGCGCATAACAACATTTTGGCCAAGATTCCGCGTCACAGGACTCGCGTGCCAGTCTAAAGCTCCCTAATATGAAGATTGACGACGTAATCGCATGCAGCTGTCAGTCAAATGGTAGATCCCGCGCGGGCGTTGCGTGAACTTCCTGTATGCAGTAGGCAGAACCATCCAGGAATAGGAGCCCAATCATGAGCCGAACTGAGACCGTTTTCACACGAGAGGAGAAACTTAATTGCAAATTGCAATGCTGAATTGCAGTTAGAATTATCATCCATACACACGACCAAGAAAGGCTTCGTGAATTCTGCAGTTCTGCATTTCAGAACGAGGAGAGGAAGTGCGGGTTTTTTTCCAGGTACCATTCATCACTTGCGCACGATGCTCGCGAAGCCATCAAGCGCTTTTTGTTTTTGTTTCTGTCTTTTGTTTTATTTTCTTTTTTCTGCGGAAGTGGTTGAAAGGTCACCGTAAGCTCCGCCCCCCCAGCACTATTTGGAGGTCAATCCGTACACACGACTGTTTCGTTCCGTAATTCGGGAGAATCGTCACTGGAAAACACCTCCGGACCGTCATTTGAATTGCGCAATTTAAATTACGCTCCGTTGCAATCCCACGGCAGAACGCGTTATCAGAATTGAGATTCTAGCGACGCATCACTAGAATCTTTATTCTAATGACGCATTCTGCGCTCGTGTGAAAACTGTCATTATTTCGGCACTTTTACCATGAGAATCGGCATTAGTCTGGCATTCGGAACATGGCGTCTGCATAAGGGTCTTAATGATCGAGTTAATATTGGTGCCCATAGGCAACATTCACTGCCCGCCAGAGCGCGCATTTTAAAAGCGCCCTCTTGAATGCCGGGTCTGTATGCCTTTGAGGATGTTATTTCCTATGATCCCTTGGTTCGAATGTGATGTATGCGACTAATCTTCCCTCGTTTACTCAACCTCGAAGAAGTCCTTTAGTAACTGCTTAATGTCAATGCGATCAACACACAAGGTCTGACATGAATTTTGCTGTAGCTGCGTAAAGGGGGGAGGTGGGCGAAAATGCCTTGTAATTGATGCGTCTCATACTCCAATTGAAAAGAGAGAGGCCTTCCTGATTGATGCAAAGTAAAGATATCATATATCATGGATTATTAGCCTGTCTGTGAAAGCGCTTTATATTCTTATCATACGAGATTTCCACGTGCCGGTTAGCTATGTTTTATCAATTATATCATAATGAAATTATCTTTCTATCAGGAATGTTATCATCTTTTTTTTCTCTTGGGAAATTTACTTGGTAATCAAATCTAGCCTTTGCGATTAATTTAGCCACAAACCATATCATGCTTCATGAATTAACTATTTTTTCTTCTCCCTGCTTACGACATCGAGCAAAATTAAACACACAAACAATCCACTGTATTTCCGCCTAGAGTTTCCACAGTCTCAAAAGCACACATGAAGACATCGCTAATCACTTTAAAAGGAATAGAATTATGATAACCGGGGATGTTTCACAAAGATGCGCTTTAAGTTGCCCATGACTTTAAAGGGGATACCCCATGCTGAATCAATGTTAGCTCATTTAAAAGAGCATGATTTTATTAGCAGAAAATCATCTGCCTAAAGTTTTTTTAAAAAGTCGTGTTGCCAAGGAAACCCCCAAATATGGTAAGATTTCAGGATATTTTTGACCCTTCAGCTGTGACCCAGTTTCAACTGGGTACCCACTTTGACGTCAAAATGACGTCAAAATGACGTCAAAGTGAGTACCTTTTCGCGCACTTCTAGCAAAATGCGCGCAAGGTATAATACATATTGTACAGTCTAGCGCGCAGCAAAACTGCAATGCGCGAAGCTGGGTACCCACTTTTACGTCATACCTCATACTCAAATTTGTTGGTCAACTCTTGACTTTTTATGAGAAAATTATCCAAAATGCATTGATTTCGATCGAAAATCATCAAATTTTTAAGGTTATTCTTCTTAGAATTCTATTCTCTATAATATATCAAAAAAATTTACCGTTGAGTAATCACTTTTAAGAACTATACTTAGCTATGAACAGCCAAATTATGGAATACCCAATCTTTGCATCTTCTTTTAACAAAGTGTGACTGGATTCCCCATAATCTCAATTAAATGTAAATTGTGGTCAAAAATCATACTCCACTTTTAAAAAATGATATTTTAAATCTAAATAGTTATTTCAACTTTAGCTCATGGGATTGAATATGATTGAGAATCCCATTTTGGCTTTCCATATGCAAAAAAGTAATACTTCACTTTGCGCACAACATTTGTGAACAATCTTCAGGTCTGGTTAACTATTTTTCTTTGTGTGTTTTTTTGCATCGAATTCTAATCAGTAGCTGTACTGTTAAAATGGTGCAGGGTAATTTTGGAGATAGCTTAATGTTTTTGGCACCTCTTTCTTCGGAAGTAAAGGTGATCTCTTGATCACTGTTGATATTTGAGATATGAATAACGTGATAATTTGATAATTTGATAATTTATCAGTCTGATCTATATACAAAGACATATGTTTTCCACCAGAGTTTTAAACAGGATCCTGAAGACAATGGCACCCCCACTACAAAAACATTATAGTACAACAGGGGAAGAGGTAAAGATAGCTCAGATTCTCTGACTGTTTACATTATGCCTGGGAATCAAATGCTGGTCCTGTCTTGGCAACAATGAAGCCTGAATCCTAAGGGATATCATAACAACGCTCCATAATATCATTTGTATCCATCTCGTGACCCTCATTTTTCTCACGAAATTCAGAGAACATTGTCTCGTGAATTTATCATCTAAATGGGCTATAATATGGAGTAAATCGAATCAGGAACCCAAATCTTGAATCAGAATCGAGGATCAGCAGCTAGACGGCGACTCATGTACGCAGACAAAGGATTGAGACATAGATGTATCTTGATGGAAAACGTGCTTGAATGTGACATGCAAGTGACAGTAGGTGCAGGGAGGAGAAAGTAAGAAGAAATGAGAATAAGAATAAACGTTGTCACTGAACACATGAACACTGGAACGCCATCAATGAGCGAGAAAATTGGCAGGAATATAAAAATGGGAGAAAAATATTAGCATGCAGAAGTCACAGCAGAAGCGGAATTGTAAGAAAGGCATGAAAGTCCCAGGACACACTATGAGCGATGATAAGCCATGAGATAGAGGGGGAAGTAAAATGATACAGGCCCGGGAGACAGGCGAAAGAAAACAGAGAGAGAGAGAGAGAGAGAGAGAGAGAGAGAGACGGACAGAGAGTCAGAGACAGGAAGAGACAGAAGTAGAGAGAAGAGAGAGAGAGAGAGAGATGGAGATGAAGAGATGAAAAGACATGAAAAATTGAGAGACAAAGTGGTGAAGAGTGAAAGGGGGAAAAAGAGAGGGAGGGAGGGAGGGAGGGAGGGAGAGAGCGAGTGAATGGCAGAGCTACAAAATAAGGAACGGCGGAAGGGGTATTAAACGAAGATATATAAAGGAGGAAAAAAGAGCGGGAGAGATTGAGAAGAACAGATAAAGATAAGGAAGGAGAGAGGGGGAGGGGGGGGGGGAAAGAGAGAGACTGTACAAAGAGATTAATTTCAAGCGATCTGTTGTGTAAGGGAGATGAGGGAGCACATCAGAATTAGAAATAGGAGTCTACAGTCATGTCCCAGGTGTCGTTGCATTGAAGTGGCAGGCAAAAATGAGTTTTGGAGAAGATGTCGATCGGCTTCACCGGCGGGGAAAGCTGAAATCCTACCGGTCTCTCCCACCGGTCCACTTAATAGCTGAGAGTTGAGTGAAGTCTGTCTAGTGCATCTCCCTTTTTTGTGTGAGAGAAAGGTGATCTCCATGTATGGTTCGTTTCGGACGCGATTTCATCTGGAGAGTATTATTTCCGACCACCTCCTTTTTTTTTTTACTCTTCAGGCAGGGAGATTTTTTCTGCATCTATATCTGATATCTGTTGATCTCGAGGAGGGGTAAAGTAGCAGTTCACATCGATCGCAATATTTCCAATAAACGATTCCTTTCCGTTTATGAATCAAGGGACTAATAAAAAATGTAATTAATCGTGTTATCTGAATCATAATTACAATACTGCGCAAAGATATAATGCATTGTGGGTTTGGGAAATGGGGATATGAATGTATATACGTATACTACTGGGAAGTTCTAAGCATAGAAGGAGAGAGAAAGAGAGAGAGAGAGAGAGAGATGAAGGGCGAGAGAGAGAGAGAGAGAGAACAATAAACGATTTCCTTTCCGTTTATGAATCAAGGGAATAATATATAATGAAATTAATTGTGTACTCTGAACCATAATTACAAATGCTGCACAAAGATGCATTGTGAGTTGGGGAAAATGGTATAGGAATGTATATAAGTAGACTACTGGGAAGTTCTAAGCATAGAGGGAGAGAGAGAGAGAGAGATGAAGAGCGAGAGAGAGAGAAAAAGGAGAGGGATAAATGGAGACAGACGAAGAAAGTCTGCCACTTTAAATCGTTCCAAGAGAGAGAGAGAGAGAGACCAAAGTAGACAACTAATTAATAAACGATATGCTATGTTAAAGACACAAAGAAAAAAAAGACAAGTAAACATCGATTTGCTATCCAATGTTGAGTAGAAGAATGGATATTAGTAAGGATGAAGATATATATTCAACGAAGAGGAAAGGAATAGGCGTGAAATACCCTCTTTATGCACGTCTGAAAGAGAATCTTTATCAGTCGATACGAGGTTGGATCAATCGGCAGGCCAAGTGGGATATACACTTCAGCAATCGATGTCTAGCACTGCGATATCGATGCATGATGTGCGGTCGATATCGGAAAGCCTATATCATACTTGAACCCAATTACGCTGTAACCCATGTATTGGGTTCTTAGAGAATTAGTTCGGCCTATCACTTTCGCTCCCTGCTTTCTTTATGGTGTGGTTAAAATTTAATGGAAAATCCCCACGGGCCTGGACTTAAATAGGATGATATCACTTAAGATCGTGAGGCAGAGTTCAAGTTATGAGAGGAAATGCCAAATGCAGCATGGGTGCAAGTTATTTGTCACAGCACTGTTTTTCTTTCTTTGTCTGAAAGTCTCACCATATCAAGTTGTTTTATTTCTTGGTCTCTTTTACATCTAAGACAGAGAAAATACACACATACACAGGCACATATGTACAAAAAAAGAGAACAGAACAAAACATAAAAAGGTAAAAAAGAACAGAAAAAATATCTTAAAAAAAAGAGAAAATCCGACCTAAGAAGCAATAGTTGATTTCGAAGATGCGAATGAATCGCTTTTCCTCAAGAAATGGTAATGAGTAGTTAAGACTAATCAGAACCTATGACTACCCGCTCACGATATACACGATCATACAATAATTGGAATGTCATCTTCAGTCGTGTTTTTACTTGAAATGTGTACGTCAATATGGGGGAGGCATCCGCTTATTAACATTACTTAAATTTTCATATCATTCAGTAAGGCTGATCTCTATTGTTATTAGTCATTAGGTCGTAAAAAAGAAAAAGTCACAGAAATGCAAATATTTCGATGATCACTTTAAGGTTTCTTCTTCAACAAGCTATCATGGGTCAATCATGTGATAATCATCTGCTAGTTTTGTATATCCCTGTGGAAAGTAGTCTGAACCCTTTGTAAAGTAATTTTATTGTTTATTTCCCAGTAGCAAGGCGAATCGACCAATCCTTTTTTTTTTTGTTTTTTTTTGTTGTTTGTAAAGAAATGCATATTTTGATATTCACAGAATGAGAGTAAATATCAGTTTTTTTGAAAGTCATTTTCATGCCGAATGATAGTTCCTTTCATCTTCTTCGGAATCGTCTCACATGCGCAAATATGAATCACCATCATTATTGATCACATAAATAGGGCAACATCCATGTACATTGGGCTCTCTCGGATTGTCAATACATTACCCGATCTTTTCATATCCATAGGAATATCTAAACCCACGCGTGTTGTTTGAAAATTGTAATGTTGTAACAAGGCGTTTTAAAATACCAGAAAAGGTGCAAACTGTTATGATGAAAGGAGGAATGTCAAGGAGGAAGCGTCGTGGTCTGGTGGTTCTGACTCTCGTCTTTCAATCAGGGGGTCGTGGGTTCGAATCCCAGCCATGGCGTTAATTTCCTTCAGCAAGAAATTCATCCACATCGTGCTCAACCCAGATGAGGTGAATGGGTACCTGGCAGGAATTCATTCCTTGAAATGCTTGCGCGCTGTAAAAGGCTGCCGAGCTAAAGCTGGGGTAATAATATCCAAGTCCTTTAGAAGCGCATAGAGACGTTATATCATAATGTGATATGCGCTATACAAGAACTGTATATTATTATTATTATTAAAATATAAGTTTAGATTTGACTAATGAGAGATAAAAAACAATCCATTGAAATAGATTATTCGGCTTTAATTCAACACACTTCAAAAAGTATACGAAACATCATCTAATTGTACAGAAATGATACCAATAATACTTTGTACTATAATTTGAAATATTTTCTTTTAAACATGACAAATCAATTCTTCATTAAGCTGTGTACAAGTGAAGGGTTGCATTACATGGCATAAAAACTAAAAGATTTCAAAATCTTAAAGGGACAGCTTTTCATTCCGCCCCATTACGTGATTGCCATTCATATTTTTCCTTCCTCAAGTGCATGTACCCATTCCCAAACACTTGAAAAATTATAGGCGTCAGTAACTTTGAACGAAGTGGATGTAATATTACCCCCGAGGCCTGAAGCTGATTCATGTTTTAATAACTCTCCCAGATGGCCCAGAGGAGTTGTTGCACATTACTCGAAAGTAAAGCCCCAGAAAACATACCCCCATTTGCTCGGTTAGGCAATGACTTCGCACCAACGTTGCTTCTTAATTCTGTGTTGTTGGACAACTGATGGGGAAAAATCATAGAGATATTAGGAAAAAATTCCTAGAATCAGCACCCTGGACCGATTTAAAGTTTTACCTTCGAAATTTCAGTAAATTTTCGGGTGTTTTTTTCCTTAAACTTCCTTTCTACTGTGTTAACATAACATGCTTAATGTTAAGATAAAAATAATAGTAATAAACAACAATAACAACAACAACAACAACAATAATAATAATAATAATAATAATAATAATAATAATAATAATAATAATAATAATAACAATAATAATAATAATGATAATAATGATAATAATAATAATAATAATAATAATAATAATGATAATAATAATGATAATAATAATAATGATAATAATAATAATAATGACAATAATGATCATCATCATAAAGAAACAAACAAAGCAAACACAAGAATGGGCTAAAATTTGGAAGAATTACAAGTTGCGAGAAAAATTGAAATGACAAAGATTATGCGATATTAGGTATTTGCAGGAATGTAACCTGTATACCATCGAATAGTATGTAGGCTTTCTTTACTGAAATAGTAATATTTATTGAATCAGATACTTTTGGTATTACCTAATGAGAAGTGATATATCAGTAATTTCCAGCTCTAGCATGTCTAGTATTAGGTTTATGTTCCTAAGACAGTGATCAGAAATAAGAATTTTCTTAGATGTGATCTATAACTCATGCTGGGACAAATTAGACTGCACTATACTGGAATGATCTACCATTTAGAATTAAACAGCAGACATTTCCTTCAGAAAGGCCTTAAAAATATCTATTTTTAAAAAGTTTTTAGGTGCAAGATTTTTTTATAACATGTAATTATGTAATGTTCATTTACTGTAAGCATTTTGGGCCTTATGGGGAAAAAAGCGGTATAAGTAATGATAATAGTGATAATAGTAGTAGTAATAAGATAATGATAATAATAATGATAATCATGATAATAATAACAATAACAGATAATAATAGATCATGTAAATTAAGAAAGACGGGACCAATGAAATTTATTGGAATTTGATATTGCTAAAAATACCTCAAGTAAAATGATTTCTAAGTCACCGAAGTAAGATTCATAATCAACATACGAACGAGCAGGAGTCGTTGTGTGCCCTTAAAATTGACCCAAAATGGGTAAGATGTTTAAAAGAATTTGAGCTAAAACTCTTCTGCCATACCAAAAAAAAAACGAATGATGATCATACTGTCTTCTCCCAGTTCAGGTTTTCTCATATTTATTCATCACTAGAGGTCCCTTCAGGGTATATAACTTGGCTTAATTTGTAAGTTCAAGTTTGTAGGAGTGTCCCCCACTTCGAAGCTGTTTTAGCCCTTCGTGAATACCCATGCATTTGTCAATTGCTTCATCTTATGAAGCGTGTCGACCAGCTTTCCAAATCTTGAATAGGCATAGCGCCTAATGGGGGCAAGATCGTGTCCCGAATAGGGCCACGACCCACGAGCTGTTCTTGAAAAACCGGGACAGATTTGAACGTGTAGCGCCACGGTTGATCTCATATGGGGATGGAATTTCATTTTTTATGACGTGAGAGTCCTCATCCATTATGCACAATGAATGACACAATGTTTCCAAAACGCAGTGCTCAGTATTGAATTTCTTGGAACCCCCACAAAGATAATGGAAAAGGAAGCAAATTGATTTCAAACGACTTGCTATTCTGATTCAGTTGGTAACTTAACGACTTAACATTAGTCAAGTTCAGCCTTGAAATTCGCCAGACAGATGGCATTCACTGAACCAAATCAAATGAGATTCTCCATGAAGAATTTAAGAAAGGTTTCTGCTGTGAGGTGATTTACAGTAATTAGCAATAACATGATCCATTTCGGTTAGTTTTAATGTATTACGTTTGAAACACTGAACCATCATGATGTATAGGCAAACTAAAAGAGGGTGCAGTAGATCAAATTAAAAAGCGAATGAAGTAGACAAATGATGATAGTTACAATACTACTACTACTACTACTACTACTACTACTACTACTTCTTCTTCTTCTTTTCTACTACTACTACTACTACTACTACTACTACTACTACTACTACTACTACTACTACTACTACTACTACTACTACTACTATTACTATTACTACTTTTGCTGTAATAATAAATGACCGTAACAGGCATTTGTGTGGCGCCGTCTGTCTGGAAAACTTCTATTCCGAGGAGCACAGGATAAAATAGTGGAGACTGAGTGCCATATCCTTGAAGCAAGAACACAAGAGATAACTTTTCAACTTCTGTTTGAAGGCAAATCAGTTGCAATATTTAATTGCCACAGCTGGATGAGTAATATGATAGTGAAATTAATTACAACACAAAACCTAATAGTAGCTTTCAGAGACAAAACAAACATTGCGGACGCAATTTGCTTGCATTTCTTACCAGGTCAGGAGCTGAATCCCGATAATGCTTCTGAAAATTAGATTTGCTAGGAGGTGCTTGTAAAACCCCGAACAGTCCCAACATGTCTTATAAAAACAAGATCCCTTTTTCATCTAATGCACTGCTCGATGAGCCTTAAATAAAATACACAATGAAGCAGGAGACACCGTCTTGTCAGACATGCAATCAAAATCCAGCCCGTTATGTGGGTCACGTAATTGTTCGCCGACATTATAACGGCCGTCAAAAGTGTCACCAAACTATGGATACACCCTACACAGGGGAGCAAACCCAGCCAATTATGGCCACGAGGCTAGAATTCTATCACTTCAACTGAGATAGACGCAATCAAGCCTCGCAAACATTGGTACGATATATCATTCCGCGTATTCTTCTATGCGCGTGCGCCTATCACATCTGAGAATGCTCGTGCCGGAGAGAGAGAGGCGCCATGAGTGATTATGTTCATTTTGAAACTACTTAATGCAATGCTCTTTATATAATCAAATATATATTTTGATTAGGAAGGTTGCATCTCGTTACGAAGAGCAACTTAGTTATATCATATCCTGAAACTTTATCAACACTAAAATCAGAGAGGATATCATGAACCCCCACCTGCTAAAGTGGATAAAGAAAAGAGAAATGATTTGTTGTTGTTGTTATTGTTGATGATGATGATGATGATGATGATGATGATGATGTGAAGAAGTTCTATGTCAGTGTAATATTATTCATGTTGTCCCTTTGTTTTATCCCAACCTCCTCCTTTCTTTAAAACTTTTCGCGTTTTTTCTTGTATGCAATGCTGCCCTTATTGTCATGATTGTAATACAGGAACTACCCCTCTCTCGCGAATGGACTGCAGCAGTGGCATTTTGTATCTAGGTTAAATAGGAATTTCAGGCGGGGCTCGTAAGAATTATAAATGAAGAGAGACGGGGGAAAAACAAAAGTTTCGAGAGAGTGACATACTTACATAATTATGTGAGAGGGAGAGAGGTATAAGGGAATAAAAAAACAAGAAATGGCGAAGAACAAGATAGGGGCTAAACGACCTAGATAGATAGACATGATAAGTGTGAAGAGATTGGACATAAATCTAGAGATATTGAGGAAATGCGGCGAATAAAGAGAAAGAGAGAGACAGAGATAGATAGATAGAGAGAGAGAGAGAGTATACAAAAAAGCCGTTTGTAGTTACCAATGGTTAAGAGGAGGTGAGAAGTTAAAATGTATGTATATATCAGTTCTGCAACAGTACTACTCAAGCACACTTCATTAGTCCTATATTGACCACCAAGAGGCAATTTACTCCACTGCCATTTTACTCCTTTGAGGTTTTTCTCAGAAACAATACTTGGACAAAGGATTTTCATCTTGTCATTTTCACCGCCGCCGATCCCCCCCCCCCTCTCTCTCTCTCTGCCTTACTCTCTCTCTAAGAAAAAAAGAGTGAACGCGTTCACTCTGTTTATAGGGGTGAATTTCAGAAAAGAGTGCATTTAGAGTGAATTAAGAGTGAATTAACAGTAAAAATTGTGATATTCACTCTTTATTCACCCTTTTAGGGGTGACCTCAGGGATCATTCCCAATCCCTGAGTGATCACTGAGGTCACCCCTGATCCCTGAGGTCACCCCTAAAAGAGTTTTTTTTTTTTTTTTTAGAGAGAGTAAGCCTGCTTGTTCTCCAGTCTGTCTGTGTTCGTTCTCCCCTCCTCTTCTGTCTATTTCATTTCAGATGGTCTTTTCCTGATATAGCAATTCTGTACATCTGCGAGACCTCAAAAAAGCATACAACATGTAAAATGAATAAAGCCCAGCGCACACCTTACGATCCGACTGGCTAACGACTGGTCCACGACTGGGTGAGAGGAGGTGAGTCGTGGGGCAGTCGTAAGCCTCGACACCGGACACCTTGCGATTCCAGACCCATCCGACTACTCTGACGTCATATCAATACTGCTGTCTGATTGGCTGGAAGATGGATTGAGCCTGCGATCTCTTGCAATCCAGTCGTGAAGATTCGACATGTCAAATCCTTCCGACTGCCCTTCCGACTGGCCTCTGACTGGTCTACAACTCACGACTGACCAAAGCTGTGACGTCACATCTCCTCTCACTCAGTCGTGGACCAGTCGTGAGCCAGTCAGATCGTAAGGTGTACGCTGGGCTTAACGAAGATAAACAAATCTGCGAATCCTATAAGCATCATTCTATTACAGACATCTGGTTTTATGTAAATCAATTTCGGCTGCCTGATACCTGCAGTCAACTTTTTAAAAAAAATGACAATTTTGGGGAAAAAAAGGAGGGGGCTGATAAGCACTTACTTCCTTGATTTTTTTTTGTTGATAGATCTTACGGAAACCTAGACCAAACAGATAATCAAACCAACTTTCTGTATGTTCCATTGAAAAAAAAAAAAAAAAAGCTTCATTGAACCAAAAGTGGTGCCATACAACACAACTACTTGGATTCATAATTATTTTATTTGACTTCTTTTCATTAAGTGATAATTCCCCATTCGCTCACTGAATTATGACTTTAAAAAATAGAAAAAGTGGAAAGAATGAAGCCCATTATCAGATCTGGGTGCTTCTTAAGAACGTATCGAAATCTAGACTGATTAGATTTCATATCTGTTCTAATGACGAGCAAAACTTTATTCTACGAAACAAGGTGCCATACAACACAATTACTTGTTTTGCTTCATTTTATTTAGACGTCACTTTTCATTTTGTTGAATACATTCAAGATATGAAGGGGGAAAAAAGACACAAATAAAAAAAAAAGACAAGGAATGAAGCCCCTAATTAAATCTAGGTGCAAGTACACACCGGCTTATAGACAGTACAAGTATCACGAAATAAATTGAAATGCAATAAAGATAAAAACGTCTTGCGGGTCTATCAGATCTATCACTAACCCCAATTTTACAGCTAAATAGACGTGCAACCATAATTGAATTAGCTCCTTAGCGGGGTTTAAATATATTGGCCAATCATTCCTAATCTGGTTCACGCAGGACCAGGTGGAGTCTTAATGATAAAACGCTGCTCAATCCATCATGCCTGCTGCTAAACGTTACCCGTGACGTATGCCTGTCGGCAAAAGATCTGAAGGGGAGGATGGTGCTCCGCCACGGTGGCATGCATGCCTCAACAGAGATGGGAAGAACGACATAATTGTATTATTGGTAGTGTGTAAATTCCGATCCTTCTTCATAAACGCGATATCGTCACAAAATATCCTGAGCTACGGAGTTATATTTTGATAACTGAAACGAAGGAAAGCCTGATTTCAAATTAGCAATTAGTTCTTTCATTACCCGATAATCATACAATGTTTCATCTCTGCGTAAACAAACAAACAAAAAGTAGTCGATGGACACAGGTTTATCGACCTGCTAACATCAGAGATTAGATTTAGAAAAGAAAATATTTCATATTACAAACTAAGAAATAAGGTGCAGTTTTGCACCCTTCAAACG
This sequence comes from Echinometra lucunter, assembly GCA_029962745.1. Classification (NCBI taxonomy): domain Eukaryota; kingdom Metazoa; phylum Echinodermata; class Echinoidea; order Camarodonta; family Echinometridae; genus Echinometra; species Echinometra lucunter. Next base: position 6,755,427 of record CM057156.1, read on the forward strand.
CAACACTGCGAGCTCCTTTTTTGGTGCAACTTTGCACCCTAAGAAGCTTTTTGCACCTTTAATGGTGCAGTTAGCTACATTTTGCACCCTATAAGTGCAGAGTTCTACCCTTTAGGGAAGGTGCAAATTTGCACCTTTTTGAACGCAAAAATTTCTGCACCCTAAAAGGTGCAAAGTTGCTCCTTTTAGGGTGCAAACGAGCATTTCCGGGTTCAAACAAGAACAAAAAGTTGCTGCCAGTGTTGCATTTCGGCTGCAAAGTTGCACCTTTTTTTCTTACTGTATAGTTTCAAAATTCATTATGCCCGCTGATGAAAAATGTAATAATTTTGATATGTTGGAATCATGATAAATACAGCACCTTGAAGCTTAGATGCCAAAGAGAGAGAGAGAGAGAGAGAGAGAGAGAGAGAGAGAGAGAGAGAGAGAGAGAGAGAATAGGGGAGAGAGAGATCTATCTGGTCTTCCTCAGCAAATGGTTTCTTATCTGTCATGTCTGTGGTATTGGGTATCCTTCTTCTTGTGTTACCATATTCTTTGACGTCTTTCCCTTCTTTCTAATTTTTCATATGCTCAGTGCGATTGATAAGTATTTTCCTAGCACAGAACTAAAATTGAATTCGTGACGCAGGCACCCCAGACATGCAAGAATATTATAAACTGCAAGTCAAACTTTCAGACTGCTAAAAGCATGAGGAGGTGATGCTTGCAAAATCTCTAAATAATGACCCATTTATCATTAAAGGAAGGTATGATCGGGGGGGGGGGATCAGTTTTAAGGAAAAGAGAGGATAGAGAGAAGCAATTAAAAGTTCCATAAAAAATGAATACGAAATGAGAAAGCTATGAACGTTTGAAAAGTCTTAATTTGCTTTCTATGGCGATCCTTAAAAAAGGCAATGTTGCTTCAAAATGGCATGTTCAGAAGGACACTGAACTCTCAAAACGTTTTGTACACTAAATTTCATATTTTCTCCATTAATTCTAAAAATGCTGCTTGTATCTATGTGAACTCAACATACGTTATGCCAATTACATTTTCCCATGATATATCTTGAGCTAAGAAGAAGACAAGCTGCACCTTCCGAAATAATGAAGAAAGTATGAAGTCTTGTGTACTAAACATACTGAGAGTTGTTTCATTCTCCTTTAAGCGCATATGGATACCCTGCAATGTGTAGTTAATCCTTAGGCTAAGTTTAGTTAATTCCAAATGTCGCCCGATTGCACAGGGTTTCCAAAAATATAAAGAACCAACAAACAAACAACTACAAAAAAAATCCCACAAAATCAAGAATAGCAACAACAGCAGGTTTATATCCACTTGGTCTACCAGCAGATGGTCTAAATATCTGATTGTCTAATGCCGCATAGGCTAATTCCATTTGGTCTACTATCTATTTGGTCTAATTGCCTTTTGGTTTAATACATACTTGGTCTAATTCTCATTTAGTCTAATGACCACTAGGCCTAATTGCCACTTCGTCTAATTCCCAAATGAATATTTGGTCTATTACCAGTTTATTACAGCTATTAGACTAAGTGGTGTTAGACAGTCGACATTAGACGAAATGTGCATTAGGCAAAATGAGAATTAGACAAAACTGTAAATAGACGAAGTGGCAATTAGACCAAAAGGTTAATAGACGAACTGGTTGTAGACAAAATGGAATTAGACCATGTGGGACGAGACCAAATGGGCAGTAGTCAAAGTGGGAGTAGACAAACAGGCAATTTACCCAACAGCCCCTCCCCAAAATATAAAAATAAAAAACGAAATAAAAAATTAAAACAAAACAAAAAATCCGCCATGTTATGTAAACTACTACTTCAAGACCAAGAATCCGCCTTCGAACGTTTTATTTCAAAATATTTCATAGGACAATTGCACTTAACGCACTCTTTTTTAAGATTAAGATGAAGATTTCTCCTACTTCTTCATTTTTCAAAAGGATCCTGAATCAAGTGTTGTGCATGTTTTTCATATGGGATGATTTGCTGTCAACATTCAGATATTTTTATTTCCTCTTTTAAAGAAATATTTGGTATTTAAGGTGACAAATCTTTAACCTTTACTTTTCTTGTCTTAAAAACTATATTCATTCATGTAAATTTAGTAGCAAAACCCCCAACATTTTAGAACTTAAAGCCCGTGTTAGATTAAATGTATTAAAGGCATTGGTTAACATTGTTATGATTTTAAAAAAAATCTTGTTTTGTTACTTGAAAATGGGATAAACATAAGGGTTATAGTGTAAAAATACCAGTCTGAAAGTTTCAAAGTATAATATCCACAGGAAGTATTTTTAAATATAAAAAATGTGAACCAATGTTTGAAAAATATAGGAGGATCGGTTGCACAGAATAGACATAAGGAGTGCGCATGCGCGTATGACTCGCCTTACCGTACCGTGTGTATTGGCGTATCACGCGGCGGGAGGCACATAACGGCATTTTCAAATTCAAGCAAAGTGATCCTCTTGGTGATTGTCTCGTGAGACGAAGGATAATAAAATCGCCGTTTGCGTCTAACTTACACTTTTTCATTCCAAATTATGGTTGGTTTCAGGGTTTTTGAGTACAAATACAAGTACTCATACACATGTTTCATCTAAGTTTGAGAATTTTTAAAATCAGCTACTCACAAAGTTAGCCAATGCCTTTGAAGACACATGGTACCTTTTGTCAAAGAAAAACCGTAAACTCTCAGAACATTTTAAGTTATTTTACTGCTCTTCCATGTCTACACTGATATATAATGTCAATGATGCTGTACCCAATTGTGAAAATAATATTTCTAATTTCTATGATTTATGTTTTGATTTATTCGCTCAATGAATAATGAATAAATAAATTTGATCAACAACTACTAAAATTACTACTGCTACCACTAGTACTACCACTCATATTCACATAACGTACTACTATAACTTTTACTGCTACTACTCCCAATCTTCTTTTCACTCTCACTTCTGCCGCTGCGATCACTCACACTTTAATTCTTTTCAGTTCTGCACTTTCTGATTGATTGATTCCTATTTGTCCTTTTGTGTCATAGCCGATTTTTGACAGAGTATCGTAATTGGACTAGCACGAATGCATCAGAAGTGATCCTGAAGATAGGGTGTCATGTTCGCGCGGCCTCTGCATGTAAAATACGGATTTCAATCATGCATGCGTTCAATCGGCATACCGCGTCCATTCATATCCCGTAGGTAGAAGCGCTTAGGAACTTTACAACATATGACACCGTTGCTTGTACCTTGCCATCTATTTTTTTATATGATGTATTCGCTGCGGGAGAGTTCAAGGTTTCTGGGATACTAGAGGACCACTAATTATTTTTCTGGTAATGAGTTGTCGTGAGGTGATGGCTTTCGCCGGTATGATTTACGCACAGAGAATAATTCAGAGAGAATTAATGGAGGCAAGGGAGAGGAGCGTAAATTAGTCGAATACCCGAGGTTGAACATTCTACAATCCCAGTTTTCTTTGAAGACAGGAAAGGTCGGGTTTTTTTTTCCCGTATCAAATCGTCACACACATTCACGTTTGTATCCATGCATGTACCACACTCTAACCATGGAGGTATGCTGTAACCTAGTGTATATTGCCACTTGCTAGTACCCCTGCTCAAAGTTGGTTACCGAAGGTAGCTCTAATAAAGCTCCGCTGTGCTGCCAAGTGAAAGAAATTCCCTTTGCTTTTCCTCTGATTATCCTTATGAAATATGGTAAGGTAAGAGATAGATAGAGAGAGAGAGAGAGAGAGAGAGAGAGAGAGAGAACGCATGTTTTTTTCTGGCTCACAATGCATGCAATGGCTAGAGAGAAAGAAAGTGCAAAATAGCCCCGGATACAAATCTTATTAAATCCAATTCAGCTCCTGCAAGGAAGCATGTTGTGCAAGTTAAAAAAGCTGTGCCGCCTCAGGCCGATTGTGATCTCGAAATGATCATCATAACATGGACTGAGAGAAGGTTGTACCGTGGAGTTAAACCTCCATGGTTGTGCTGTGTTGTCTACGCATTGGGGAGGAAAATACTGTTTATTCATGCCGGCTGTTTTGTAAAACAACAACTACTCAAAAGTAGTCAAAAGTTGTCAAAAATTTCTCGCCCCACAGTTTTGCAAACGTTATTTTTAATGTACATTGCTTCCGCACACATTATGCATATAATGCATATGCATTCTAAATAAACTGTAAAATACATTTTTCTGCATCTATATACCTTTCTGAATCTAAGAATCTTGAGTTTAGATAATTAATAGTATCATTCTACATCAATTACAGTTTGAATTTATTTAAAGGCAAAGAATGCAAAATTTTGCTTTGACTTGTTTAAACAGTGTATGTATGAATTGATTAAAAAATCGTTTAGATGGTCACTTTGTGTAATATTTTCAACCAACTAGGGGCTTCCTATAAAATTTCATGGCAAAGCAGAGCCTATAACTGGGCCCAATCCCTATATCCTCTTTCAATCCTTCCTATCATACGTCGCGTTACACTCGAACGCCTGACATGATTATACGGCGAGATGAACAGAATGATTTCGCATGGTATACCGTGACATGATCACCTCCCAAAGAAGAGCACCCGACTTAAAGAGATAGAGAGAGAGAGAGAGAGAGAGAGAGGGAGAGGGGGGGGGGAGAAGAGAAGAGAGAGAGAATATAAAGAGACAGGGAAACAGAGGTAATGGGAGACGTGAGGGAAACAGAAAGATATATGAAGAGAGATAAAGAGGAAAGGAGAAAAGAGGGAGGGTGGAAAGGGCGCAAGGATATGGAGAGAGGGGGAGAATAAGTAAATAGAGTGGGGGTTAGAGAGAGAGAGAGAGAGAGAGAGAGATAGAGAGAGAGGGGAAAGAGAGGGAACGAGAGAGAATTAGAGAGAGAGAGAGAGAGAGAGAGAGCAGAGAACCCCACCGAGTTTCCATTAAATTGCACGTTATAGGGACCACACATAGATAACACCATATGGTAATGAAAGCTAGCCAGCCAGCAAAACGGAATTGAGTATTGTCACGCGGTTAGAATATCCTGTCAGTTCAAATGCACTTCGTTCTCATGCAAAATGTCCATTTTCATGTCGGTAGATTCTTTCATCTAGTTGCCGTCTTTGACAAAATAATCTTCGATATGCAGTTACGCATTGGTTCAATTCAAAATTTAGACTGAGATTTTTGAATTTGGTGTTTAATACGAAATGAAATGAAATTTGAATTTGAATTGGATTACCATATTGAGTTTTGAGTTGAATTTGAATTTCAAATCAGAATTAAAGATTAAATTTGAATTTGGATTGGATTTCCACGGAGTTTTGAGTTGAATATGAATTCGAAATCAGAATTTTAGAGATTAAATTTGAATTTGAATTTGAATTGGAATTTCAAATCGGAATTAGAGATTAAATTTGAATTTGAAATGGATTTTATTTTGAGTTTTGAGTTGAATTTGAATTTGAATATTAACATGAATTTGAATTAGAAATTGTATTTGCACTTGAATTTGAATTTGAATTTGAATTTGAAACTAAATCTAAACTGGAATTTGAATTATGCATATGAACATGAATAAGGTGATTATGAATTTGAGTTTGAATTGGATTTTGATTTTGAGTTTTGAGTTGAATTTAAATTATAAATACTAATTCAAATTCGAATTAGAATTCGAATTTGAATTTGAAAAGGAATGGCACGTCGAAAAACAAAATTTGCCTGCGAATTTCGGAAATGCTGTGACTCGCCAACATGTCTGAATCGACAACTTATGGTTTCATCTAAAGAAGCCGACTCCACTTAACGAAATTCCTAATACTTTAAGCGATATTTTTCATTATATGGAATAAAGAAAAATCATATACCTTTAATATAAGTTCATTATTTCTCTTAGACTGTCTCTCAGAGTCTTTTCCTTATCATTCGCTTCGTCTGTGTCTTTCTCTCTCCGTAGTCTCCTTTTAAACTGTTATTCCGTCTCCTTTCCCTCGAACTTATTATGTAGTATCTCTCTTTCTTCTGGGAGCAGGGGCTGGTATGGTAAACTTTACAGTTTCCCTCTTTTTCATCTACAATCGGAGCGTTTGTCGGTCAACTACAACGAATCTACTACTCATACTACAATCGATGTTCCGAAGCTTTTCTTTGAAATTGCTAGTGTTCCAAAAAGGTCGCAACCTGATGAGAATGGAATGATCCAATAATGCTTGTAACTAGATCATAGAAGTAGGGCTGTGAAGGATTATGGCGGATACATTTTTTTTTTTTTTTCAGAGAGATGAATATTTGTTTTCAAACAAGATTCATTAGGTGTGTATTTGGGACAGGTATAATGCTACCATCCCCTATGCGTATTGATGCCGACACTTTCGGCGTGGCTTTAAGGTCAAATTAGAATACGACTGTCCATCATTGAACCATATATCCGCCTCCTTTCCAGAGTAGCATCATTGTTATCATGGTAATGGAAGACACATTACTGAGAATGAAGTGCAGTGTAAAAAACCTCGAAATGTGGTTATTTTCTCTTCATTTTTACATGTCGGCGATTTTCGCTCAGATATAATTTGGGCAATTTCATGATTAGTAACGTTACAATTGAGCAAATGTTCATACCTTTTGATGCAGCTAAATAAATATCCATTTCATTTCAAGTCCTAATCCTAAAAAATAAAACGCGACTGGACAATGCCGGAGCTGTAATGAGAACTTTTGCCCATGGTTAGTTCCGTTACAAAAAAAGACACAAAAAATGAGCAACGCTTTTGAAAAAAAATCTTTCCTTACTATGTTGTACCTTGAACTTGGAGCCATATCAGCTTTACTTCTGATATGATGACAAATGTTTATCCACAAAAAATTAAAAGTTTTCCTGTCTGGTTTTTAAGTAGACCCCCAAATCTTGGTTAGTCACGTTACGGTTAGTCATGTTACACTTTGTCCAGCACGACATATTTTAGATTTTTATACCTTTTCAGCGACTTATTTTGTAATATTTTCTTTTAATTTGGTGAGACACAATGTCCTTCAGGTTATCCAATTGAAAAAGTTACAAATGAACCGATAGTTTTCTGTCCAAGTCTAAAAAACTGTGCATAGTCCCATATATGTAATTTGTTGTATGGTTCGGAATCTGCTATAAGGAGACATTTGGAATAAATTTTTTTTTCGGGGGTGAGTATGAAACCCCTTTGCATTTACAATTTCTGTATGAGTTTTAACCCCTACAATTGACCTGAATTTGAGAAAGAGCAAAACTAAAGTCTAGCGCGATGTCCACTTAATCATGGAATTTCTATTATAACAGATATGAAGAATATGATACAAAAACAAGCAATGACAACAAAAACAACAACAAAAAAGCACACACACAATTTCTTTGTTTGTCAGGAGTTTAACAGTGATATAGAAGTGTCATATATAGAGTAGCCTCAAAGACACGGTTAAGGCTTGACGCCATGTGTGAAGAGCAGTTCTTTATTGCTTACCTGAGATGCTAAAGAAAAGAAGAGAAGTTATCTTTACTGGTGCATGATCTCATGTATTTACAAGCTTCACGGGAAGTAGACTTTTCATCGTAAATGTCATGAGACCGGAGGAGAGAACGGCGTGCATTTGGAGAAATAATTTTTTACAAAAGTTGCTTTTATGTTTATTTGTCTGAAAAAGGTAATATTTCTCATTGTGAAGAAACGGACTATCCATCCTTTCATGCGCCAAAAAGGACGCATGACGGCTGGATTCTAAATAATTTGATACTGTTTGACCTCCTGTTTAATTCAAATTTTTGTTTTGTCTGCGAACCTATACTGCAGGTTGGCTTTTAAGAAAATGAAACGCGGGGGAGAAAACCCCGACCATGCCGGCCCACGTTGTAGCTGGCGTGCATTTTGAACAAACTACTTTGTACTCTGACACAATGAGCCATTACGGGTGAAAGAGCGCCGAAATCTCCTACAGCAAAATCCATCACTCACACAGGCCCTTCTCGCCTACACCGCCTTCCTTGAAGTGTATAGAGAACTGATAAATTTTACAGCTTTTTTCCCCTGCACAATGTTTAATTGATATTAATAGGTAGGCATGAGTCGGTATGGAGGTATAGACAACATGATTAGAGAGTGTTTGGTTTTCCAGTAGGTTATCAATAAGACAACGAATCGACAGAAAACGGCTAGTTTAATAATACAAATTGGTAGTTAAGGTCGGTCGTCTGTAATGCAATTTACTCCTTATGATAATACATGTGCGTGGGCGCTATGCGTTATCATCCGATGCAATATTCCTCTCAGTAGCAATATTTTCCCCTCAGAGATCATCAGTAAAGCTGACCTAAATCTTAATTATTGCATTCTGTTTCTCTCTTGTTTATGTCCCGTCCTTCCAGTTGTTTTTTATTTAAATTTGTTCGATTTTCAAATAGGACTGGCCTTGTGACATAATATTAAGGAAACCAAAGTAACGTGCTACATTAATCATCTCCGAAAGCGCTTCGAGGATAACAACATATTGCCCCCAAATAAAGTGCATTTAATGTCACCGCTTTTCCTTTGTTGCCTCCACATGCAATTGATTACAATTGACATAAATATTATAACCACCTCATCGCTTTCAACATGACACCGTTCTGGGGGTTGAAAACAACGAACTGACAACATTTTGGAATATTTAATATGCGGTAATAACTACGATCTACTGATGTGTAACATTCCGTCTCATATCCCGCAGAGTCCTGTCAATTTGAAACCTGGGATGATGTGTGCTTTTTGATATATGGAATGACGAGAACATTATTTCAGGAGAAAGGCAATACGGATGACATTCCTCGAATTAGGAATGAAAAGATCAAATTATAACTTCAAATGCATTTGCTTTAACCCGATTATTCGTATTCATCACTGGTTTGAATAAGAGGAAAAGGGACGAATTATTTCCCTCCCCTTCAAATCCATGTTAAGGCATTGTATCCCTTTATGCTGGAGATTGGATGGTATTTCTATTTTTGTTGGTTCCCGATTAGGATCCAGTGGTGTGGTTTAGACTCGATGACAATCCGACGATGTAGGTGATTAAGATGACGATGACGAGTATGGTTTCTCTCAAAAGATCATAATCGCATATTCCGATTTAAAAAAACCAAAAGACAAAAAAAAACAAACAAAAAACAAAAAACAAAAAACAAAAAACAGAACAAAGCAAAACAAACAAACAAAAAAAGCACTGATTGGGACATTGCCAGAGCTACATATTCAAACCGTATCAGAAGTGATCGCTTCGTGCGTGCAGTGAGCGCCTTTAGGATCGCACCTGAAACATATTTGTCCTTTATCAGATTGTGTACTAAGGAATTGTGTTCTTTCGAGAAAAACAGTTTTTTACCAAATAGCAAAAAGGCAAAGAAGCTATCTGATTTCGTTATCTTCCAAGCAGTCTGATTTGGTTCGAGGATATTATTACATGCAAATGGATGAGGCAATGAGAAGTTAAGAAACTGAGAAAAAGAAAAGTGACAAGCCGAAAACTGCAGAGTTAACAATCCCAGAAGATAGAATGGATGAAAACTGAGCCAATGCCAAGCTTTCCTGAAACTTACACCTGAGTGAAAATTCTCCGTCTATTTCTTTTTTCGATGTTTTTTGTTATGTTCTACATGATCTACATTCTATATATGAGTACAGGGCCCTCTTGCATAAGAAGTTGCGATTATACGCATCTCAAAAAAATACAGGCAACTTGATTTTCAAACAGTAAGAATTGAGTATATGGGACTGGCATTTAATTTCTTGAGTTGCGTTTAATCGTAACTTTTTTATGAAAGAGGGCACAGATGTCGACATCTTGCTTTTTAATGAAAATGTAAAGCATCCCCCAAAACAGCTTGTACATTGAATAACTAATTAGGGAAAGTTCTCTCTTCATGTTACCCTTAACCATGTCAGACATTTATGTAATGACGCATCTTACAGAGCACTGAGTGTTTCATAAAAAGAAACCCAACTTTTCCCATGAATTACTCGAGAAATGATTATGTCCTCAAAATTTGTGTACTAATTATCCATGTTAAAGATCAATCCCTTCTCTTGTTCATACCACATATGACATGAAATCATATCAATTAAGTGATGTCAAAATTGACTCGCCCACAGAGGTCAATAATAATGTAAATGCATTTATTCAACCCCCCCCCCAAAAAAAAAATAAATAAATAAATAAAAGTGATCTTCCATGATCATGATGATGTTCTTTCATTCATCAGTCAACATTTTTGCAGTTTTAAAGTGAGATTAGAGTCCATACTTAGCCCCAAAGTACTTCCTCGTCTGTCTACGTAAATGAAAGCAAAGATAGTGTCAGTGATTGTTATTCATTGTGTTGATTACCGCTCTCGTGCGCAAATCACGTTCAGCATCGCCGGTTTAAAATCGTCAATTCCTTTATCTGTATATAGCTCCATCATCCCAAATGTTGTGCTGCATGGAAGTCTTTGGAAGAAGAGAAAAGAAATTTGCTTTTCATGGTGGGTAATTATGTATTCCACGAGTTACTTCTGGAGAAAGTTGGATTTCCTTTTTAAAGAAACACTCTGTATAATATTCGCCTCATAGTCAGAGTTAAATGGCAAATATTGAAAGAATTACAATATCTTTAGTTTGCAAATTACGTTCACACATTGTTTGTGCATTTTGTTGTTATACTACCTCACTCATGGACAACGATTCCATAAGGATTTTGCTTTAAATCACCCGAAATATACTTTATCTAATCATAACACCAAGGATTTTAAAAATACAACAACAACAACAAGGAGAGAAAATGAAATAAAAGAATGGTATTGTCTGGAGGGTGATCCTGGCTTTGTTTGTCCCAGATAGTCTTTCTGATTGATTGCTCTGATATCCGAGGCTAAACCTGAATAGTCACCCGAGGCTTGGGTTGACTTACTACCTAGAATACTGCTTGACGTCTCCAGCATGTACACTGATGCGATGGGTCATGGCTGACCTTAAGTGCTGCAAAATTAAAAAAAAAAAATATCCATTTAAAAATAAAGCTGCGCACCGGTCATGCGAATAAACTGTGAAACTGTTTTGAGATAATTGTAATTGGGAAGGTGGATTTAGAATGTACTGAGGACAGTATCTCGATCTTGCTCATGACGTAGAAATGAGCATGTTGGCCAACAGGAGCATGTACGAGGGGTGAAAGTTTGATCAGAACTTTTAAACAGGTCTCCTCTTATTTAGAATATGTGGCATGTTAAAAAAAATACTTTTCTTTTTTTTTTCTTCCAAAGTAAAATAAAGATAGCATGGAAGCCTAGAAATTATTATTTTTTTTTACTCACCATCTCAACCATGATTTTAATGTACTATTAACGAGGAGCATGCTGTCTTCTGGATGGGGGGGGGGGGGGGGGGGGGGGGGGGCGAACACGAACCAAATTTCACTTTCCAATTGCCTTTTGTGATGTGATTAAGGAAAGGGGAATAGAGAGAAAGGGAGGGAGGGAGAGAGAGAGAGAGAGAGAGAGAGAGAGAGAGAGAGACCCACCACACACACACCCACACCCACACACACTCCCACACAAAATTACTCACTGGTCATTTGAAGGACAGCGCTATATTGTAAAGACATGATAGAGGTTTACCCTCTACTGTAAGGAAAGATTACATCAAGGCATGGACTGACAGCAATTTGTCAGAACCCACAAAGCTAGCAAGTGATTGGATAGGATCGATGACACTCATCAAGGCCAAAGAGATGCTTCTGGGAGTAATACTGGCCACCGATCTTGAAGATAGGACCACTCTATTACCTGGATTTCAAACGTGTTGGGAAATCATGAACTGTAAATGGAAGATGAACGGGAATTTTTATGGTTACCTTATTTGTCATTCAGTAGTTTTTCTTTTTATACAGAGCTGATGCTTTAGAATGGACTGATGATAAATCTTGAGTTCTGTCCACACTATAACAATATAGCAATTTTACTCATATTGAAAGCACAAAGAACAATTATAACTTTAATGGCTAAAAGCAACAACCCAAATCGCGATGGTATCAATTGCAATAGGGCGTGAAATATTGTAGAATATCTGTAATACTATTGTAATCAAATTGTAGTGTCGAAATATCAATATTTTTTATTTTCCTTTGTATGGTCAAGTACCACATAACAATGACTCCTTCCACCTGTCATTTGACACAGATATAATCCTACTGCAGCATAAAATTAGACTTTATAACACAAGCAATACACAGAGTAATATCATTTGATAATTCAACTCTAAGCAAATAATGATTTATTTGATAATCTTATATATGCATCCTTATCGATGAAGCTAATATGTACGCTAAAGCCACCTGCGCGGATGTGCAGATGTGTTCCTTTCAAAGAACAAGCTTTATTTTCATGAAAACAACCAGATCTCCTCTTGGGGAGAAAGACTGAAATTAAGTTTCCATGAAATAGGTTTTTCTTCATTTAGCCTGCATTTCAAAATGCAATCGAATTCGAGACAGAGGGAATTTCGCTGAACATCAGCTTTATTCCGTACAATGATTTTCAAAATGTAAGATTTTTTTTTCTTAAAGTGATTACACAATGGTAAAAAATATTTTGATATATGATCAAGAATAGAATTCTAAGAAACATTACATTAAAAATATGATGATTTTCAATCGAAATCAATGCATTTTGGCTAATTTTATCATAAAAAGTCAAGAGCTGACCCAAAAAATTTGAGGATGAGGTATGACGTAAAAGTGGGTACCCAGCTTCGCGCATTGCAGTTGTGCTACGCGCTAGACTGTACAATATGTATTATACCTTGCGCGCATTTTGCTATAAGTGCGCGACAAGGTACCCACTTTGACGTCATTTTGACGTCAAAGTGGGTACCCAGTTGAAACTGGGTCACAGCTGAGGGGTCAAAAATATCCTGAAATCTTACCACATTTGGGGGTTTCCTTGGCAACACAACTTTTAAAAAAACTTTACGCAGATGATTTTCTGCTAACAAAATCATGCTCTTTCAAATGAGCTAACATTGTTTCAGCATTGGGTACCCCCTTTAAGTTTACGAAATTTACCACCATCAATACAGCTTCTTTTGACATGTTTCTTAAAAATTCAGTTTACTTCTGAATAGGTTTTTTTTTTCAACGTCTACATGGTCTTTTTTGCTTGCTTTTAAAAAGATTCTTTCCAGTATACAAAAGCACATGCCAAACCATCTTCCTCTTACTAAATTTTCAACTTCAGTACGCTCGTGCAGAAACCCATCTGCTTGTAGAAAAACACATTTCAGGCTACAAACATTAATTTAACATGGAGATCGTTCGCCTGGAGGGGGTAGATCAACGGAGGAGCAATTTGAATGACAGTTGAGCAGAGGGCTTATGATATTTCAGCTGCTGCTTACAACTGATTATCGAAGCTATTCAGGAGCAGTTATGACATTAATGAGTTTGGGAACAATTATGCGATAAAGAGCAGCAAAACACTGAGATTAAAAAAGGAAGAAGATGTATGTAATAAGGTTTGAACGACTCGCGAGTAAGATGTTTTGATTTTGTTGATTTTGATTATCACACCATTTCCAACTATAAACCAAGTTCATGCCGACCAACAGACACAAACACACGGTTGTATACACGTATTCTAGTTCTCTTCATCATCAAACATCAAATACTATCCTATTAGTGTTGAATATAGTCGGAATATATCTCATATCTCCTCATTCTATATATACGTTTGTATCATTCATACTATTTGCACATATTTCATTTTCACTCCCAGTCTTCATCTGTTCATATACGATGTGTATATATATTTCAATAGCCTTGCATGTTTTGGCTGCCTTTGATTTCAAAGCCTGATAGGACTCTCTTAAGCACCCTTGCTCTCAATATGCCACTTAAAGCTCATTAAACGACCAGAAAAAGGCAGAAATATAATACATTAAATTCGATACAAACGTAATCATCCCAAACCCCTCACACTCAAATCCATCTCATCCAGTACATCCAGTGTGCCCATGCTGGAGTATTTGGGAGGACAATTTCTCTTGGGAGGCTCGATTCTTGTTGAAGTAATTACACGCATGCATCATCGCAAGGTGGAATCTTCTCCCTATGTCTCTGACTCTTTACCTGTCCTCTTTTCTCACTCTCTATTACTGTTTCCCAATTTTTTGCCCTTACCTCCCTAAGCCCGAATATGAATGCTATACCTGTGTATTCTTCCCCCACGATCTCAAGCTGTTATTGCCTATCACGCTTTTGCTCATCCTTTATGGCTTCTATTCTTTTACCTCTCTCCCTCTCCTTCCCTACCTTCTATAATTACTACTGGATTGCTGTCTTTCCCTCAATATCTCCCTTTCCCAAGCCATATCTCTCTCTTTCTGATAGAGTATATAATGTTTCTGTAATTATATCTTCTCTCTTCACCTGGTAATATACAGTATAATTATATTCTCTTCTGCTCTTGCTCTCTCTCTCTCTCTCTCTCTCTCTCCTTTCCCTTTCCCCAACCTCATCATTTTCATCATTTCTACTTCTTCTGCCCCTCTCAGCCCTCCTTTTTTATATCTCGACCCTCTTTCGTCACCACTTCCAGGTATATCATATTCCGATCGGTCACGCGATGCTGAAAGATGAGACGAACATTATAAAAGATTGATCAGACTTCATGATCCTCCATCGGTTTCTGACATGATAAGATAAAGAGGAAGAGGAAGAGGGGGGAAAAATAGGGGAAAGGATGAGGAAAATAGGTAGAGGAGAGAGAAGGATGGGGGGGGGGGGGTAGGGCAGAGAAGGAGAAGCAGGGGCAGGAGAGCAGAGAAGGGGAAGTAAGTGGGGTAAGAAAGGAAGAGAATAAATAAGGAGTAACATAAGAAGGATGGGATAAAGAAGAGAAGAGGTTTTGAAGAGGATGATAAAGAGAGTTACCTGGCAGGGCAATCGAGTTTTAAATTTGGTTAGCAATTCCCCGCTATCAACGTGTAAATCAGCATCGAAATACACTGCACATATAAACGTTATTAATGAACACTTAACGCTGATGGGAAGGTGACATTATGTCTATTGGTATTTACGAGTTCTCTCCGAAGCACGTCTCACTCCTAGTTGGCATTTCTCACCATTAACTTGACATATCTAAAGATAAGAAATGCAATGTGTTGTGCGAACTGGTTGTGTGGAATATAAATTGGTAGTCGTCGAAGTATATTTGGAATGGCAAATTATCTGAATAGTGTACAGTTTGCAGCAAGCACACTTTAAAAGACCATGAAGACCGATAAACAAATATGTTTAAGCATGGACCTACTACACGCGTAGTAGGTCCATGGTTTAACAAAAAGAGCATAGATATACACAGCAAATCTAAGTAATGTAACATTCCTATTAATTCCTTCTTCTTCTTCTTCTTCTCCTTCCTCTTCTTCTTCTTCTTCTTCTTCTTCTTCTTCTTCTTCTTCTTCTTCTTCTTCTTCTTCTTCTTCTTCTCCTTTCTCCTTCTTTCCTTTTTCTTCCTATGCTTCTGTTACTATACTTCAAAAGTAAGATGTAAAAGTATCTGAGCATTAAACAAGCACGCCAAAAGACGTTGACATCTATTTTAATGCGTATGGTAAAGTGATTCACCCTGCATCAGCCACTGCATGCTTTTATCATTAAACTTTGAAACAAACTTTTACCATGAAAAAATGTCACTTTTATCACCTCTTCATTCTTGAAAATAGTGAACATTTGTCCAGCTGCTTCATCCTTCATAAGTTTTTTGCTTACCCATTTATAACGCATATCTTTATTTCTTAGACGTCGGCTGTCATTAGAACCAATGTCCGTTCGGACATAACTGAACACGACGCAGCCACGCAAAACCCGCCAGCTGCCTAGTGAAATTAGTGAACAGAAAAAATAACCGCAGGGTGTCTCCACAGTTCGTTAACCTTCGCCAGATAGAAGTTAAAAATAAAATAGTTTTGTTACGAACAAATTATTTTCTTTGCAACGACTTATCGGGAACTTGACCTTTACTCATATGTATAAAAAAAAAGATATCGACATTATCGCAGATTCATGGGATATGTGTAATGCCTCTGGAAATATGCCTCTTGTTATGACTTATCTATTTATGGTAATCGTTGATGTTTACTTCATCGTTCATGTCTGTCAAACTAAAATTATTAAAATGATGACCATTGTGACTACTAATTACTCAAACATGCTCACAAAATGTTTATCATGCGGGTATGTTCTCCCAGGGGGCCCGTTGCATAATTGCGATTGGCCGCAGCTCCTAAAAATCAGACGCAAATCCTTAACGCGCACTTCTGATTGGCTGAAAATAAAGTTGCGTTTGATTTTCCCGAGTGGCATTCAAACTCAAGTTTTATGCAACGCCCCCCCCCCCCCCCCGTACTGCGTTTTTGGATTGTTAAACCCACGGTCTTAATTTTCTCGGAGAATAATGCACAACTCTTAATGTCAAGCACTTTGGGACATCCCAGTACATCTCAAGATGTCGACACTGTTGGTCCAGTGAACCTCCGGAAATTTTGACATAAGGTCCGCAGTGATGACATGTCGGTTTCTCTCGATGAAGCCCATCTGTGAAAGATTCAGTGACTTAACAGAGTAAAAGAAAACATGATAGCTGGAGTGGCAATGCATCGCTTGATGCTAATAAGTGGATCAGTGGCAGCTACGCTTATGGCCACATATGAATTGGAAAACAACACATCTAGAAGGCATGGATATAGGCGTAGATCAGTCGGGTCTGCAGAGCATTTGGGGATTGCGATTTCATACCTAATATTGTAATTAAACTATGACAAACACTAGTGTAGGTCTTATGTTTTGAATCGGGTAGCTATTGAACCAGGGAGATGGGAGTTTAGCTTCCCGAGAGAGAATAATCAGAACGTTATATGCCTTGTCATGAATGTTTCATGATTGCTATTAAGGTAATTCGCTCAGTAATATGGCTCAAGCTATTCCGTTTCTTTAAAACAAGTTATATATCTCTAGATCTGCTGCTTACCCAGAGGCAACGGTTAACCTAAATATCAGGTATGATGTAAGAACGTAGTCTTGTCGATGACACCTTTTTGGTTGTGAGAGTGGCGAACCGAAAAATGGGATTCGTGACAAGAGCGAGAAAGCTACTTAGGTTTCATAAAAGTGGTGTTAAATATATTTTCATTGAAATTAAATATGCACTTTTTTTCATTTCAAATACAGTCAACTGGGATCATTCTACTTCTGCAAACAACAAAGAAAGCAATTCGTCTACATTACACATGTTACAGTGGAGGCATGGAATATAAACAGACTTTTACCATCAAATTCTGCAGAAAGAAAAATTGGGACAGAAGTGTTTCAATCCACTCCCGCTAGTTGGAAAATAGAAACAAAGATTTTCCAAAGCTCATCCGAGTTTTATTTTGGTTATTGGACTACCAATCCCCCCCCCCCCCCCCCGGCAGCTGGTAACACGGCTTGAAAAGTCGAAGATTCTTAGTGTATCTTCTATTTAGTCTATATCTACAGGACGTATAAAAGTGCTGTAAAACTAGTTGCAAGGTCCAATAGAAAATGCATTGCTTCCCCCTTTCTCCTCCACCGGGGTATCAAATGAGTTGACGACTAAGTTCAGATCTACCGTAGACATTTCTTGTGAGAAGTGTATGAATGTGAGTATTAGGCCAAGTAAAAAAAAAATTATTAGTTTTTTGTCCTAACCTTTTGAAAAAAGGAGCATGAGGGCATTTTTTTTCTTTTTCGACGCGATGGATTTAAAAATGGCCGATCCACTGCACAGCGCTATTCGGGTAGTCTAATTTCCAGTCGTTTTAAGTACTGTACGATATGTAGGGGCTGTGCATGTGCGAGGTTCAACGGCTGAAAACAGCGAAAATCAATCGAAATTTCGTCTTTTTGTTGTTTAAAAAAACAACCTTTTTTTTTTGATGTGGCGGCAAAAAACGATGCGGGCGGGGACGAGAAACTAATAATTCTTTGTACTTGGTTAGGGGGAATGGGGGGGGGGGTCGCTTGGATAGTTTTTGTTAAATATTCTCAATGCGCTCGCAACAGAAGGATAAATAGAATTGATCGAATGATATTCCACCATACAATATTAAAAGAATCACACCAGGGCCATGTTTCATAAAAAGTTGCTATGATAGCAATTCCAGCTGGAGTGGTAACTACCATGGCAACAGTGAGAATTCTGCTTCCTGGTTGGCTTTTATAATGAAAGTTGCCATTCCAGCAAGAGTTGCTATCATAACAACTTTTTATGAAACGGGCCCCAGGTTATTCAAGTATGGAACGGCAAAAGCAGTTTCCTAATGTGTTTATCAGCACATGTCATGGCTAGTTCCTGTTACTGTAAGAACTGTTTCTTAATAATCATTAGGTTGTTTAACATTTGAAACTACCAACTGTTGTTTAAAAAATATTGTAGCCCAAAACATATGGAGATTTTTTCAAACAACTGCTGGTAGGTTCATATCAACCTTATGATTTTTAAGTAACCGTTCTATCTGTGTATACTGCATTTCAATCATTTGTACCTCAGGCTGCTAACTGCGATGATGATAATCTGAATGAATACCATTATTATTATTACTGTTATTAATATCATTTCTTTTTTCCATAATCACAATGGCTGCCTTTAATCTTTAGAATGGAGTGCACTTATATTTATTAGTGTTATTTGTAAGATTTGTCATGTTTATATGGATGATATCATTCATGTTTGAGAAGATGAAAAAAAAAAGAGGAACAGAGAAAGTTTAAAAAAAAAAGATCAGGTGCCAACTTTCTCTTCATCATCTCTCAGCATCTTTCCCCGGCTCCATCTCCACTCTCCATCTTTCGCCCTCAAAATATCGCCAAAATAAATGGGATTATTCAATAACCCTTCAACAACATGTCGCACTGAAGCATGTAAAGAGGCCCCCGCTTGACCGCAATCCATCTGATTGAGACCTTAATTTGCATGGTGATCGTGGAATGCATTCAGCGAGGTGCATGCTGCAGGGCGGTTGGAAGATCTTGCCAATCTATTCATTCATCCAATTTGTATACAAATTAGAGTGGGTGATAATCGCCTTATTTTCATGTTTACATTATTGGTTTGGTTCAATTAAGACTCACTCAAGAGAATCGCTGTTACTGCCACCATAATCCATAATAAGCAATTCCCCATAATAACAAAATTTTCCGCTTGGATACATACAAATTGCGGAATATCACCAAAATGTATTGCATTTAACAACCACATGTGGCATGAATTATACAGACATGTCTGAGATGATATGAAATCTTTATTTTAAAAAAATTATGAAAAGTATGTATGATAAGTTGTCAAACTATTTTAATACATGTGTTTTCTCTCTTATTTTTAAAATCAATAATCGAAATAAGTACTAAATTTTGTTCAGCTTTGCAATATCTTTTGTTGCAGAACTGCAGGTCGAAAAATTGATAGTTCAATTTCAATTAAACAAAATTTTAAATAATTATGTTTTAAAAATCACATGATAGAGTTCTAGAGACCGATACTATCATATTCACAACAGAAACAGGAGCAATATCATGAAATACAGTGCATAACAAGTTAATCATAAATTTGTGAGCATCAAAGAGCTGCGGACGTCTTCTAACATGGTGTGCCATTCATGGTAAACCTAGAGAATGCTTTGAAAAATCTCTTGGTAAGCGTGCTGGGTCAGTGGGCATTTTGAACCCTTTGGAACTGGTGCCCTATGAGTAGTGAACACCAGAATCGCATTGATATGGTCAGAAAAAAGCGGGAGAGAAATGCATACTTAACGTATCCATCAAAATATGACAACTGAAGATAGGCTGATAAAAAAGACAAGAAAACAAAACAAATTAAAAAAAAAAAAGGGTGTAGATGTAACATTCCCTCAGGGTACGTGTCATGTAAGACTGTTGCAGGCGTGAGATTTTCCTCTGGTCGCCTCAGGATGGAAAAATGATTTACGACATTGTATGACCACGCATAATGGATTGAACCCGAATATTCTGGTAAACCGTAAGAAAACCCCCTTTAATAATCTCTCTCCCTCAATATCTATCTATTTATGTTTCCATTTGCCTGTCTCTGTCTCTCTTACACACTATCGTCCATAGACAAATCTCGCTACCATTATAGTTGCTATGAATAATACGGCAACTCTGACATTTGTTTTCGCATAGCAAGAGCAAGATTATTTCTACGGAATAAAGCACAAATTGTTACATCAAACATAGATTTTCTTCATCCGACATGAAAAAAAAAAAAATCTTGGTAATGTCCTGAATAATTCATATGCAACCTCCAATTTGAAAAAAAAAAAGTTAGGCATTAACTTTCATGTCCCTGACTTTTGTTTCCAATGTATGATTTCTCCTTGAAAATGACTATAAAAGCTATTGACATGTTATGTAAATGTATATCATCATCATCATCATCATCATCATCATCATCATCATCACTCCCTTGTCTGCTATTTCAGTTCTTTGTAAATTTGTCAGGTAAAATCATATAATCGATCTTCACAGACGAGCTCACTCCATTTGGTTTAAATTTTGGCCAAGACGCACTGAGGATGCAGTTAATACAATTCACTTTCAATTGCTGCCGCGTTCCAGAGCAAAATCCCTTCGTATTAACAATTTATCGGTAATGTGCCCCGTGGCCGCAATGTATGGGCCATTTTCCATTTCAATACACAAATAACAATACAATTAAACTGATAAACAGATAATAGATATACTTTTTTTTTTGTTTTTCCACGCGCACACCCACGCAAGTACACACACTCACCCACATACGCGCACACATGAACGAACATAGGACCATATTTTACATTGAAATCAGTCAAAGCAGTGAATGTCACCTTGAAAACTCTGAAGGTGAAATTTACTTTAGAATATTTGAAGGATTCTAAGCTTTATCTGAGTGGAAAGCTGCTTGTTAAAAAAGTTGAATAAGATGAAGAAAAAAAAAAAAGAAAACTGTCCTTGTGAACTATGACTCCCACGTAATTCTAGTAAAGAAAATATATTCATGTAAGGTCTATCTCTTCCAATATCTGGGGAGCGTTTCATGAAGAGTTTTGTCGGTGATTTTCACCGACTAATTTGCTTTCAGCCAATCAGATGCAAGGATTTTCAGTAGCTTATAACATTTGTCGGCGATTTTCACTGACAAAACTCTTCATGAAACGCTCCCCAGATCTCAGATTCTTCAAGTGAAAGGAGAAGCAAATGTAGCTTGATGACCTACCGATCGTGTTACTGCCACTATTTCGATCTGATCCTGGACCGATTCTGTGCTACTTCTAGTGATGTTTGTTATTCCGAAGGTTCGTTATGCCGAAACACGCAAATTGCGTATACCTAGATGTTCGTTAGTCCAGAAATGAAAAAGGATTTGTTGATCCGAACATTTGTGGCGCTATTCCGAAGTTTCTTTATTTTAAAGAGTCCGAAAATGAAATAAGGTTCCTTATTCCGAAGGTTCGCTAATCCGAAAATGAAATAAGGTTCGTTTTTCCGAATGTTCGTTAATCTGAAAAATGAAATAGGGTTCGTTATTCCGAAGGTTCGATAGTCCGAAAATGAAATAAGGTTCTTTAGTCCGAAAATAACTAACGAAATAACAAACTTTATTTCATTTCGGACTAACGAACCTTCGGAATAACGAACCTCACTTCGGTTTTTGATTAACGAACCTTCGGAATAACGAATCTTTTTTCATTTTCGGACTAACGAACCTTCGGACTAACGAACCCTTTTTTTTTTCATTTTCGGACTAACGAATCTTCGGAATAAGGAACCTTCGGAATAACGAACCTTACTTCGCTTTTTGATTAACGAACCTTCGGAATAAACGAACCTTCGGAATAACGAACTGTAACCCGTCTGTTGTTACATCACACCTGTCCATCCCGCGATCCCCACCTTGCAATGAATATAGGAAAAGGGTTCACTGTCGTTCGTTCTACAGTATTATTAGCAGATTACTATCGCCCTGTGCCAACCACCGCCAACTTTAACTCCAAATAGAAACCATTGCCCCCGTCTAACTAGCAATTGCACCTAAACCATTATTATCAGGATCCGTATCAGTTGTCATTAGTTAAAGGGCCAGTGCTCTCACGCCAACTTTTCAGTGCAAGGAACCATGACGGAAAGAGAAGGAATCGACCACCGTCGTTCATCAATCGCATGATCAAGGTTGCATTTGACGTTCGGCATTACGTTACTGGCGCTTGAGGAAGGGGAAGGGGACTAATACTAGCAAATGTGCCGACAACATGACCATGGATTATAAACAACCATTTTCTTCACAGAGTGAAAAAAAATGGATCGTCTGCAAAGACAATATGCTGCTCTCACTAGGCGTTACCAATGAATGAATTATTTACCATGAACCGTATATTTGTTACTTTGCACGAATTTGCTGATCACTTGACATTTCAAACTTACACTTAAGGCAACTGTTTTATTCAGTGATATTCCAAGTAAGATATTCTTTCGAAAAAAAAAAAGAAATGATGGCTCCAAAGATATTGTTCAACTTTATAAGAATCCAACCTTCCTTTCAACCCTGTTCAAAGATGAACAACATGAAAACGATATTAGGTTATGTCGAGGGATGGACCCTGATAGAATTAAAAATAACCACTTTTAATTCCTTTTTGGGAAATATACTATTCACCACATGATGCTTTTTTCAAGGACGCAGTCTGTTTAGAAAATAAGCAAGATCTTCTTGATTTCATAAATATTCATCCTTTCGTTAAGCCCTCATCCCTTCTCCTCCTGGCGTAAGTAATCTTGCAAAAAGATGTGATTCCACGTGATATCCATACGGATCCAAGCGAGAAGCTTACAGGTAATACACCATGAATAAAACAAGCCATATGAATGCAGATCCTACAGGTATCAAGCATTCGAGAACCATGCAACATAGAAAAGTGCAGAAATAGTGTGAATATCCTTTCTCTTGGACAGAAAAGAAAATGTAGACGATTAATTCCAAGTCAGTGTACAATTGTTCCCAAGGCATACACCTCTAAAAAATAGTGCGTGATAAAGATTTCCTTCTGCTTTTGATAGCGCTTTCCTCATGTCTTTAACATCTAATACAAAAATCCCGGACAATATACATCTAAAAGTATAAAAGTAAACATTCCTTATTCCAACACTTCTTCATTCCCTCTGTTTTGTATATTTCACTCCTATCTTTTGTTTATTCATCTCCAGACATTCCTGAATGTGATAGTTTCGCTAATCTTGGATTAAACAAGAATAATCTTCTGTACCTATTCATATATGTGTTTTACTCTACTAAAAATTGAATAAAAATTACATTTGTATAGTGTACTACGTTTTAAAGAGCTTTACACGCAATTATCACTACTTCCCCGGTCAGTGAATGCATTTGCTGTTCCAAACATAAAGTGTACTATCTCCACTACTATCTCCACCACAACACCTCCGTCTTACTCTTGTATTCCTACAAAAAACTGTACCACCGACAGGAAACTCCAAGGTAATTCAGTAATGTACCTTCTCTCGCAAAAAGCAATTACAATACTAAAACTCCAGATGAAATCTACCATCAGACCATATTCATAGCATTAACTAGCACTTTTAAGGATCGTTTGCTTTGAGTACTGAGATTTACGTTGACAAATATGACTTAGAAGCACAGTTTAAACGGCTCAACATGATATTTTTCAAGTAAAATTGAGGATTTTTTAAATGAAGTAAATAATCCATGCTACTGAAATCTTGAAGAAAAGTGATCCTTGAAACTAATAAGGAACTACTGAAAAAGGGAGTAAAGGCAAAATGTGCTTTACTTGGAAGGAAGCCTGAGTTCTGTGAAAGCTTAAAAAAAAAATTATAATAATTTTATGCCAGGTTGCAAGAATATCATATCAGAAAATATCCCTCGGAAAGAGTGTTTGTTGCTGGAATGTATTTTCAGTTACCTAAAGCCTGCCACACCCTATACGATTTTCGAACAAATGTTATCAAATATTAGATATGAAAGTTTAAATAAGTAGAATTATCTCATTTGAAGTTCAGAATAATGATAGAAATATTACAATCAAAAGTTTGGTTAACTGCAAGCCTTGTGGTCGGATTAAAGGCCAAATCGGCTTCAAATCGTAGCCGATTGCTATGACGTCACTACGATTCGGAATGGAGTTCGCTTTTATTCCAACAGAGAGGCTCGCAATAGCCCGGAATTCCGATTTTAGTATTCATATGACTATTCGAAACTTTGATCATTGAGATTTCACATGTTTGAATGTTCTTATCAAATGCTATAACTTTTTTTTTCCCACAATCGGAACGTAGACGGATCGTATAGTGTGCGGCGGGCTTAAGTCTGTGTTCAGTGGTTGTTCTTTTCAGCAAGATAGACTTCATTTCTTATCGTTTTGAAGATTTCAAAACCGTAAAGTAGTGGCAACTCTTTTTATACACACTAAGAAAAAAAGGTTCAAGTTTGCACCCTAAATGCAACACTGGCAGCACCTTTTTGGGTGCAATCTTTCACCCTACATGAAAAAGGTGTAAAAATGTACCTTTTTGTTCTTGTTTGCACCCGGAAATTCCCGTTTGCACCCTAAAAGGTACAACTTTGCACCTTTAAGGGTGCAGAAATTTTTGCATTAAAAAAGGTGCAAATTTGCACCTTTCCCTACACTGCAAAAACGGTGGTGTTAAATTGGTGTTAAATTAACACCACTGGTGTTTATATAGGACAACTCTTATGGTGGTGTTGTCCTATATAAACACCAGTGGTGTTGATTTAACACCAATTTAACACCACCGTTATTGCAGTGTAAAGGGTACAACTCTGCATCCTTTATGGTGCAAAATGTAGCTAACTGCACCCTTAAAGGTGCTAAAAGCTCCTTAGGGTGCAAAGTTGCACCCAAAAAGGAGCTCCCAGTGTTGCATTTAAAGGGTGCAAAATTGCACCTTTTTTCTTAGTGTTTGTACCACTTAACCTACCTTTCCTAATAGCTTTTAGACAATTTCTTCTATGTGTCATCGCATGACCAGAAATCACGTTTGTCTTCACATTGGTAGGTAAGATGGCAGGGAGGGATATGACAAATATACTATCACTAATAACCCACCTATCGAGGATGAACTCATAACCATTAAAATCGAATCACATTAGTCCTGACTGCCTTCCTGTCATGAGCTTCTCACTTGTCGCAAAGTGCAAATAGTTTGCGTTGCCCCGACCTCGTCCCCCTGTTTCATCATCACCCGAAATTATTTGGCCAGATTTTGGAATAAAGCGCTAAGAAAATAGTCCTTTATTGATCATCATCGATATATCAATAGGTGCTTGGAGCAATAACCTTTCAGGCTTAAAGGAAACAAGAAGGAATGGTGAACCAGATAGCGTTTGCGCTCTTGCCGAGGAAGAAATAAGGGATCGATGTCAAAGTACAGCTTATAGATCCTGATTTGAAATGAAAATCACTGATCGACGTGAACCACAGAATACAAGTCTTCTCACAACATTGGTGTCAATGCTTAGTAGGATCTTGTGCATGGATGTGTAGGGATTAGTGTGTGAGTGAAGGGGGGGGGGGCGTGCGGACTCGTAGATTATGGGGATGAAACAATATGAAATTCTCGCCGCCCATTATCAATGTCTCTAATGTTCATTTCAATTTCAAGTGCTCAGATAAATCCATATTCGTCAGCTGATGACGAAGAAAAGGACTGAACCAATTCATTGTAATAATTCTTACTTTCCCACTTACTTATTCTTGCACCCCAAAAAATATTTTATGAAATACAGCAATGCTTGTAAGGCTCAAAGCCTCACTGTTCTGATGTCAGATATAGCAGTGCTACTAATTCATATATATATTTTTTTTGAATCGACACCGTATGCTAACCATAAGCGGAAACGCAAACAGAGTGCCCCGTAGTTCAATAGAACGCATAATGATTAAAATGTCAGTTCCCGTAGGGTTCTTTGCAATATTAGACTGACAGTAATCACAAAACTGAATGAAACCCCAAGATAGATTGATAATATTCTCTGCTTTGCATTCACCGCAATTGATCGAAAGCGTTTGGTACACTGTATCTTGATAAAGAATGTAGGTTATCTATTATTTTGTATGAGTGAGAAAATAAAGCGGCATAAGTGAAGGAACATAAGAGAGAGAGAGAGGGGGGGGGGGTCTGAAATACGAGAGTTAGAATAGGACATGATCGTTATTCATGAACACTGAATTTTGGAATAAGGAAAAAATAAATCCCTAAGCATATAGAAACTTACGTATACACACTGAACAGGCAAAATGACCTTCACGACTGACTTTAATACTGTGGTATTGGCATCATGGTGAATCAAGTTTCTCAAGTTTGATGAGGACTACTGGCATTTTCTACAATATTTTGTTAATGAAAAGTCCAAGAAAAACTAGAAAAGATCAACGGTTACTTTATACTTTCTAAATGGCTGGACAGTCAAAAGTGACAGTGTAAAATTGAAAATAGTAAAGAGTCCTCGCAAGTACGAAAGAAAAAAAAAAAGAAACTGAGAGGAAACTTATGTAGCACTTAAAAACATAATCCGGGGGTAGATGAATGGATAAATGGAGAGACATGCAAGGAGACTTTTAAGAGCAAGCTTAGTATTTGCCTTTATTTATGGCGATAAAGCGCTAAAATGCAAAATATTTCCCAGACGAATGAATCATGAAGAAAAAGAAGAAGAAAAAGAAAAAAAAAAAAGAGCTGCACAAATCTCACCTTAAGCTGCTAAGCAGGTTGTATGAGTCCAAGCATATCTTTTTTTATTTTTCTTTTTTATTCTATTGATCCTTGAAAGATTGGAAGAGAGAAATCATGGTCGCCTGGAGTCGCGCTAGAAAATTTAATTTCGAAATATCTTATTGGATTAGCCGACGCCTTTAATGTATGGTAGTAGGAATATGTTGACGTACATGTCTAAATCTTTGCGCCCTTTCGTTTCTTTCCTGATGACCTTTTTTCTTTTTCTTAACACTTGGAACTTTCCTTGTCGAGAGCAGAATTTTCGAGCGATATTCTGAACAACATTCACTGAATATATGTGATTTCGTTCATTTCTTATTTTTGCAAATACCAATTATCCCGCTTTAGCACTTGAAAGTCGAGTTGGATATTTGGGCATGCTTTTATGCTACTATCATCATTCCCTCTTCACATCCTTTTTAGTTAAAGTGATATAAAATCCTTTTCTTTTGAGAAGCGCAATATATTTCAAAATTGTAAGAAAGTATAAAAAGCAATAAAATGTAATAAAGATAAACTTAAACACATTCCCTTTACCAAAGACGATGAAAAGTGAGGAAATAGTTTCGGTCAGTCCCGTAACTTTATTTATCAGATATGCTTTGATCATTTCAGCTATAGACGCAATAAACCCACTGGCTAGCATGATTTCAGAAAAGTGTGTTCGGCTTCTGCAAATCAATTGAATGCATCACGCAATATAGGAGACAAGTCTCCGATTCGACCACCCTGATATAAACGTTATCTTCTCCGCATCTTTCCTTTTACTTGGCAATGAGCCGATTGGTCTTGGAAATTCAATTTTAAAATCCATCAACACGGTATCGAGATACATCGCCCACTTGTGGATATTGCGAGGTTTTGGATAATAAAACCTCTCTTTTTACAAGGACGGTGAAAATGCCGAGAACATCACCGTCGTCAAAACTGAAAGGATAGTTGCCATTTTCCTCTTTATTTTCCTTGTCTGATTTCAATAACCAAAACGGATTTACACTGCATGAAATAAATTAGATAGCAATTTTGGCAAATCAAACGAAATCGGATCTACTTAGTCAGCTAGCAGACATAAAAACTTTGAAAGGAAATTCCAAAAAATTTGCTCAAAGTTCTAAAATAAAGTGAAAGCTTTACAAGCTATTGTTGTAAAATAAAACCATTGCGATCCACTCATTGGGGAGTTCTAATTTTTCATCACGTTACACCTCCTTCTCGGTTGTTTGATCAACATTTCAAAAGCACGAGGTGTGGAAAAGGGTAAAATATCTGTAGCGGGGAGTAGGCAAACTAAGGATGAATTTCATGGAGTTGATCTTCTTTTGCAGTCCGCTAAACGATGCATCCAAGGTGCGGCTACAAGTCACCCTCTTATATATGATAATCTTTGAAAACAGAAACAGCACCTTGCTACATCTGAAAAACTTCTTCGACTGACATATATTTCCCCCCTTTGTAATCTCAGTAATTTCCTTCAAACCGTTCAAGACATAAGATGTAACATAAATCTAAATTATTCATATCGAGTTTCATCCTGCATCGTATTTCGTGAAGTGGTCGGCTTACGATAAAAGAAAAGGATTACTTTACGCATGCACTGACCTTTCTTGTAGACAGTCTTTGACGATATAAGGACTGTCCCTTTTTCATATTCGAGTGAAAATATATGCAGCCCAATCCTAGTAAACACCGTAAAAACTCCTGGTACAGCTTTGTTGCTGGCATGCTCTGTTTTAAGATATCTCTTCCTCTCATTTTTCTCGTCTGTTTCATAGAATTAAATAAAATCTTTAAAAACAATAATCTAAACGGAACTCTATATTCCTCCCTGCAAGATGATGTCGGCCATAACTTACATTCGACTCTTTGTTAAATTTCTTCTCTATTCACCTCACATCTTTTGTTAAACGGTAAACACTGGGCCTATTTGCTCTCTCTTCCAGGCACAGGCCAAGTGAAGGAGGTGGCACTGCCATTACAAGGTGGACACCATACTCGTACATGGACTTTCTAAATGGACCATAAACTTAGCCTTCGATCTCAGAATACCCTAAACAGTATTTTGTCATGTTTTCTCCTCCCTAAAAAATTATTATCACATCAAGTCTGAAAAGATACGCTTTTCCAGTAAGCCTTCTGTTAAAAGTATACCCCTTTTTCCTGATTTTTGCAATTATATTACCCCTTTCACTGTACGCTCGTACATCCGTGAAAAACAACTCTTTTTACGCGTTTTTTGTGTACGAGTATGGTGTCCACCTGGTAATGGCAGTGGCGCCCCCCCCCCCTCCCGGCCCGAGATGAGAGCATTTCCAACACTTCTGGGGGGGGGGGGCGTTTCATCAACATTTGTTGTCTGACAATTTGTCAGATCTGACATCTTTCCTTGATTTTGATTGGTTGAGAAGCATCGTTACTATGGCAACTGTCGGATAAAACAGACTTTGTCGGATAAAACATCAGACAAGTCCTTTCATGAAACGCTCCCCTGAACTGCAGTTTTATCCACATTGTCGTTGTCATTGTCGGCGCAGAACACTTGAAATCAAATGATGCAGGGAGAAGTGATTAAGGATTGGACTAGGCATCACTGTAGGCGTGGAAAATGGGATGATGGATTTTCAAATGCATGTACGCGTTTGAGCGTGTGTGTGTGTGTGGGGGGGGGGGGGGGAGGGCTGGAAATAGCGAATCGGGTTGTCATGTGATCTCACCTCAGTTCCGTTGAAAGTTCATGAGCAATTGTAGACAGGAAATAGGTTTCTCTTTAAAATCACAAATGCACAAAGTACAGTTTTGTTTTGTTTTGTTTTTTTAAAGCATTTTCTGTCATGCTTGTGGCTAAGTTATGAATATATCAGATTCAGGATGCAACAGCAAGACTACAAAATGATCTTTAAACAGAATATATAACAGCTATGTGGGGAGCGGAATGTGGGGGAATATTTAGTTAGAGGGAAAAGGAGAGGAGGGAGAAGGAGGAAGAGAGATATATATAAAGAAAGAGAGATAATAGAAGAGAGTGAGTGGGAGAAGCAGAAAGTAGAAAATAAGTAATAGAGCAACGACCGGGAATGACCAAGGTTGATATTTCGCAAAATGAACCTTTATACGGCAAGGCAAGCGACGTATTTCAACTAGACGAACGCAACAAACTAATCAATTTACTGGAGAGTAAAGCATGCTCGTAGGGGTAACAGGATATCTTTTACATGCTTGCATTTGTCTCATTATGAAATCACAACAGATCAAATAAAAAAAGGGTAATGAATGCGTGGGAAATGATTTGTGAGAATTTTTATCGGCAAACATGTTTATACAAAAGTATCTGGGTCTGTGCATCATGAAGGGGCTGTTGAAGGCGAACAAGATATCGGTAAATTGATTGCACTGAGAAGGATTGGCAGGAGAAGGTGATGATATATTTCCTTCATTTCTACTTCTTGAATACTCTTAATAGATGTTTGGTACTGCAAAATTTGAAAATGGCATTGAACAAACACATACTCAAGCTTTCGACATGCAACGGAAGAACACGAAGAGGGCAATACTTGAAAACATCCGCTCTGGAACGCCTGCCTTTTCGAAAAAGAAAAATCCCATGAAATTCCGATCTCGTTCCACCAGATTTATCAGCTTCAACATGTTCAATAATAAATCTTGTGCAATAGTCTACTACGGCATGTGTTCGTTCACTCACCATGCTTACTATCTTACAGATGATATTGTGTCCAGTCTCATAATGCATGGGTCAATTTAAACTTATGTTGATAGATTTCAAAATATAAAAGGCGCCAGGAATTTGTAAGGGAGAACATATTTTCGAGCTGACGAGATTATTCCGACCGATGTTGTCCTCAATCACCTTTCAAAGCCAATGGAAGAAGCTTAAGCCTCGGTTTGGGGTTAGATCATCTATATGCTCCAATATAAACAGATTTCCCCCAAATACTAGGCCTTGACCGACATAAATAGGCCTATTACCTGAATTCCAACATGTCCAATGGCGTTGTTACTTACCACGGCCTCCGCTACCAAATTTTGTCGTCTCCCCTGTCCCACTCTCTGTCTTCGACTACTTTTGTATTCTCCCTCATTTTCTCCATTACATCCTCTTCTTTCTTCCTTTCTCTGATGCTTCCTCTCTGTCTAAAGCATTCTCTTTCTTTTTTCTTTCCTTCTAGTGCTCTTCCCTCATCACTGTTTTCTTTTGTCACTCGCGTAATTTAGCCCCCTCTCCCTCTTTCTCTTTCTTTCTTTATTGATGCTTCCTCTCTGTCTTAAGCAGTCGCTTTCTTTCTTTCTCTCCTTCTTTCTTTCTTTCTTTCTTTCTTGTGCTCTTTCTCTCATCACTGTTTCCTTTTGTCTTTCACTTAATATAGCTCCCTCTGCCTCTTTATCGTTTACTCTACGTTTCACTTTCTATCCTTCTCTCTTTCTTTCTTTCTCTCCCTCTCTCTCTTTTCCATTTCGTGAAGCATGATGACAGGCTACAGGAAGTAACCGTATCGACCACGGAAGCAAAGTCGGCTTCGATTGTGATTGGATGCATCAGTTTGTTTACGAACTTCGGCTTCAAAGAGTACCGTCCTCATTTCCTCTGTGTAGTAATGACAATAATGTGATGATGATGATGTTTGCCGCACCTAAAAGATATGAAGCTTATGCAAACTTTTTATTTTTACCACCAAAATAATAATGAGATTCCAAAGAGGAAACCATGATAGAGAATGAGAAGTGAATAGGGTACATTTTAAAAGTGCACACACAAATGAAAAAATTTCCATGAATTTGCTTGCCCCTTCCTTTTTTAGGAGGTGGTAAAATTTATCCTTAACAGCTTAAGGAAAGTAGTCTGAGGTTCTATATAGCTGAGGACCTCTCTTCAGGAAGCTCGAGATTCATGTAAATGGGTCATCAAAACTCACGCCCAGGGGCTATAAATGGTGTCAGAGGTTTAACATCTGTCCTGCGATAGTAACATGATGTTTGTCCTTCCCTCACGTGGCCAGAATTCGAAATTTACCCCAAGCGATCCCTGTTATGGGTGATGTTCGTTATTTCGAAGGTTCGTTGATCCGAACATGAAATAAGGTTCGTTATTCCGAAGGTTCAATAATGCGAAAATGAAATAGGGTTCGTTAGTCCGAAAATAACTAACAAACTAAAGACCCTTATTTCATTTTCACAATAATGAACCTTCGGAATGACGAACCTTCGGAATAGACGAACCTTCGGAATAACGAACTGTAACCACTGTTATAGGCTTATCCCTCGAAAGTGTCGGCTATATAGGAGGCGTATTTATACTATGTACATTACATTATTAGAATCATTAGAAACGCAGTGCTAAACGGATAAAGTTGATACAGATGTGTACATTTGCACCATGTCATATGAGACAAAGGAAACTGTATGAAAGGTGAAAAAAAATAACATCCTAAGATGAAATTATAATGTTATAGATGTGTGCTGTATTTTCAATATGGCGATTTTTCTGTATTCTGCCTGCGTCTCATCTGATTCTCATCCATTTGTTTAATGTCATTATCCATCCAGCTGCTTATAGGGTTTCCAACATCGTCCAATGGCGTCGGCAAGACCAACAACATCTTGAAAGAGATACCCATCAAGCTAGTTTATTAAGTGAGGGTGGTATGAGCTGTCTGTGTACTATAATATTACCACTTTGACGCAGGATTAATGGTATGTCCTACTAAAATCGATGACACCACTTTCAACTTTATCAGATCAAATGCAACCGGGTACCGGGGCTCGAGTTAATGAACCGAGTGAACTGTAACATTACACAGCTTCTTGTACTATCTCCAGAAAATGGCTGCAGGTGTATGTCTCTGGAACCCCCTTTTTTTTTCTTGCCACTCCATAGATTGTACTGGCATGAGCGCAGTGGTACAGAAACCTATAACCTTAGGATAAACGTTAGAGGTTATTAGATAAACGTTTCTCACCCAGATGTACCGGGGTCGTTGGGGTTGCATAAAAGGGGCGTATTAGGTACGCCGCACACTTGGTCTTTCTTTCTTTCGGTAGCCTCTAGCATGTCATGGTGTGTCACGGAAAACTCACATCAGCACATGCTAAATTCAGCGTCGGTAGTTCGGCGGGTGGAAGGGGAAGATGATAAGATTAGAAGACCAAGCAGGAGAGAGGGAGGGAGGGAGAGAAGGAGGAGGGAGAGGGGGAGGGAGGCAGAGAGAGAGGGGGTGTAAGAAGGTGGCGTTTTGACACAAACAACGCCGTCTTTTGCTGAAAGACCTCGTTAGATCGATGCCTTCACCTGCTCGTCGACGTAAATTGTCATATAAAAGAAGCGGCGTCGTATTCAATAAATGCATTACTTTGCGATGCGAGTTGTTAATGGCAAAACTGACGATTTGCACACGTACTTTTTATGAAAGGATTTCAGATGGATATGGTTCATAACTCAATAATCAGAGACATAATGAAAGAATAGGAAAGTACCTGGAGAAACGAGGCAAAGGGAGAGAGAGAGAGAGAGAGAGAGAGAGAGAGAGAGAGAGAGAGTGATTAGACGTAGCTCAAGAGAGCTAGTGAGATTAAGCGAGAAATGCATATGGAGTTAGGAAAAAAATAAAGCATGCAAAGAGAGAGAGAGAAAGAGAGCGGGGAAAAAGGAGGGGGAGGGTGGCATAGTCTTTGCACGTCCAAGTAAACATCAAACTGTGAGGAATCAAAATGCGGATAAAAGATTTGAAATTGACGGAATTGTCCTGGGGGAGGTTGGTCATGGCGTTTTAATTGGTTCCATGGCATAGTGGTCACGAGCCCATGACGGCTGCTGCCGAAGAATTATCCATCACAAGAGTTTGCATAAAGGCATTCACGAATGCAATTATGACGAATGGTTTCCTCCACTTCTGTATACAGTCACATACATAAAAATCACCTTTTTCCTCTTCGTTACCCCCCCCCCTTCGTTTAAGAGCCGGTGTGCAGAGAATTCTTGAAGTCAGAGTTTCAAGGAGAAAAGCACTTGGAATGAAATATTTGTCCGCCTTTATACAGGTTGTAAGGGATTCTGTATAGGATGTAAACTGGTATCAAAGTTGAATTTCAAGCACGGATAACTGCAATGTTGTTGATTCACCTAGGTCTGTGCATTTTAAAGTGGTATCATTTCTGTTACGTTAGAATAATGGGGGTGGGAGATTAACTTTTCTATAATAAATCAAAATACACTGCATAAATCCTGCGAATCAGGGAAAATATTGACATAATCAGGTTAAGTAGATCTTTGGCATAATTATGACTGAGATATCAAACCTCAATTTTATCACCTTCTGGGAGTTAGAAAAGAAAACCAATGATTTTAAGTTAACAACAGAGATTGGACTATGTGGTTTCATACAAGCATCATTCATTTCTGGATTATCATTTCAAAACAATGAGTATAGAAGAATAATGTTTCAGACTAATAATCATTCACCTACAAGAAATCCTCAGGTATGACAGATTGACAAGAAAATACAGCTCATATAATATGAAATTTAAAAGGGGGCGTCATGAACATACTGTACCCAGTCACTCAGGCAAGTCAGAAAAGTTTGATTACATTATTAGATGAGGGCACTTCATCCCTACTTATCAACACTAGTTTCTTGTTTAGTACTAGAAAATTCTATTTCAAATTTGGAGGCAACCCTGTAATCTGCAGGAAAATAAGATATCTATCGTCTTTATTATCAATTACTTAAGAAACACAATCATCATCTACCATGACTATATGCTTCACACAGTACATAATCTCCGGCATTTTCAGAGACAATAAATGAATTGATCTGTGTATTCCCTACAAAGAACGACTTATTTTTCCTTTAAATCGGCAGGTATTTTTTTTAGATAATGAAATTTTTGTAAAATATTTATTTATCAGAGTGTCGGCAGCCCTTTTTTCTCCCCTTCCGAGGAATTGCTCATTTATACAATTGCCTAATCGTGGGAGCAATATTAGTTCGTTCAAAACCAACGGTAACACTAATGTGTATTAAAATTAATCATAAATGGAAATATGTCCATTAGTATAAATAGTTTATACCTTGCCCACTTTCCCCCCAAACTGATTAACAAGGCAATAATGTGGATTACACTTTGGCGGGAAATTACATTGATGTCTTTCCATCCATTTCCTTCCCTACAAATGTCGTGCTTCAGGCATGTCAGGTCCTGAGCTATACGACTGATCAACTCTATAAAAAAGGTGAGACGAAGCAATTGCAAGGTCATTCACACTTAAGATAAGGGCGAATGGCCACCTTTTTATGCTCCCAATCACTCTAAATTCGATGTAATGGCATTTTGATCAGGGCTAGGAAAGAAAGTAATTTTGAAGCCGTTCTGCTCTGGCAGATCCAATTTCACGTCTAATATTATGACTTCTTGCTAGGTTTCTCTTCTCTGCTTTCAGGCTGGTTTTAATCCACTTTCAAAAGATAATGATTTACCATTTGCCATGAAGGAAGAGTACATTTCTTTAATATTTTATTGTAACCTTAAGTAACTGAAGATTACTGAAGTTATAAGAAAGAGTTTTTATAGTGAAGGGTGGTGGGGAGGGTATAGAAAAGTTTTAATTAGATATATATCCACGCAGTCAGTTCCAATACCTACGAATTCGTCATAATAAAAGAAAATAAAATGTCAAAGTCATTAGTTTTCATTATCGTCGCAGAAGCGATTGTGCCTCCAATTAGCATTTCAAATGGTATTTGAGGATGAATCAAACTTTTTGGACACCTAAACAGCATCTCATTTTAAAGTACTCGAGATTTTTTCCGTTATAAAATCAGCAGTGATTACAAACACAAACAACCTGTTTTTGTGTAATGTTAAGGAAGTTTAATCCCTATCCGTCATCTGCATTTCATTTTTTTAAAATTTCATTCCTTAAATGATGAATTTCCATTACTCCAGCCTATTTTCATCAAATGGGCGGTATGAAGTCAATCTTTAATACTTTCATCGTCATTGCCATCATCATTTACACTCTGAACTAATGTTTCTCTCTATTATGTATATCATCCACCCAAGTCTAATGCCGAGTAGAGCTTGTAGCATTCTTTTGAAGCCAAGATTGCTCTGTTTCGATTTAGTAAGCGCATGATATTTAACACTTAATTTTCTATGAGCTTTAAGAGAACGCTTTACATAAAAGCAAAGTTATTGGTCGAACTCTGCCCTCGACTAACATGTGCCCTCCCCTCCCTTTAGCAGACGTCTCTTTTCGACAGACATGAGGTGATTCTCAAAATGCATACATTGCCCGCCCTCTAGGAGGCTTACGTGCCGGGAGCTATATGAAAAATGCCGAAGGAAGGCGTGAATACATACGGCTCTTTTGGCAGAGCAAAGCGACGAGCCCTGGGGCAAATTCCTTTTTCGAACACCACGTTAACCTCGGAAATTCTTCCAAGTGAGTACCGGCGCCGGAGCAGTTAAGTATTCCAGCAGTTGATTATGATCCGACCTGTAAGGTGCTTGCTCGAATTAAGCCAATAATAAACATTTGGGTCAGGCGTGATATACATATTATGAGAAACAATGTTTGAAAGGAAAATGAATAATATGATATTCAGTTTATGAATGGTATTTACTGCGCCTCTTCCGTGGAGTAGTTCAGCTAGATTACTAGCAATTCCTTTAACTTGCACCAATGTGTGCCTCCGCATCATGATTGAATGTGGGCTTTTTGCAAGGTTATTGCGTAAAAGAGTGGGGTAGATATTGGTCTCTACGATTACGAAACATGGAGAGAAAGACAGACAGAGAAGGAAAGAGAAAATGGGAGAGGCAGAGGGAGATAGCGAGAGAGCACAAGAAAGAGGTAGCGTGAGAGAAAAAGAGCAAAACGATCGGGGGAGGGAGAGGGCGGAGGAAAAGTCACTAATGTAGAATACTGTAAAGGTTTTTTTTAAATCAGTATTTATTTTGCAATGATATTTAGATAAGTACCTTCATAATGTTTATTCTAAAATCAACTAACGAGAATTTTTCATTCTGCCATAACTGTGTTTAAAGATTGTTTAACCTTTACAGCATAAAGCTACGACAATTGGCAATAATTAAAAAAAAAAAAGGTCTTAACTGATTCGGATTCGCTTGAATGTCGATGAATACTGTAGGCTTACCTAATCAAGAATAATCCATGAATATAATCAAGGCGTGGGCCCCTCACATTGATCATCGCTGTAGTTGTGAAACCAACTCCCAAGAAATATTTCTTTCTGGATTATCTCTCAAATAGGATTGAAAGTGTGGAAAATACTATGTTGTGGGGAAAACATACTGGGTTGTTTCAAATATATATGGAAGGTAAAGAATTTTCCATTCGCGTGGGTTGAAATTATTTATCTTACAGCATCAAAGTAATAGTCAGCCGCCTACGATGAAAGCTTAGAAATATATTAAAAAGAAATACATTGCGTTAAGATGACTAACTAACGAGGGCACGATGATTTACATTAGAAACATCGGATTAGAATACTGGGAAACCTTGTATGACTGAGCACAAGAATGATATTTTCTTTATAACATGTATAAAGAGGGATTGTCCATCACTTTTGAAGCAGGTGCAGACTTGCGGAAAACCTTCCCCTTCAAATTACTCTTCTTTCAGCAAAACATGTCAGCATTTCTGCGTCGAACAAAGGCTGGAACCTCAATTTCATTAATCTTTGAAAAGTTCATGTTATTGCTCAATTTCATATCATATTAATGATCGATCATTGATATTTATATATACATACATACACACACACGCACACGCGCGCCCACACACACACAGACAGACAGACAGACAGACAGACAGACAGACACACACACACACACACACACACACACACATACACACACACACACACACACACACACACACACACACATATATATATATATATATATATATATATATATATATATATATATATATATATATATAAGATTGAGCGGGAACGTAAATTGTCTGAAGATTCCCTTGTTGTTTTTAATGGCAGGACAAATATTTGATGTTTATTCAATGGGTTTGGGTTTTCTCTAACCCGGCTTTGATGAGTCGATGCTAATGACTTTAGAATAGGTGCAGACGGATAATTTGTGTATACTGTCCCACCCTGATCCGTTTCAGAGTACCAATTAAGTATCATTAGTCATTTAACCGGGCATGTTGGCTCAATTGATAGAGCGTCTGCCCCATGAACGGGAGGTTGTGGGTTCGATCCCCGGCCGAGTCATACCAAAGTGGGACCTTCTGCCTTCTCGCCAGGCGCTCGGCATATAAGAATGGAGAAGGGTAATAATAAGAAAAAATGTGTTAAGCAGGGCCCGCTGGAAGAGCATCTGATAAACCGATAAAAGTTGAAGTGGCTACCCTGGGTAATAAGACGTTATTACTATTATTATTATTATTATAATTATCATTATTATTATTATTATTATTATTATTATTATTATTATATTTATATAATTAATCTCATAATACGCTTCACAATTGCCTCAGTGGAAACAAGCTGACAACATAGTCAGATGGTTGGATTTCTTACGTACAGGAAAACAATAACTGTATGTCTTTGTTAAAAAAAGATCACTTCCTACATGCATTTTATGTCCAATTGAAAATATGGCTGTAAACTATGTATTGTTATCATTTTTTGTTTTGCCCAAGGAACTTTAAAATCATTACGTTTCAACGTAAGCGATGCGTTAATTCATTCTGTGTAACTTACCCATACACACTATTACCACCTGATTACTTCTGAATACTTTGTTAACCAGGCGCACCGAACATGTCGAATTAATTTGATCATTTGAAAACCAAAGTCTTTAAGGTCGATTTGCTATTGCTCTCGAAACATTTGCAGTTTATGGTTGCAACAAGCAACTGAGCTTTTACTAAAAAAAAAAAAAAAAAAAAAAACTTGTAGAGTTTCTATAGGTTTTCATTGTACTATCTAAACGATGATCCTTTTTTTTCTAACATTGTGGGTATCTTACTGTAGAGATATAATCGAAAATGCAAATAGTTTATGCCCTCTTTCAAGAAAAAACCCGAGACTGGCGGTGATTTTAATGTTATAAGAACGGAATTACAATCACATGAGGGTGATTATCTGCCACAAAAAATACTCTTCAAATATTATACACTCTAAAAAGGTTGAATGAAAATTTACCCAATATTGGCTAAAAAGGAAACATGCATGTTTGTTGGGTAATTTTTTCCCCATATCAGTTAACAGGCATGTTTTATGGCTAAATTTTGACGCAACATAGGGTAACAATTTTCAGAGTATTTGGTATAATTCTGCCCAACATACATGCATGTTCCTTTTTTATACCCAAAATTGGGTAATTTATTTTTAGAGTGTAGCTAAAAATACCTTGATTACACGGAATGAAGCATTGACAGAAATGCCAAATCCCTTCAGTTCAATAGTGCATTTTGCATACGTAGAAATTGTAAGTTTTACCGACTGAAATGTTATACTAAATGGGAATTATTCGAAACCCTGCACTGTTAGAACAGTTATTCAAAAAGAATGTGATTGTTTCACATATGAACCTGGCAACTGTTGATTAAAAAAATTGCATGTAAAACATATGGGGATTTTATTAAACAACTGCTGGTAGGTTTATATTTTAAACAATCTGATGATTTTTAGACAACTGCTGTAACAGTGTTATTCTTTTTGTCCTTTCTGTATAAGGTAATGGTGCTTATCAGGGATAGAGAAATTAAAAGGGCTATATACTGAGCATGTTTGTGTTTTGCAGCTATATCTTTTGCAAAATGAGATGATAAACCGTATTTATTATCGTTTCGCAGTCATCAAAAAGCATTCAGCTGGAACTGTACATTATATTAAAGGTTTTCACCGATGATTTATTTCTTTGTTGTTGTTGTTTTTTGTTCTAGGGAATATAATCATCTGTATGTGGGAGATTTTATAAAACAACTGCTGGTAGGTCCATATTTTTTGTTTGTTTGTTTGTTTGTTTGTTTGTTCAAGGGAATATCATCATCTGTATGTGGGAGATTTTATAAAACAACTGTTGGTAGGTCCATATATCACACAACCTAATGATTTTTAAACAAAAATTTTAAAATCACAATCCCCATGTGTTTTACATGCATTTTTAAATAAATCAACAGTTCGTAGGTTCATATGTTAAATAATCTAATGCTTTTTAATCAACTATAGTTTAACATTTTAAGCGGTAAAACTTTCAATTTCTAAGTATACAAAATGCATGGTGTGGGATGGGGGATAGGTCTGTGAGTTGAGGAGTTTTTGGAGGCGTCGGCAATCACTTATAGTACTATAATCCTGCAAATTAGATAAACACACTTGGGTGTAAAAATGATGTTATGAGATATATGTTATACATGCATGAATTGCATGCATGCTCACTCATTTATGTCCTTTCAACTTTTTTTGTTTTCTTTATTGTTATGAATTGTATGGTATTCTTTTCAAAAGCCACGGGAAGCAAAACTTATTAGTAATAATATGCATGGACCAATAAAGAATCTTGAATCTTGAATCTTGAATATTGAATCTTGAATCTTGAATCTTGCCAATATTGAGGATATCTGTAACGTTCAAAGATGTATATAATACTTTCATCCAATTACAACGTCCCCTTATCCCTGCAATTCATTGTCCCTTTTCATAACAAACAAATCCTCAAGTATTCAATTATATGTCACAACCTTACTGAACAATGCTCGAATTTTCCTCTTTTTTGATTCCAAATTTCCGAATCCATCCGTTAAGTTTATAATATTTTTCACCTTGCATTATAAGTACCATCATACACGTGGGTGTCGATCCACATTTTGGTAAAGGGAAATTGAAATGATAACTGAGGTAAAACATCATGTCTAACGATGGCAAATAGCTGAAAGCAAGAAATTATTTGCTTTCCAAATTCATATTTTCCATGTAAGCGGAGATCCACGACAAACGATATATTTCCTAAAACACAGCGGGATGTTGATCTTGGGATGATATTTCATACACCATCGGAAATTATTAAGCGTCTGTAAAGTCTTTATAATCCTGCCGTACCCGCTAGCCTGTATACACGAGGCATGAGCAGAGACAATACCCCGCGCAAGAACGCATAAATTCCCATCGGCGAAACCCATACCTCTGCAAACAAATTATGGCACATATTCCGGTTGTAAAATAGTAACAACCGCATTTAGGACTCAGTAATCATGATATGGAAGGTAGGAATACAGTGCTGCCATATGCTCCTCATAATGAGAATAAGGCTACATAATTATTTTCCATTCTCCAAAATTTGTGTGATGATGATGATGATGATAATGATAATAATAATAGTAGTATAGTAGTAGCAGTAGTAGTAGTAGTAGTAGCAGTAGTAGTAGCAGTAGCAGTAGTAGTAGTGACAATAATGATGATGATGATGATAATAATAATAATGATAATAATAATAATAATCATAATAATAATAATAATAATAATAATAATGATAATAATAATAATGATAATAATAATGATAATAATAATAGTAATGATAATGATAACAGTAGTAATGAAATAATGATTATGATACTATTTCTGTTTATCAAGGGTATCCTCTTCAGTACTAATTATCGATTAGCAATAAATTGAGAAGGGATTATTAGTCGAATAACCTTTATAAGAATACGTTTATAATACTCATTGAGCTTGTTGAAATGGCCTTTACTAAAATAAGAACCTCCAAAATTGTTTTTGGGAACGAAGCTAAATGATATCAAATGAATAACTCTTTTCAGTTCAAGTTAAAGTTTAATCAGTGAGTTGTAAATGGTACCCTGGCGTACAATGAACCAAAATGTGAGTGTCAGTGAATGTACACACTAAGAAAAAAAGGTACAATTTTGCACCCTTCAAATGCAACACTGGGAGCTCCTTTTTGGGTGCAACTTTGCAGGGTGCAGATAGCTACATTCTGCACCCGAAAGGGTGCAGAGTTGTACCCTTTAGTAAAAGGTGTAAATTTGTATCCTTTTGAATGCAAAAATTTCTGCACCCTTAAAGGTGCAAAGTTGCACCTTTTAGGGTGCAAACGGGTATATCCGGGTGCAAACAAGAACAAAAAAGGTGCATTTTTGCACCTTTTTCAGGTAGGGTGCAATATTGCACCCAAAAAGGTGCTGCCAGTGTTGCATTTAGGGTGCAAACTTGAACTTTTTTTTTCTTAGTGTGTGTATCATTGTTTATATACCATGTATACGATTTATATCGTAGGTAGGGTATCTTAGGAAACCATCATGGGAATTTATGCCTGTGTGAACAATATCCAGGTTTCGCTTTTTCCCAGTAATTTGCTTTCCTTCATTTTCATACAAAGGTAAAGCTTTTCCACAAATCATTTTCACTTAAAAGAAAGGAAATAAACACAGATCTCATGAGCTGAAATTATATAAAAAAATGGAAAAGTCGGGAATAGAATACCTTAGCAGAGTGAACAAGATCTCTTCATAACCTCTTCATAACCTTTTCATGATCACATTATCTAAAATCTGTGCATTTTTTTCTTTTCATAATACATATATCATTCAATTAATTTTCATTAGCTAATTCATTTAAAGTGACAGTGAACCGTTTGATTGGCCCACTGGGGCTCTCAGTGAGAGTCTGCTGCCTGGCACATCTATTGATTCCATGGATGTCTGGTGAGGCTAATGTTCACTGTTGCATTATATATACAAAAACAACAACAACCCAAAAAACAAAAACAAAAACAAAAACCC
This sequence comes from Echinometra lucunter, assembly GCA_029962745.1. NCBI lineage: Eukaryota > Metazoa > Echinodermata > Echinoidea > Camarodonta > Echinometridae > Echinometra > Echinometra lucunter. The sequence continues at coordinate 6,798,104 of CM057156.1, forward strand.
GATCGTAGGCACTGCCTTTAATGTGATATACATAGCGTTTAATACTTGGCACAAACCATGCATGTACCAGAGGATTTAGGACGCGATTAAATCATCAAGGGGTAAGAACATAGTGGCTACGTCGCTAATGTTGAGGCAAAAAAAAAAAAAAAAATTCTAACTCGACGGGTATCGATCTGCCTGAAACGTCAGGTGAATATTGACTTTTTAGGCAAGTAAATTTGCGTTTCTCAAGCAGCTCGTGCTTTACGCCGCCTTGCTGTCTCCTTCCAGCAGAGGCTCCACAAGAAACATAGAAAGAAAACACAAACAAAAATCATCTTCATTGTGGAAAAGGAGGAAGAGGTGGGTGTCAGAGAATACGAAATCACGTTTTGACAAGGGATATGATTTCTTCCACTCTCTGAGCGCTTTGCCACCACAAACATACTCGGCAGAGTATAGCGAAAATGGTGACTGTCAAAACCAAGTTTGCCGATGAGATGTCTTTTTTTTTTTTTAAATCCAATGTGCACATCCATGACATCAGAGTTTGGACATTAATGATTTGCACAAACCTGCCTGCCTTAAGTTCACAGGAATATATGTATGTTGATAACTATTAATACTACCCAATCTTAATTTCCACTAAAATATGAGGACAAACAAAAATAATTAAATTGAGTGCTTAAAATTGTAGAGGCAATACGGACAGAGCATTCACTATTTTATTATTCTGAAACCATGGATACGGTGCAGGCAAGAGGAACTGAGATTTTAATACAAAAAAGGAAGCACTCCACACATATAACCATGATAACCTTGTTAATCAATAAATGTCTTGATGATATCGCAAATAAATCTCATTATTACTTTAATACCATAGTGGAGTATTCACCGCCAATAGTTTATTAATTTGTAAATCTTACAATGATATTATATTGTTCAATAATTTTCAGTAGTTGTCTTTGATATTTTCGTTTGCCTAATTGAATATTTTGTCGTCTTTTAATCAGTGACTACCATTCTACGCCTTGTTTGCGACAAAAGTGACATCACGAAGGATATTGATAAGAACAGAATTGGAGATGAGAAACTGAGAATTAACTGATTTTACCACGGCAAAAACGTAGTTCAACTTAATCATGAAAGCTACGTTGAAAAGTTATTAGGCAATTAACTTTGTTAAATAGGGCCTACTCTCTTTTTAAAAATGAGTAAACGCTTTCACTCTGTTAGGGATGAATTTAAGAAAAGATCGAATTTAGAGTGGATCAAGAGTAAATTACGAATAAAATCGTGATATTCACTCTTTAAGAGGTGACCTCAGTGATCACTCAAAATCCTTGAATGATCACTGAGGTCACCCCTAAAAAAAGTGAATATCACAGTGTTTACTCTTAATTCACTCTTAATCCACTATAAATGCACTCTTTTCTTAAATTCACCCCTCACAGAGTGAATGAGTTCAGTTTTTTTTTTTTAACGAGAGTACCAGAATTGGTACTGCAAAAACTCATGGCAGAAAAGACCTTTCGTACGGAGCATGACCTAAAACTCCCCAAAGACGCAAGGTTCGGGAGACCAGGGGGTGTTTCCTCAGTGATTTTCACAAACAAAGTCTGTTTCTGACTATATGGTATCAGTTTTCAGCCGCTGATAGAGTTGTCAGCGCTGACAACTTGTAAGTGGGAAAATGTTAATGACCCCCCCCCCCCCGATCTCATTCCACAACATTTGTCTAAAATCTAGAAAATATAACTGTTTTTGTTTCCTACGAAGTAAGCTGCCTTTTGCTAGCACTGTGCCTGATAATGGAGGAGGAAAGAAAAATCAGCTAAATCATCATGTGCAATGTTGGAATATCCTAACTCAAATCGCAGTATCCATACTGCCCCCTTTTTTTTTACATTAGACTGTTGGAAAGTAAGTCGAAATCGAACTTCTATTGCACAAGTACATCATCACCTTTATTTACTTTAGAGGAATAAAATGTTTACCTTGTATTTCAGGTCTAACATTGACTAGGTTGACACCATCTGTATTTTTGTATGATTTAGCACGCACAGAAAGGATTGAGTGTTTCGCTGCGATTCGCCATTAGGCTCTTGATATGTTTGCTTGACGGATTAACGTGACCAAGAAAACGCCATTAATTAATCGAATTACACCTGATTTAGTTTTCCTCCAGGATTTCAACATATCGAAATGCAAACGCATAATATACCGTGAAGCCGTAGTTTCATGTGACAAAAAACTATTAAGCTTGAAGCGCAAAGCACTTAATATAGATGTTAACCGTAGGAAGGGTTGGAGGCAAATAAAAGAGCCTGTAATTTTTTGTGAAAAACTTGTTTAAGCGCAAATGAAAATGGATACTCACGAATTGCATGTAGCTGACTCCTTTGCACATGGCGTCACTAATGGGTAAAATTCCAGCAATGTTTGCCGCTGTAGGGATGGTGCACATAACTAGGAGAGCAATATCTGTGACAGCCAGATTAGCGATGAAAAAATTGGTAATATTCTGCATTTCCCGATGTCGGATGATGATGTAGAGAACAATGGAGTTTCCAGATATTCCGATTACGGTGATGATGGCCATGATAAGAGGCACAAGCACCCGACTTACTTGATGGAAGTGAACATGGCTGGGTGGGGGTGACGACACATTGACGTCGGTATCGCTCGCTCCGGTGGACCCCGAGAAATCCTCGGCAGCGAGGGTGGTGATGAAAGTTGTAAAGTCCGCCATGGCTTAACTGTGGATGAATATGGTGGTATACATCTGAGGTTATCCGCTCTACTACCGCACCGAGTTACTCCTAGAACAGGGAATGAACACGCCGATGAAGGAGGAGGATACCGAGTGCAACTTTGAGCGGTGTGTGATTTGGAGTTAGTGGCGGTGCGACTCCGATCAGCAAATAGCATTTGTGCGCGAGTAAGTGTGTGTGTGTGTGTTTCGTCTTGTCTGTGGTGGGTGCTTGGAGTTGCTGGCACCTGCGCGCTCGATTAGGATATGGATGTATTAATGAGTAGTTTAAGTCCGCATGAATATGCTAGTCCCCTGTGGTTTGTCTAAGACGACGTCATCACCACGAAATCATGATGAATATGGAGAAGACATTACGAAGATCTATCATGTTCAATATTCTAGTTGTTGTTTTCTTTTAACCGGGAACCTTGTCTTAGTTTCTTGTTTGAATTGAAAATGGGCTTATGAATGCTTCCTCCTCTCCCACAAGAATAAAGTGGGTATACAGTGGGGACTCTTTGGTTTAAAAAGTCGTGGCATGAAATACAATTTAAGATACATACTTGATGATTTTACTGCAATTAAAGAAATTTGATAAATTACCAGGAATAGTTCAGTTACTTATTATATACTTTGACACTAAAACCTTCATTAGGTTTTCATATGCTTCATTATGTGCCGTTTGAAAACGTCCTCAACGATTTGATGTAAAGTTGAAAAGTTCTTATGACTCTTGCAATAATGTAATAAAGGTTTTTTTCTTCAATGAGAAATGCCAGAAAGAAAAGACAGACAAAGGGAGGGGGGGGGGGGTACTACATTTCCAAATCCCCATTCCTGGTATGACTAATTTGGAATTTTACACTTGACAGTTTTCATTACCCGTTCGCGGTTTAAATGCTATCAGTTCTTTCTCAGAAAACAATAATGTGAGGAAATTTGCTAGGCAGTCGTCTTAGAAAACTGGGATGAAAGCAGTCACTGGAAAGAGAAAGAGAACGAATATGTGTGTGTTTGTGTGTGTGGAAAATTGCTCTTAAATATGAAACTTCAATTAAAAAAGTGCAACACAAGTTAAAAAGAAGAGGTCATGCAAGAGGGATAAAAGCTAATCAAGAAGTACTGCAATTTCAGTGGAGTACATGCCTTTAGAGCTTGTAATCAAGGAGGAAAATAAAAAGCAATATTAATAAATCATTTTCTCTTGCACACCGTGCAATGCCGTGGAAAAATCTTTTATGTCTTCCAGATATGGCATGGCACAATATCATCATGATCTTTCAAGTGATTGTGACATGTATAACACTAATTAATCATTATTTATTTTCATTTATATTGTTAGTATGTTTTATCATTTTAATTATTGTAAATATTATCATTTAGTTTTTTTTACTTTATCATTTACTCTTTTCACTTGCTCTGCTTAGAAACTGCATTTCAGCATTAAGTTATGAATTTCAAGCGTTTATACCAATGATTTAGTATAATTATGTCATCTTTGTGTATTGAAATCGTGATTGTTATCTTTTGTAATTCGCTTTGCCGCGAAGAAATTATTTCCAATAAATCGTTTTGAATGAATGAATGAATGAATGAATGAATGAATGAATGAATGAATGAATGAGTGCTGTATAGCATAATTACAGTACTCTTTACTCTTCAAAATGGCAGGTTTAGAGGGACGACTCTCAATATGTTTTGTACACAAGATTTCATATTTTCTCTATTATCTCTAAAGATGCTGCTTGTATCTTGGTGAACCAAACTTATGATGTGTCAAATACATTTTCCCATGGGCTTAGAAGGTGACGAGCTACACCTTCAGAGATAATGGAGAAACTATTAAATTTTGTGTACAAAACGTATTGAGAGTTGTCCTAAACCTACCATTTTGAAGCAACATTACCAATTTGAGGATCGCCATAGACATGATAGAAAGTATATTAAAACTTTTCAAACTTTAATGACTTTCTCATTTCGTAACCGTTTTTGAAGGAACCTTTTTTAAATTGCTTGTCTCTATCCCCTCTTTTCATTCAAAGTGAATTCTTTCTATAGGGTTTCATTCTCCTTTAACACATTTTAAGTGTGTCATTAATGGTGTTTTCATATTTTCAAGCAATTTATGTTCGTGTTAATTTTGAGCTCAGGCAGTGATACATTAGAAAAGCCCCCACGTGATCATAATGGAATGTTTCACGCCGATGTAATTCTACTGAACCATCTAGGATATGTTTCACGCCGATGTAATTCTCGTGAACCATCTAATGAAGGTTGTTCGGTAGGTGGGTTGCTCCATGGGTTGGTAGTAATTAAAATCACTAGCACTTGGCTGTTCACGAACCAAAACAATCCAATTCTTCTGGAAAATGCATCACCGCCTGTGGTGGTGACATTTTAGCATATATAAGGAGGGGTTGGCTTTTAATTGGGTCTTCTTCTGGTGCTACAAGAGAAGAATGCGAATGATAGGTGCAAAGCGTAGATAGGGAGATAGGAAAATTAACTCTGGTGAGTATTACAAGCTTTGTCAAAACTGGTTTCCCGGGCAATAGGAAGAGGTGGTTATTAGATTCCCGCTAGCATGGACTATATTGGTTGAATGCCCACGGCGAAGAATTCTATAGTGCATTTTTAGAAGTTTGTAGTTCCTTTAAAACATGTTTCGGAATCAAATGTCCAATAATCCGACTTTCCATACCCGATGCTTCGTCTTGGGTGATATAAGCTGATAAGCTAGCATTTTGAAATTCATTCGTTTGATGAAAGACAGGCTGGTGATACTCCAAAGAGCCATTAAGTATTGCCAATGAGATTTCAACTGCAAATTCTTGTGCAGCTTATTTCTCCTGGGCACCGTTTCATAAAAGTTGTCAGCACTGACAAGTTGTCATTCTCTGACAATTACCATAGTAACAGTCAGTGACCAGTACTTCTCAGCCAATCAGAACCAAAGATTTCACTGAAATTGTCAGAGAATGACAACTTGTCAGTGCTGACAACTTTCATGAAACGGTGCCCCGATTTTTTTCTCCTGAATTGCAGCCAAATCATCATTTTCAATTTCCTATTGCCATTTCATTTTACAAGGTAAAAAAAAATGTATTTCATGTAGCTTACGATTTAGCAAAGCTATAGATAACCTCGGTAATCTGACATTCATTTCCCTATTGTACCACATGCCATGGATGCAATGCACTTTACTATTAAAACGCCCATGGGTGTCGATTTGTATTCGTGGTGGGGGGTGGGGAATGATTGATGCCGAATATCCTCCGTGAGGGAGCAAAGCGACCGAGCGGGAAAAGGTGTAGAGGGTTGAAACATGAAGGATGGACTATAAGCGAAGAAGCCCGGAAATAGGGGCATCGCTGGAACATTTTGAACGTGGGGGGGGGGGGGGGGGGGGGAGGATATAATACATTCTGAGTCTATGATTTAGCGTTTTTCCCATACACGACAAAATAATTGTTTTCAAACACTATCACAGAGGTAGATCCTCTTTACTTTTTGTTTAGGGGCCTCAAAACTTTTCTTTTTAATTTTAGGCAATTGACACACTTCTTCTCAGAGTGTGAACCAACCTATTTTTTATTTTGCAAGCGAGCGAAGCAAGAGAGCCCCAAATTCCAGGTTTTCCTATGACACGATAAAACTACTTTCGAAAAATCAACGCAAATGCAGTTTCGAAAGCCTATTGTACTGCCCATACAAATCATGTTCGGATTATGTAATAAGCCATCGTAAAGCCCACACATTTCTAAAGATGATAGACAGGGCTATCGATGTTGCCTTAAGTTGATTTTTCGAAAGTATTTTTTTTTTATCGTGTTCTATAAATTAAGTTTCATTTTGCCATCAAAAGACACTCTAAATCTATAAGATGTTTGAATGGTACACCTAGGCAACCTTGCTGCCAGATTATGACTCTATTTTAGCACCTTGCTGGTCCAATTGTTTATTGTAAAAATTAAACCACCTTGTTTCTGAATATTACGAGCGAGCGAAGCGAGTTAGGAAAAACACTCTTTTGACGTAAAGTATTATTTCGTCACCAAACTACACTATAGACCCAGTGGCGTATCTAGGCATCATGCCCCCCCTCCCGAGTGCCCAAGGGCACTCGGGAGGGGGGCGGGGCGCAATTTCACTGTTTGCCCCGGGCGCCATGATGCCTAGATACGCCACTGGGCCTACAGTGTAGTTTGGTGACGAAATAATACTTTACGTCAAAAGAGTGTTTTTCCTAACTCGCTTCGCTCGCTCGTAATATTCAGAAACAAGGTGGTTTAATTTTGACAATAAACAATTGGACCAGCGAGGTGCTAAAATAGAGTCATAATCTGGCAGCAAGGTTGCTTAGGTGTACCATTCAAACATCTTATAGATTTAGAGTGTCTTTTGATGGCAAAATGAAATTTAATTTATAGAACACGATAAAAAAAAATACTTTCGAAAAATCAACTTAAGGCAACATCGATAGCCCTGTCTATCATCTTTAGAAATGTGTGGGCTTTACGATGGCTTATTACATAATCCGAACATGATTTGTATTTTGGTACAAGCGAGGGAGCGAAACGACCGAGCGGCGCTTAAAAAAAAAATAATCCGTAAAAGCACGATTTCTTGCGCATTTTACCCAGGAAATTTGGCAATTGACCACTGAAATTGATTGGTAGAGAAGATCGAAATTAGATATCGAAAAATAGTTTTCTATTTTTCTCAGGAGTAAACTTAACAAAAACCCTTGAGAAATATTTGAGGCCTGAGTTTAATAGCAAGGCGACCAAAAATTTAGGTTTCTCTTAAATGTTTAACCTTTTCAAATGCTGTATTATACTGTGGGCGGAGTATTTAGCGAGAAGCAGATATATGACAGCGAGCAAAGCAACGACAACTGCACCATTATTTTCCAAATTCTGAACTCCCTTTAAAAAGGCTATTTTTAAAAGCCCGTGATATCCTGAAAGAAAATATTTTCATGCGAGGGCAAAGAGCGACTGAGAACTAGAAAAATGTAACGTTAGTTTTTTGGGCATTTTAAACCCTCAAAAACTCTATTTCTGATGCATTTACCCTGCGGATGGGGGGAGAGAGCACATATCCCTTAAAGACTGTAATCTCCTTTATCTTTTTCTCTTGCGTCTTTTGTGGCCCTCTTTTTCTTTCAAATGTTTAACCTTTGCAAATGCTGTATTAGGCAACACTGGGGGAGCAGTATTTAGCAAGAGGCAGATAAAACCTACATGACCGCATGCAAAACAACGACAATTGCATCACTATTTTTAAATTCTGAACCTCTTTAAGCTCGTTTAAGAACTATTATAGGGGCGCGAAATTATGAGATTCTGAGAGGAAATGATCATGCGAGGGAGCAAAGCGACCGAGCTTTAGAAAATTTTTGCACTTTAAACCCTCAAAAACTCTATTTTTGATGCACTTACCCTGCGAATGGGGGGGGGGGTGCAAAATCCTATATTATTTTCCTTCATTTTCCTTTTTTTCTTTTTGCGTTTTTTACGCCCCCTCAAAGTGCCGCCCGTGGCACTTGCCCCCTTGCCCCCTCCCCCCCCCCCCCAGATACGCCACCGTGTAGGCCTATAAGATATCTAAATCACTTATTCGGTCAACTCGCTTACATGCCCAGTTTGTTTGCCTTCCCAAACTTTTCTGTATTTAAATATACGAGTGGACGCAGCGAGCGAGGAAAAAATTACACTTTTGATATACGCCTCAAAGATATCTAAACAGTATATGTGATCACCCTTCTGCCAAATGCTTTTGTGCTTTTTGGCTCGAGCTCGCCATTCAAAACCATTCTGTTTCTGCGAACGAGCGAAGCGAGCTACTGATAAAATTTCTTTATTTTATTCAAAATGTAGAATTGTCACCAAAAATAAACCAGATGATTTGGATAATGTACGTCTTCCTGCAGAATTCGAGGATACGGTAGTTTGATACCTCGCTCCCAAAATATTATTGTATTTGGACATGTTGCTGAGGGAATAAGTGTGCTTGCTGCTCGAAAATAATTTGTTTTTAGATTTCATGAGCGAGTGTAGCGAATAGTATATCATGAGATAGAAAGACAAACCAATTTCCTTTCATTAGAGTAGTAATATAACTGGCGTATGTTGAAATACTTAAAATGCGAGTGGAAGGATATTATAATATTATACATAGGGACAAGATGCAAATCAAGTTCTTTTAAACCGGCACTGATTACGAGACTAAAAATGCAAGCGAGCGAGAGCTTTCAGGTTCTTTAAAAATACTATGTTTCTTTACTCACTTGTCCCTATTTCTTTCCTTCTTTTTCATTTTTAGGGGTTATCAACGGGCTATGTCATTTTTTTTGACAGTGAATTTTTGTTGGGTATGATAGTACAGGCCACCCTCTACCTAAAATATTTTGTGTGTGTGTGTGTGGGGGGGGTATATCCCCATCCCCCCCCCCCCCCGATCGACACCCATGTAAACGCCATTTCAAACCTGAAAAGTTGTATAATAAAGCACAGAATAAAAGTTGGACATGCAGAACAAACAAAGTCATTTTCATTTTTGCCCCACAGACCGAGATTCCCCAAAATACATTTCCCTAAAGAGGTAGAGCACGATGTAAATTCAGGTCCAATTCAACCTGGCGCCTGTATGTATTTAAATTAAGCATCTGAATTAGACGAAGTGGCGCAGCCTTATGTAACACGACACTTACTTCTAATTACGATGTAAACCCACTCCTTCCACTGTGTAAGCTCATACCCACAACATAGATAATCGTGATAATGAGGTTCAGGGAAAAGGGATTAAAATATGCTGTTTGAAGAAAAGCGCCACAGAGATTCAGTACTTTCTTGGTTGTATCTGACATTTCGTCCACTGTAAATGTAAACCTTGGTATACGATACTTACAGAGTTTGGTTCCAAAGAGGGATACCATCAACCATGTCCATGAAAGTGAATTCAGAGACTCACCCCCCCCCCCCTTTTCAAATGTTAGTTTCCACTATAGATTTGAAATGTAAAGGAGGTGCCATTGTCCAGTGGTTTGCGCTTGACTGGAAATGCTTGAGTCTCTGGAGACGCAACGATCGGGGGTTCGATCCCCGGCACGGCACTTGATGTGGAGCAAGGCATTTCATCTACATTGCTCTGTTATCGTGCACCAAATAAATTAGCTTGCTATACATGCTATTGTTACCAACGAGTGTATGTGTGTGTAAACAAAAACTAAAACAAAACAACAACAAAAAACTCGATCCAAATGTAAAGCTGTGTAGCGCGATCGTAGAATAATATCCCTAAAACCTAGATATGATGTATATAATTATTGTAACGTCTTAATTACTTGAAAAAGCTGTTTATCCGGTATTACTTTAGAAATTGACTCATGCGCTATCATACATGTACACACAGTGCATAAAAGAGGCAAACTGAGTCGGGGGGGGGGGGGGGAGGTGGGGATGTTTCATAAAGCTGTTGTAAAATTACGACTGACTTTACGAACGACTTGAATACGGCAAGCCAATTGGGATTCTCAGTCATTATAAATCGATTCAGTTTTATTAGAAATATGCAGATGTATGTTAACATTACTACTGTTTACAAACATTCTATTGCGAAGTATTTTGTACAACAGTTTAAGAGAGCTTATGGGAAATGCAGTCACACTCTGTCAAAATGTCAGGAAAAATTTGGGGCATCCGATTTGGCACTTCATATTCAAGTTCGTAAAGTCATGCGTAACTTTATAAAAAGCTTTATGAAACACCCCGAGGAGTTGTCCCCCCCCCCCCCGCCCAGGTCTGAAGGCCGGTCAATGTTCGGTCTTATGGCTGCGTTCATTAAATCAGAGGGCCGCTCACATCGACATTCCCCAACCAAATTTCAGCACATTTGGATCTGGATGGCACTGTTGTTCTCGGATAGTAGGTCAGTTCCAGGAAAATAAAACCACTTGTTACATAAATGCAGGACTTATTCAAGGCTGATTTCGTTGATAAATGGTCCAACTTTCACTGTCCCCTTTGGAATTTCTTTCTTTTTTTCATTCGTCCAGCCCCTCTCTTTCTTTCTGTTGGCGCGTGCGAGTGGAGTGTATGTGTGAGGGTGTGCGCGTTTGTTTTATGTGTGTGTTCTCCTAAACAGTGCTTACTGACAAATCCTTAGAAATTACTGGCTTGGTCAAGAAGGTTCTAGACTTGCAACAAAGTTTAGATTTAATCAGAAATAAAAAGCGCATCAATGTGTGATAAAAGAGCCAATGATGATTACCCCAAAGTAACTATTTATACTCTAATTTGTAGGGTTTTAACGCCAGGAATACATAACTGTGTTTAGGAACTTTAAAAAGTGCCAGTAATTACTGGCTTCTCAAATTTAGGGATTTTTTTTGAAATTCTGGCGAAAGTTACATGTAATTTGATGTAATGCATGTCTCCGGTGACAAAAACAACAACGATAATGTATTAAAAAGAATTAGCCTCGACGACAAGGACAATACATCAACAGCAACAGCAACAAAACAAGATCTAGCAGGGTCTGACCCACCAGATACAAGAAAGAGTTTAAACGTCATTGGGGAACATACCAGAACGGATATTAATGCATAAGACAAAGAGATAGTGATTCTTTTTTGTTTTATTTACTTTTTGTGTATACATTAATACAACAAAACATTTCATTAAAGTTTTAAACATCACATTTACATAAAGATACTTTTAAAATAAATCTTTATCATTATCACTTTTCTACACTGGATGGAACATTTGAGCGGTATATGGATAACATCGAATAATGGACATCATGGTATTAGGAAACTTAATTCTCAGGTTTGCATCTAGTAAACAGACAGATCATTACCATTTCAAAATACACTATCGGCGTTTGGAACATTTTCATTTCATAATTTTTAGTCATCAGCATTCCGATTGTGACATCAAAATAATCAAGAATTCATACATGTATATGACGGATGAAATTTTGTTTATTCTTTGTCATGTTTGGCGTGCTCACGTCTCCTGTGAAAAGCGCTGCCCCTGGACTTCAAAGTTTTTCGAAAAGCCTTGAAACTTTATAACTAAACACGAATCAAGTTATATAAGCTACGAACTACAAAAGTGAAATACAATACAGCATAATACCAACCAGTGCACTATGATCGGTAGTGTATGGATTATGCAGTTGGGTAATATATTTTAGTTCACTTTGTGAAGTCACACACCTTTTTACTATATTGCGTAGGCGTGTAATGCAGTAAAGCCGGTGGAACCTTTGTAGTTAAACTAACAAAAAATGTTTCTTATACTGAGAGCACAAACATAAAAAGCCAGCTAGACCTTTTTCAGTAATACAAGCAGAAACTTACTTCCTGATTCTGCAAACAAACTGAAGGCATGATTTTCGACTTTGTTCCAAAATATATGTGAAGGTTTCTTTGTTTGTTTGTTTTTAGTAAGAACAAAATCATTTGAACACATATGTATATTGTTAATCGAACATTTAAAAAAAACCAAATATCATTATTATTTCATTACAAACCTAGACAAGATCTATCCAAAGTAAAAAAGAAAACTTACGGAAATTATCATGGAGTTGCTGCAGATGAACATGACTGTGTAAATTTTTAAAAAGGTATCTGGGACACTACTAAAAAAAAAGACCAGCTCAGACCAATCTTAATATGTTGAAGATTTGGATTTGCGCCACAGAGTAACCCTTACTCACCTTGTAATTTAATTGACGGGCTTGTAAGACAGAAATGCAAAGTCTCATCTCTAAAGCTGATATTATCAACTCATTATCATGCTGGTATATTATCATGATCATACCCAAAACGATGGTGTTAAATTGGTGTTAAATCAACACCACTGGTGTTAATATAGGACAACTCTGATGGTGGTGTTGTCCTACATGTATATAAACACCAATGGTGTTGATTTAACACCAATTAACACCACCGTTTTTGCAGTGTGCAGAAGAAAATTGCTCTAAAGTAATTTTGTACCCCTGGATTACCTAAGCTAAAAATTAATCTTAGCTAGACTCGAAAGTTCAGCTTTGACCAGAAAGATAGACAGAGAGAGAGAGAGAAAGAAAAAAAGAAATAAGGAATTTTGGTTCATCCCAGGTCAAAACTCTGAAATCAATTTTTTCACAAGGAACCCTTGTAAACGTTGAATATCTCATATTCCCATCCAATTTCAGCTAGAGTGTGATTACTTTCTGTGCCTCTTGAACAAACGCAAAAGGATGAAATTCAAAATACCAGCAACTTTTCTCCCTTTTTTGGACGATATAGAACAAAAATATTCAAATTACAGGTAAGTCTTGACTGAAAGACCATCAGTGGAAATCATTACTGATACTAAGCGCCCCTCTCCCCTTTATATCATTATCTTAATTGCACCCCCAAACAATTTGATTTAAGCATAACGAGTTACTACCTTTAAAGTTTTCCCATTTTGAGGAGGAGCTAAATTCATGTTCTTCAAAACAAAGCTACGAACAATATCAATGACATTATACACCTCTAATGAACACAGTATATGCTTATATCCGCTTATATATTTTGATTAAACACTTATTTCATACAAATATCAGCTAAAGGATTAACAAAGAATCCTGATACCAGTTGAGGCGATGACAATGAGAGTATGTAAATGCTTGCATTTTGGATGTAGCCATAGTGGCTGAACATAAAATGATTCCCACTGAAAATACTGCGTTTGCGCGAAGGAAATCCTACTCGTGTGTTGATGGGACAAAAATGGTAATCACGGTAATTCTTTAGAGTCAACACACACTTCTACAGTAGACAGAAATACTCAATGGGGAAAAAAAAATATTTCAAAGCATACTATACATTTCGATCTTGATAAAATTCATATGAAAGAATATATCGGCAAAAAGAAATCAAATCATCAGACCAATAGAAAAAATCTTGAATGTTTTTTTTTTTCCAATTTAACTTATTTTTTCTTACATTTGAAAGCTATTTGTATATTACTAATACACGTTATATATAGAATTCTTTTTTTTTCTTTTAGTAGTATAACATAATCAATAACCTGTACAACCCTGGATGATACGTTTTTAATTCAAAATGAAGATTGAAAACAAAAACAAATTGAGATGAAGTTTTAATAAACACTTTAAAGAAAAAAAAAGAGGTTAGTACTGATTCCATAAGAGGGAATTTTACAGCTTATTTTACTCTTCTTAAGTAAACAAAGTTAACTATTTTGAAACCTCGGACTAGGGGCGGCTGAGCGTCTTTCAAAGTTGGGTCACTTTTTTTAGGGTCTTTTTTTTTAAAGGGGGCACTTAAAGGGTGAACACAAGAACAGTTGAAGAAGGAAAAACAACATTTTATGGCGTTGAATACGCTGTGAAGGATCATTTTCGATATATGTTTTTCTAATATTTACATAATAACTACTTTGCAGTAGTGAAGACTGCTCTGATTACTCGTTTGCGAAGTGAGCGCGCAAAAAATACTAAATATATATTTGCTGAAGACCACGGCATTTGAATCATTTGCAGTGGTTTATGGCTCTTCTCCATCATTCATCCAATAACTCGGTCGTTTTTCCTTGTCGACCAAGCTATGATTTTCAATGCATCTTGGAGGCCTCATCATGACCGATATTTTATTCTGAAAAAAATGGTCAAACTGAAAAAGAGTTTGAAATTTAAGCACAACCTAGACATGAATGGGAGAATGGGTAAGACTATATGGTTACAACACTGAACACATTTGATTAGCCTTGCCTGAGAAATAATATGTAAATGCGAGCTCGCTTTGAAAAAAATATCACCATTCCTTCAATTTCAAGCAGGGGCACCGTTTTGGGGCGTTGTGCCCCGAACTCTCGCCTCCTATTCCCAACCCCAATCGTAAGGAAAATGGCAAGAATTAGAAAGCAAAAGAGGAACTTAAAGAACAAATGGGTGTGTATCAAATTTAGAATGGGGCACATGCCGGAATGGAAAAAGGAAACAATAGGAAACAAAAAGGGCACCCACAGCACGTTAACAGAAGGAGAAATGAGACATACTAGAAAGGAAAAGGGTCATGTATCAGATTTCAAATGGAGCTTGCCCATGTGGTAATGGAGAACTTATCAGGGGTAAAAGGGGGCACTCAGCAGATGGGCACTGTTACAACCAAAAATGTGCAGTCAAAAGGGGCTCTCATCATATTTCAATAGAGGCATTCATTATAGAAAGGAAAAGAAAGCTATGAAACGAGGGAAAGGATCACTAATTTGGTGTAAAAGGGGGGCTGTTGTATGATTTAAGAAGTGCAACTTATCTGAAATGAAAAGGGGCACTTCCCTTAACGTGAAAGGGAACGTATTTTTTAAAAGAGGAAAATGGCCCTTGAAAGAAAAAAAGGGGCACTTGAAAGGGGCACTTTTGGGATGCTTGGAAAAGTGGCGGGCACTTTGCCCTCCTGTCCCCAACTCCGACGCCCCTGCAAGGCTCAGACTAATCTTTATTGGGCATTGGATTGTTATGGAAATAAGTTAATAAATCCATTCCTAATGAAAGTTTAAAACAGATTTACTGAGAGTGCAAATTATGGACAGTGTTCCCTACATAATTATAGAGAAAACATCACAAAATCACAATGAAAATATGGTATCTTGGTCGATGTGCAAATTAAGGCATTCCATTTGGAAATACATCTTCTGGTAAATATAAACAGTTCAATGATAAATACACATTTTCTTCGAAGTATAAACTACACATCCCAGTATTTGTGTTCTTTCAGACACAGCCGACTTTCTTCAAATTCCAGGATCGCACGTACTTAATTCAATATAAAAATAAATAACCGCCTTTTGAAAGTCAATTTGTCTTCCAGTAAATTCGCATTCAGATCGACTCGTCATCCCGAGTAAACTTTGATAGCTTGAAGGTACTAACTGAACCCATTGCGTTTTGTGCAGAGTGGCAGCAGGACGCAAACAACCTCTTGAAATGTTTTTTGAAGCTTGTCGTTGTAAAGGCATACACAAAGGGATTTACGCACGAGTTTGCGTAGACGAGGCACAAGGCGAAGAGGTTGGCGAAACCAAAATAGACGTTGTTGGCCGTCATGTGAAAGCTGGTGTCGAACTCTTTCCACAGTCGAAACACATGGGTAGGTAACCAACAGATGGCGAAGAGCAACACGATGATGAAGACCATGCGGGTGATTTTCCTTTTGCGGCGGATGGAGCGTTCCTGTGCCTGGGCACTCTCCGTGCCTTGGGTGGCCTTTCGCCACACCTGGACTAAGATGTTCACATAGCAGACAAGAATGATAGTCAGTGGTAGCACATACATACTAAGGGTGGTGAAAATGTGGAAAGCGTTGGAACCGCTTCTCGTGGAAAAGTTGGTGATACAGTCTCCGTACTCGGATATGGTTGAGGAGGTTGCAACCGGAGCTTGGAGAATAAATGATCCTGTAACGAAGAGAGAGAGAGAGAGAATCAATCAACAGTCACTGACTATCAATTCCCTATTTGTCATGGATCAAAACCCTGGGTGGCCACAATGTTTGATAAGAAGTATAGGATAGATGTACACTATACGCGTGCCGAAATTTGTACATTGTAAATTGTTTGTAAATTGTATCATGTGTAATGTGGAATAAACTGTATTGAATGAACTGAAAGTTATGTGACGTAGACGGGGCTTTGTACAACAACGTTCCCATGACATATGTAAAGTGCTCGCCGCCGCTGAATATCATTTATATGAATACACATTGGCGCGAAAAGGTATGATCTAGGTCTATTTTTTGAGAAGGAAAATTCCACACATTACTAAAACTAGACCGAAAATGTTAAAGATGAACTTAAACCCTTCCCGTGTTTAGGTTCATATCTATATTATAAGCTGAACGACAAAAATGTACAACATACTCTGACGAAACTCTGCTTACAGTATTAAGTTATCCATATAGAATCCACCGCCCCCCCCCCCCATGACATCTATCACGTGAACTTGTTAAAATCATTTTAAGCACTGAGAACTCAACAATACGTCCTGAATGATTAACAAAAATCATTAATGTCATGATTACATATTCGTGTTAGTTCAAATAAAACTCCTACAATTTACTTACCTGCCCAAATGAAAATATTCGTAATGACAGTTTTTCTAATTGTTCTGGTTTTCCTAGACTTGACTGCGTGGACGATAAGGTTGTAACGATCTATTGTCATCGCCGTGAGTGTGAGGCACGTAGCTTGAACAGTAACCTGGAGAGATCATGAAAGATGAATACAGAATGAGTCCATTATAACCTGTTGTCTTTTCTCCAATTCTAAAGAATAAATCAAGTAAATAGAAGGGCGTTTTTCTGCTCTGTTCATACGCAATCATCAGTTCTTATTTAAAGGAGAATGAAACCCTGGGAAAACAAATCAGCTTTAATTAAGAAAGAGAGGAATAAGAGAAACAATTAAAAAAGTACCATCGAAATCGGTTACGAAATAAGAAAGTTATGAAAGTTTAAAAAGTATCGATTTACTTTCTACATGTTCTGTGGCGATTCTAAAATTGGCAGTTTGCTTCACCTGCCATTTTGAAGCAACAAATTTGAGGATCGCCACTGAAAGTAAATCGAGACTTTTTAAACGTTTATATCTTTCTCATTTCGTGACCGATTTTGATAGAGAGTTTTTAAATTGCTTCTCTCTATCCTCCTTTTTTCATAAAATTGATTTTTCTCCAGGGTTTCCATGGTTTCATTCTCCTTTAATAGTTTATTATCATGTATGATTTTACTTTGAATTTGATGTATTTTTCTAATTATTATGTTTAAGAGTTACAGAAACGTCGAACATATGGATTTTCTTTAATCTTCATTATACCTTGCAATTAACCCTTTAGCTGCTGGAACCGGGTAACCCTTGTATTAGGCCTATTGGAGTTTGGGAATTCAGTAGTTACTGAGTTTGATTGGATATTTGTTTGTTCTTTTCAGTGAATCCGTTAAAATCTCTCATAAGAATTCATATCAAAGTGGTTAGCGAAACTGATTCCACTGTAGGAAAACATAAAACTCATCATCTACAGTTAAAGCACTAAACTAATTGTATCTTTGAATAGGAAAGTTTTTACATACAAACATAATATAATTGATTCCTTTGCAGACGCTGAGAGGTATCTCTGTGGTGATAACTATGGCCGAGGGAATGGCGCACATCGTCAACATGGCCACATCTGTAGCAGCTAAATTGGCTAGGAAGTAGTTCGTAACGGTTTGCATGTCTCTGTGTTTGAATATGATATAGATCACCGTGGAGTTTCCAATGATCCCAATTACTGCTAGGAGAATTGGCAGAGTTATGTAGAGAACTGTCATGATTTCGTTCAACTTTGATGATATTGCGGTGTCGTTGTAGATGTAGTAAGACGAATAGTAGATGGAGTAGAGGGACTCGAGGTCGCTTTCGTTGTACCCCTGGGCGTTCGGGTAATCCGCCGCCATATTCATCCTCATCATGGTAGCTACGACTTGACATGCGAAGTGGACAATGACGACAGGTACGATGGCGACTGTAGCAACCCGCTAGTTGCTGGTCCTAATGCTTTAATTAATGGACACCTAGCAACTTTGGAATGTGTCGAAAAGACCAGTCGTACTGAAGACGATGAAGCGTTGTCAAGCGTCGAAACGTTGAGGAGCCTCTATGTCGAATACCAAAGATAACGCTATTGGAGGCATCACTAGAAAGTGACTGCAAGTTTCTTGTGCCGAGTATCGAATGAAGCTGCTTCTCATTAAGCATGCTTCTTAAATCCTTGTCGTTCCAGACTGCAATGACGTGATAAAGGAAGCCATAGAAGAAACCATCACCTCTGCATGCACACCAGGAGTTTTTTCGCTAAAAATTACAAATAAAACAAAGAAAATAGGTTACAACAAACATATTGTCACGAAATGAGATTTATTTTGTGTGGAATTATGTCTGGAATCAGGAAAATCATTCGTCTTTCAGTTAATTTTCAGTAAGCATCGTCATAGATTGCGTTATTCCAGTTAAACGGACGAGTAGTAATCGTTTCAAGTAAATGATCGAGTTCGCATGTTTTAGACAGTTTTGGATTAGTAACAATTTATTAAAGCATTTTGCTAAAGCTTTTGTAGTGGATTATTATTGATCATAGTAAACGCTTTAATTTGCTATATCATTCATCTAGATCAAGAATTGGTAACTGTAGTTATTACGTAATGTTTGTTCATGTGTTATATAAAATTGTCACTAGGAAGATTGTGCACAAAATAAATGAACATATAGTAGGAGATTTTCTGCGGTCCCTCGAACTCAGGCTGGGGTCTGAAGGAGTACTGTAGCGCTAAGCTTACTAGGGGTCATTGCATTGTACGTGATTCAGGCTATGTTTGGTTTGTAACCAATAAATTTGTGCAAATAAATGATTTACATGACTGTTTGCACATCTGCCCATTGTTACACCTGGAGTGGATTTTTAGTCTCAGGCTACGACCGTGGGTAGAATTGAGTGAGTTTGGCCTTTTGTCGTCAGGCAAAAGACAATACCAGGGTTTGCCCATTGGTTTGGTCGGATCTGGTCGTCTAGTAGCAGACCTGGTTGTGGTCTGGTCGTATGCAAGCAGACTGGTAGCTGCCTGGTGGTAGTTCACATTAGCAGATAAGTGGTCGTCTGGTGGTGTAGCTACATGCGGGCTGGTGGTCGTCTGGTGGTGCACTACGGATCTGTAACTCTCTGATAGTGCCGAACAGAACCAGAAGTGGTGGTGTCAAAGTCAATAGGGACAGTATACCTCTGCCAAACGGATCCACAGCCAGAAATTAAGAAGCCCGACCTGGTAGCCTACCAGCAGCAGGCATCCTGACAGATTTGGCTGCTTGGCAGCAAGATACTAGTCACCCGGTTTCGTCACAGTATTTTTCACCAAAGACGTCATATATGCAAATGATAAATATGTATTACTTCTCTCTTGGAAGAAAAGGTTAATATATTTGACATTTAAAATGATTTTGTTTAAGTTATGAATTTAGAAGTAGTGTCATACTAAAATTCTCTTTTGTTTTCTGGCGAGCTTTAACAAATATTTCACATGGTCTGTCTCGATATTGTCACAGAAAGGGAAACTCCTTTTGGGACAAATGGGAAGAATTTGCACGTCTTCGTACATGTGCATGCCTGTGCATTGATCTAGACACCAAAAACTATTTGAGGGACCTGAGCAGGTAAAACTTTAATCGATTTAGTAATTATTGTAAACTGACAGGCATGATAGGGCCGTTGTGGAAAGGTTCTTTCACTGACATTGCTACCCTGCTTAATGAAGAAAACTGCAAATGAAAATGAATGAATTAATAGAATAGATAAGACTAAGCGATTTTTAAATTGTGTAATGTACATCCTGCTCCTGGCCCAACACTTAACTTTATCCTCATACCAAGTCTTAGCCTCATACTGAGTCTTACCCTCAACCACACATAATCAAAGACATGGGCCCATATTCATAAAACTTTCATGGGCCTAGTCGTCAACTATCTGTGTACTGTAACCTATGTAATTAGTTGACAACTAGCTTAGTAAGGTTTCATGAATATGGGCCCAGATCGCACTTTGATCCCTGAACATGTATAACTTGAAAATGATACAGAAATTCACATTTATTTCCCACTGAAACAATAACAATGTGTTCATAATGTACATATATGCAGTATATGTTACTGTGAAGGAGACGAACACCTGTAGAACTGAGCTTGTGTTGGGGATGCCGAATAAATTATTACAATTCTAAAAATCATATTGATATAAGGACTTCGTCATAGACATAATTTAGAGTTATCAGACGAAGAAAATTTGAGATGAAGATGAGACGGATTACAAAGAAAGAGTAGACGATGGCATTTGCTTCATTAAATCTTACCGAATAACAGAATCACGCCTTGTAGTAAAATGTGATCTTTGTCTTGTCAAATAATGCGATTTAAACCTAAATTTTCGTGGTTTTGTCTCTCTTTTTCTTCTCACCATTTCCCCATGCTTTTCTCCCATCTCGTCTTCTCAATTCTTCTTTCTTTTCTCTTATTTTTGATTTTTTTAGACTCCATCGTTTCACACCTTACAACAAAAAACAACATTCCGCATGTTGCTTATATCCCTCTTTTCTCATTATAAAAAACCCAATTCTTATCTGAAAAAGTTTTCGACGCCATTTTAGTTGCGGATGATGAAGACGATATCTGCTTTCCAATGACACCTTACTTTTAATAGGACACCGTCTTATTTTGATAGAAACATTGCCCCAACTATTATTTGTCCCAGATAGTTATTATCACACTGCTTTCCTTCTCCTACAAAGGAATATAACGAGGAGTCCCTCTGTCTTGGGGTGAAAAATTAGGTGTTGGAGTGGCCTCCCTCCGTCTGGTGAAGAGGCTGAGGGTAAAGCTGAAACAACAGCTTAATCGGTACTTTAATCATACGAATTGGGTCAGCTTCGTATATTCTAAATAACACACTGGGCTGACCTAATACTGCCTCGAACGGTACATAGGGTTAACGATCAGAATAAAAATCATGAAGTAAACTAATTGTCACAAGGGGGGGGGGGGGAGTCTTATCATTTGGACATTGGCGTAAGTCAGGGGGATGGGGGATATAACCCCCTCCCACTTTTTCGAGAAGGGGGGGGGGGGGATGGCATGTACAAATATCCCCCACTTTATAAGGAAGAAATGATATTTTAATTAATCAATTAGTAAAATTTTTGATAATCTGTCATAAACGACCATCATACATTATTCTAGAATTTTCATTTGGAAATGTGATTCAAAACCAGAAGAAAGTGGTTATTTTTGGCTCGCTCGCAAAGTAAATATTAAAATGTGTGTAAGGCGGTCTGTGCGGGTGGGTGAGGGTTGTGTTTATACTTAAGCGTGAGTTCGACAGAAAAAAAAAGTCGATCATCCCCTCCCCCACTCCTCAAAGTGGATTTAAGCCGGTGCATCTGGGGGTACTCAGTGAAGGAGGTTGTGCGGTTGGGGTGCAGGGACCACCAATATTTCATTTCTAGTCTTATCTTGTCTACATTTTTCTTTTCTTTTGGCTATAATATGCTTCACGGATAATACGATGCTCTCATGAATAATGCTAGCTTACCTAAGAACAATTTACCTCTTATTAAAGAATGGAGTACTTTAATGAGAAGCAAAATGTGTTGTTTTGACTTTAAGCTTTGTGCTACCACATTTTGCGGCCTACGTAAAACATGGTAAAGGGCTTTTCGAGATCTCTGGTTTTATGCTGAATATACCATTTTAAAACATGCAGTTCTTGAGTAACTGCCATTTTTCTGAATAAACCAGTGAAAAGTTGAGAACAAATACCCTCATAGTATCGAAAAATTCGCAGATTTTATGAAATTTGCTCCTTTCTACGTGCTACCAATTAACGTCAGACTCTAAAAAGGGGAAATAATGAGCATTAAAAATACTGCGCAATACATTATGGTATGTAGCATTGAGAAAAACCTAATCTTTATAAGTGAACCCCAAAATATGCTTCTAAAAAGGTACCTACGGAAAGCTTAAAATCATTAGAGAACATAAAAACTAAATATTATTTTTGCTGTTAACCAAATGCTCTGCTTTATTCACTTTGTATACTGGCAAAAAAACGAATAAAGGATAGGAAAAGGCTTTGATGTTTTCGAATTCTCGTTACCCATCTTCTCGCAGCGGAATGTTTTTTCAGGGGGTACTGAGGGAATTCCTTTTATGAAATTGGAATTTTCACGGTTTGCTTTTCCGATATATTTTTTCTGTCATCATGGGATTGCCAATTTCTTTATGGCGAATAGATTCTAGAAATGGCATTATCCGGGCATAACATTTTTCATCGCCATTTTGCTATGAAGGAAAAAAAAAGTGTCTCATAATGTAGCCTAAAGGTCAGCTTTGTCCTGGCAACTGACCCTCTGCCATTACTTGGCCTCAACAAGTTTTCATTCTAACACTGTTCATAAAGCTCATAATGTAAAATTTAGTCTGCATTAAAATACAATTTATTTTCTTTTTTCACCACTTTTAGTCAAGGATTTTCAAAATTTATTGAGAATATCCAACTCATTCTTTCCGAGAGCGTTGAAATGTTATAAAGAAGTATGATGAAAGCACAGGTAAAAACTCAGGAATCGTTTCATATACATTTTCAGAATTAACTTTGCTATCGATCTCTTTCCATTGTCCAAAAATTGTTTCGATGTAGAAAAAAGAAATTACATGTAAGGACCACAGCAAATATTCGTATTACCTTTTAAATTTGGTTAGAATAAGGCGACGCTGTGACGTTACAGAGCTAACAGTCTGGATAAAAGTAGACACATAATCAGTACACGCATGCCAGTCTATTGCAACAACCTAACTTGGACGGTGTGCATTCCTTTTTGCTAATGACTCTTTTTCTTCGATATTGTCATTTTCATTACCATCGGTCTAAAAACAAAACGGGATACCATCTGAGTCGAAATATTCTGCTCATGTCAAGGTTAAACTAACATGAATAGATAACAGAAAAGTTCCCTGAACTGAAAGAAAAGACACAACTCAGACACCCAGTCGCGAGTTTTATTGTAGCTTTTAAACGTCATTATCTCATGTCACTTTTGATTGTAAAATGTAGTTCTCCTTCGATACATGCAAAAACATCATGATGTCCATGTTGAATTCTAGCAAATTATGGAGGAAGAAGAAAGGTACAATCTTAGAAAAAAAATGTGCCTTTTAGAACCCCCTTTTTGTCCCATATTTAGAACCCTACCGAAAAGGGGTTCTATAAAAGGGTTCTTTATATCTGCAAGAACCCCAGAAAAGGTTCCACGCCTTTAGGATCTTTCAGAGAACCTATAATGGTTCTTTGAAGAACCTTTCAAGGTTTTTAAATGTGGGGCAAGAAAAGGTTCTTATCAGCACAATTTTTTTAAACGAATGAATACAATAAAATCCACGTACAAATTCATTTATTTGCAAGGCATTATGCTAAATTTAGTTACACGTGAAAAAAAAAGATAGGAGGTGAATGGGAGGAGACTACTATCTAGAGAAATCATGGCACAGTCGTAAAATCGAGCGACATGATTTGTAGTTGATTCCATCATCAGGGTCCTGTTACGAAAATACCAAACCGGCGCTTGGGAAAACCCCCATGAAGTCCTCCTGAAATACAATTCATCATGCAGACAAACATGGAATAAAGAGATGGAATATCATTTCCTTTCCAGTCGTTGTTATAGTTTTGTTGTTGTTGTTGTTTCATGGGGAATGGGTTTGATGGATTGAAACAAAGGTCATTGCCTTACTCTCAGTAAGCTTAAGCGGTCGTACTTCATGATCTGCAACCCACCCCCCTCAGTTTAACGTTCATAATTGGAAAACATGTTAATCAGAATGTTCTATGCATTCTCCTTTCCTTCAATTTTTCTTTATCCTTTATGTCATATATTTTACCGAAGGCTTTAGTAGATATAAAGAAAAGGAAATAAATGAAGAAAGAAAGGACGAAACAAGGAGAGAAAGAGAGTACTGGAAAATAAAAGGATAACAACTGTACAAATTACTTATAACGGTTGCACCTCGACTGGTAATTTACCGCATCTTTTACGTTTCTGGTTCCCCCTTTCACACTATCTCTCTCTCTCTCTTGGCGTCATTCCAAATACTGACGAAAGAATCCTCCGGTTTGGAGCTCAGTTCGACCGGTAATTATGGTAATTATGTCAACTACCATGTAATGATGTTACGACCTCCTTTCCTGATCTTGCAAAAAAAAAAAAGGCAAACGACAAACTGATATATCTTATAAAAGTCAAATGAAGAAGGAATTGTGAAGAGTTATCGGAAAGGACGTGGCCTACAATACATAACCTTATTCTCTCACATCTTCACCCATTACTGCAGTGTTACTTGGGACAAAGTTGTGTCTCTCTCTATCAAAGAGGCTCACTTGTGTAATTAATTGTATTTCCCGTTATCCAGTTATCCCTCTAACCAGTACAAATAAGGGACAGTGTGCTTTGTATGTTGGATGAAATAGGTACTTCTGCTACAAGTACCGATAAGATGCGACGTGAACTCCACATTGTCTTTGATCCAAAGTAACGTATTACCATTACTTGGGAGTATTAAATACTAAGTTTGTTTGACAAATGCAGGTAACCTTATTAGGATGTGGCATTGAGTTTTCTTTATGTGATATTGCCTCCTACCCCCGAAATAAAAAGAAAAAAAGTTTCCGGGAAAAAAAAATGAAGAAAAAAAATCCATTTTTATGCGTTTCCAAAGCTTTAGGAAATTATTTGTATATTTCATTTTGTTAATTTTTCTGCATTTTTTTTTCTTGTTTGTCATGTTTGTGTTGGTTTTTTTGTGTGTTTCAGATTCAAGTGATGGCAAATAATTAGGTACCCTCTTGTACAGCATCATACACACTATGATAACAACACATTTGACTACGCCTTCATTTCATAGCTTGCTAATCTCAGGTTTTATGGGCGATGATGCATGGATAATTGGCAATATGATGGCCAAATTGAGATATAATTTGGCGGTGACTATATTCGCCGCCATTTAATATTAAACGGAAGATTGGCTGCACTGTCATAATATTTGGGAGACAATCGTCTTTCGACGGCTTAGCTACTCGAATGGCCATCCATAGTGCCGGAGGCTGTGATTCTAGGAAGCGTGCACAATTCAATTCTAGGGGCTATAACAACACATAGCTTTGCTTGTAGGATGAAACAAAAAGATATGAAAGAATCTTACAAACATGACAAACTAAGAGTTCACTTCTGTCTAAACTTCACTTGATCATGTTGATGAATGAGGTTCTGAGATTTTTCATTCAAGAGATTAATTAATGTTCTGATAATCATTTCCCTTGGTAGATGGATGCAACAAGATAATCACCAAAGCTGATATGGTTCAGAAAATAATCTTACTATGATTACAACAACAAAAATTTTTACATTTGTAGCAGTCAGCAAAAACTGCGTGGCAATGAAAGCATCAAACAGTTGTCTTAATAATCTATCATCACTAAGAAATAGTGGTTCAAATTTGCATAGATTGGCATAATATTTACCGAATCTCCCAAATGAAAAAAAAAAATCATTCGCAGTAACAATGCACGGTACAATTAAACTCACAATATCATACGAACACAGAAATAAGGAGAGCATTGGAATCAACTCGTAGTCGTGTTCTCTTCTTGGTCAGCACTTGCACTCGGATACCATTATTTTCTGCCATAAAATGGCGTAGGTCACCTTTAAGACGTTACATGGTTGGCTAGCTACGTTTTGCAGGGTTGTATTATCAAACATCTTATAAGGCACCTTCAGAAGACCTACGATCCCCGGCAAGTGCGGGAATATTCAAGTGGAACGATGATGATAATGTGCAGAGCAAATGAAGAGAGAACAGTGAAGATATATGACTCGAGGCCCCTTCCACCCCCACCCCACCCCCTCCGCTCGGTTCACATTTGTACCAAGTACATTTGTACCCTTCCGTGTAATCAGCAATGGGTACGTGTTTGCATGAAGTTTTAATGTTTTATTGATAGGAAGTGGATCAACTTTATCCTATTTGCACTGACACGACTGACTTGTGATGCGATGCAATGAATGCGATGTTGCTGCTGCTGCTTCTGGTGGTGGTGGTGATGATGATGGAGGCGACGAAAGAGAAGTGGGAGAAAGAAGTAGAGAATAAGGAGACGAACGAAGACGACGGCGACGAAGAAGAAGTAATATGTGGAGGAGGAGGAGGAGGAAAAGAAGAAGAGGACGCACCACTTCATTATGACAATCATCATCATCAAACTGATTGACTCGATCAAAGGGAAAAAAAGAAATATGGATAATCCATAATATCTGTATGTATTTTAGGTAAAAAGAAAGAGAAAGAGGGAGGGGGGGGGGAGATATGGACGGAGAGGGGTAGAAGGAATGAGAGAGGCGACAGCGGAAGCCTTAGCCTATTTTTAGAACCTTATTTGAACCATGTTCTTAACATTTTAATCATAGTAAAAATCAAATATGCATCCCCTTTCTTTCCATGCTATCTGTCAATAAGCCATTGCGATCACACTATACCGGAGGACTGTCAATTTCCCCTGACAACACTACAAATACATTCTGGCGGGAAAACCTGTGTAGATTTAGACACGATCGTCTGCTTCTCCGGGGCTCTCTAAATATGGGATCGTATTTACCGAACGCATCGAGTGCTAGTCATGCTATCAAACCTTTACCTCAAAATTTCAGTTTCTCTCACCCTACAGTCCCAGTGCTCTTTCAGCTTTCAACTGCCATCTTTGATGGAAATATACTTGAGTTTTCAATGAGTCATCACTAACACCTCCAAACTGAAGTAAAACGCAAAAAGAGATATCCATTTTAGGACTTAATACTCGACAGACTCCATTGTTTAAGAAAAAAAAAATATCACAATTCCACGGGGCCATATAGCTTTACAAAAAAATAAAAAAATAAAAAAAAATAAAAAGAGATTTGATAGTTAAAGGCATAATGGTCTAAGATCATAGTTCTTTGGGCACTGTAGCTTGACTTTAATATATTTCCCACTGGTTCCAATTGGCAATCATGTCACTTCTTCAGTTAAGGAATATCACTCATAGACAAGACTCTTTCGAACGGATATGTTATGCTATCTTACTGTATGTTTGAAAAAAAAAAAGAGAGAGAACAGAATATTGATTCATATAATTATCGAAGTTAAATAGAATAGAATAAATACAATAAACTTCTAAGTAATTCGCTTCAATGCGTACTTTGGCCATAATTAGTTCTTCTGTATTGAAAAAAGAGTACGGAAATGAAATGGAGAGACATATAGTTTTTGGCATATATTATTTTGCTAATTCTCAAAGGAAACAGTAAACCATATGCGTAGGTCTTCTTTCTCCATTTAGAAACAATTGCATTTTCGTAATTCGACATGTAGATTACATCGTTTGTTTGTTTGTTTGTTTTGCTTATTTAAAATTTTCCTTTTAAGGATCAGGAATCCCCCCTCCCCCGAAAAAAGACTAAACGAAACAAATTTTCAGCGAATTTACATGTGGCAAGCACCGAATTGTTCATATCTACCGTAGATGGCAGTAGACTCATTCAGTTAAACACCACATTCAAGTGCTGCAAAGCAGCCGCTTGCTGTTGGATATAATTATGTCAGAAATAGTGCTTAACAAAATATTTTTTAAAATGCTTTTATGAACATGATCATCTCTATGACGATATTTTACCACTGATAATTTGTTTTGCTTTGTTCCTTTCTGGTATAATGATCCGGCTAGTCATCTCGTCATCCGACTTTCCAATTTACGGTTCGACCGAAATCATGATTTTCTAGGAACAGGGACATCATTCTCCTCTCACTGCAAAGGAAGACTTATGTAGAAGAGCAATTCAAGCATAAACTCATTGGATTTACGGGTTCAGAACAAAGCCAAACAAATAATGATAATTAAATAAAAGCAGACACAGAACGGATAAAGGAAATAGTAAGATTATTGTAAGTTATTTAAACTCATCTGCATGTGTAGTCGTTATTAGAATAAAATTATGTTCCAAAATCATATGAAATCAGGTTCGTACGTGTAAGTGTCGCTGATATGACTTTGCTTGCTCAGGTAGCATTAGCCGAGGAAACAATTTGTTTTGAAAAAAAAAAATAAATAAAAAGACAACATAATTTTCCATGCATACACAACTCATATTCAATACAATGTAAATTCACTTGTACAGTACAAATTCAACAATCTGAATAAAGATTTTTTCAATGTAGTAAAAAAAGTAAAAGGTGAAAGTGCTGCTTCATAGCCCACAATAAATCAGGCTTATAACTTTACAACGCTAAGCGACAAATATTAAACAGCGCCCCCACTATCCTAAACCGAAAGAAATCATCTCCCGAGTGACAGAGATGAGGTTATCATTTACCTCTATTGTACATATAGCATCATACATTTTACATAGACTGATTGAGATGATCCTTCTAAGTTCATTAAAAAAATGAATAATTAATCATCTCTTTTGAAGAGCAGTAATTTTGACAAGGAGATGGAAACTTGATCTAAGGCTTTAGTGTTGCCCTTTCAGCATGCATTGCGTAGCTACAGCAGATGAATTGAACTGCTTATACGGCTCAAAATAAGGACATAAATCATAACGCATTAGGAAACATGGGGAAGGAGCTCTAATCACTAATTTGATCTTGACTCAATAACAGCGTGAAGCTTGTTTGGGCGTGTGTTGGTGTGTTTTTAAATATGTCCTAATTGTTGTATATGTTCTACTAAATTTCACTGCTCCTGACACCCATATATGCTGATGAATCTCACACAAAAGGTTATTAGTCCGGGGGGGGGGGGGGTTTTGTTTGTCGGGTAACTAATAAATCATGCAGCTGCTTTAAGTTATAAAGAGTCGACGCCAATATGAAAAAGTTCCTTTAAGGAGGACAGTCTAGAGAAGTAGATATCAACCAGAAGGCTGTCAAGAGTATCTATTTGCCTTAAAGGAAGCCAACACATTCTAGTCAAGTAGTTTTTAAATCAAAGCTAAGAATGAATAAAACAGATCAGCAAAATTTGAACGAAATCGGACACGGAATCGGAAAGTCATAGCTTTATAAAATTATCTGTTTGACATTTTTTAACACTAGCATAGGTGTCGATGACATCATTTTGTGGATACTCTCAATGTGTTTTGTACACAAATAATAAAACATTTTCAGTTTGCTTAGGATATAATGTGTTTTCTCCCCAACATATTTAGGATAAGGACAATGAGAACATTTTTTTTTTCAGAATAATAAAGAATACGAGAAATTCTGTAACAAAATTCTGTGAGAGTTGTCACCAATAGCTATGTTAATGTCAAAAACAGAACATTTCGTAAAGGCATAACTTTGTTATTCCGTGTCCGATTTCGTTCAGAATTTCGTTGATTTTTTTTTTATTCTGTCTTATCTTTGAGGTAGAAATTACTTGACTTGGGGGTGTTGATTTCCTTTAAACTAGCTGTCGATTCATTTCAGGTCAGATCAGTTTATTTCCACAAACTGAATAAAACAACAGGAGAAACAATCAGAATGTACACATACAAGAGAACACTGTAAAAAATGCTGTAGAATTTACAGTGAAATAATGTATCATTTACAGTTTGATACTCTGCTGTTTACAGTTTTACCACAGAATAAACAGTACAGTGCTGTTAAAAATACAGTAAAATACTGGCAGCAGCGTTGCCAGTAATTGTCTGCAAATTCGAATTTTTTTTTTCTTTTTTTTTTACAGTGAAGTACACAATAATGTACACAAGATTCAGGCCCAACCCCTAAAATTCATGACCTTTACGCACTTCGTGTATCACAGGTATAAGGTTTATATATACGTCACACGACCTGTGAGTTGTATGCTTCAACTTTTCCTTGATTACACCTACACTGGAGGTTACATAACAAAGTGTACTAAATTTTGTCAATCCTTCTGTTAGCAAAAAAGTATTATTTTCAGTGTTGACTATATTCTGCATTTTTCAGTTAGAAAACAGTAGATATTTCGTCCAAATTGCTTTTTTTTACTACTTTTTCCCTAGGTGAATTTTTCAAAGGGAAGTTTCATTCCCCAGGGCTTACTTTGCCTGAGTTGATATTGAAATGTAAAAAATGTGAACTACTCAGTCGAAAATCGAATGAATGAACCACTATACCACGATGCTCCTATATACATATTGCATGTGAGGATCATGTGAATGAACGCTGAGTTTCAGAAATATTTTCCACGCTATCTACTTATTCATACAACCTTTAAAGATTCATTTATTAGGCTTAGTCAATCGTCCGCCGTGTCGCTTACGGGAATTATAAATGCATCAATATTCATAACCATTATCAGGTTTTTATTTCATATCGTGCTTTTGTGCGGGATCAGGAGAATCGCATTTAGTTTAATGCCGGTGGGCTCGCAAAGCTCGGGCCGTGTGTCTATTGCCTTGCTTGATACTGGCCATGGACTCACTGGCTCAGTGATAAGGAAATTTTAAGTAGTTTAGACGACAAGGAGATTTAAGGGATGAGACATAACCATGGAAACAAGGCGAGTTATGGTCCGATGGTGAGAATTTTCATACGCCGAAAATGTATTTACTTAGACGTAATGCTGGGCGCTTTTTAACCCTAACCAGGCTGGGCTTTTTGAGCGATGCTATACCGGGGGGGGGGGGCAGATTTTACCCCCCCCCCTTGAGATCTCGGCCGTCGATGGCGCGATCGCGCCGAAAATTGGCACGCACGTCACCCGTGACGTCATCTACCAATCTGCGTAGTTAAATTCTACGAAATAATTCGTTAGGTAATTAATTATGCTAATTTATTCGTAAATCAGACTTTTTGGTATAAATCACTAGATGCAGCTCCAAGTAGTCTTGTTTTATTGTAAATACTCTTTGTAGTGTTGTTAACTAGTATACATGAAAAAAAAAATTGAATCAAATTTAATTTCTTATGTATTTTATTGTTTTTTTGAAATTTCTTATGTATTTCTTTGTTTTTCGACTTTTTGTTTTTTATTGTTTTTTTGATGAAATTCGTCGGCAATGATATTTGGATCATCACCAGACTGAAACTAATTGATTTTGATCATTAATAGTAAAAATAATCCTACATTTATGAATTTTTGCTGAAACCACAATTTGTATTGGATTTGTACATGAAATCACGTTTTTGAGCAATTCTTGAGCCGACATGCGAGTACAAAATATTGCGTAACTTCGGAACTGCGTACCCGGACGTCACAAATTTGGTCTCAAAAGATGCGCGAGATGCTAAAGAAAAAAGTCATGCAGTGTCGTGGCGACATCTAAGCGCGTTGCGGACATATCGCGCGAAACGTCCATACCCCCCCCCCCCAGCCTTTTTACGGTTAACACTAACGTGAAATGAAAATGCCTTGAAAGTGATGGCCCCGTACGAATACACTTTAACACCATGCCTAAAAAGCAACACAAAAAATGGTACTAATCATTCTCAAAAAAACTGCTGACTAGCCCAATTAATATGCATCAATCAGTTTGTTTTAACTTGGGCTAATGTAATTATACAGTGGAAAAAAAAAACACTGAAAAGAGGCCTACTAACAATTTCAAAATCAACCAAACAAAGCAAAGTTTTTCATTTAAAGCCCAGCGCACACCTTACGATCTGACTGGCTCATGACTGGTCCACGACTGAGTGAGAGGAGATGTGACGTCACAGCTCTGGTCAGCCGTGAGTCGCAGACCAGTCAGAGGCCAGTCGGAAGGGCAGTCGGAAGGATTTGACATGTCGAATCTTCACGACTGGATAGCAAGAGATCGCAGGCTCAATCCATCTTCCAGCCAATCAGACAGCAGTATTGATATGACGTCAGAGTAGTCGGATAGGTCTGGAATCGCAAGGTGTGCGGTGTCGAGGCTTACGACTGCCCAACGACTCACCTCCTCTCACCCAGTCGTGGACCAGTCGTGAGCCAGTCGGATCGTAAGGTGTGCGCTGGGCTTAAGGCTTCCAATAATTATATAATCTATACATGATAATGCGGAGTTGTTAATACATTTTAAATTTATTCCTAGAGAACAATGAGATGTTGAAAATCATCGTCCTAAGTATATCCCGTTCACCCACTTTCTGTTGCTGCGCGCTTTTCTCGAATTTTGCTCTCGGATAATGAAGGCCGATCTAATTAAGACATCTATTATTGGAAAGTTCCTGTAGTTATCATCCAGATACTGACATGATTTAATTGACAAGCCTGATGGTTAGGTAAACTCAATTTTTCATCTGGAACGGCTGGACTAATGAGAAAACGCGACAGGCAATCCTGCTACCTAACTGGACTTAATAGCAGCCACGGTCATGGCGGCTGTCTGGGAAAAGCTGTACGCTTCACTTTAAATTTTATCAACGTGAAAGCGTTAATAGCTAAAAAGCAAGCGGTGTCGTAGTCGAGTGGTTTAAACAGTTGACTGTTCAGTGCCAAGGTCGTGGGCTCCGACCCTGACTTGGCATTATTGTCCCTTAGCAAGACATTAATTTACATTTGCCACTCCCCACCCTGGTGTTAAAGGGAAACCCGGCAGAATGGCATGATGACTGTGGTTTATTTAGCATTGTGAGCGTCTGCAAAAGGAGCCTGGCCAGAACTTTCTCTGAGGGTGGAGAAAGTACATGCACTGTGTGGAGGCAAGCCTGAATCAGATGTTCGATTGATAATATGTCCGTAAAGTGCATAGAGACATCGGAATGTATTAGCCGCAATAACAATCCAGAATACTATCATTAAAATGCGTATTATATGAAACCATTTACAGCTGTTTTCTCAGAGCGTATTCAGACTCTTCCCGTTTGCTTTAAAACCGCATTTCTGCGAAAACGAAAATCCGGACATGTGACATGCTGTTTTGAAATAAATCAGTTCAAACACAGTTTCAGTTTTCAGACACATTTAGTTCCAGTTATTCAAATAAACAGCAAAATAATGAAACAACAAATTGACATTCATGGTAGTGATAATAAACTACGACATAACATACAATCATCGTAATTACATAAATAATTGGAGAACACACCTCTAAAAGCAAAAGCTTGAGTCGAGGGTGCCCGAGGACATAATTGATGCGTATAATTATGAAAAGGTATTTTTAAAAATGAAACAAAAAGTGACAACAAAAAAGCACTCACAAAAACACACACGCACACACCTCACACATCCGCGCACCCACATTAAAACAGAAAAAGAAAATCCTAAACCGCTGAACTTGAGAAAGAGAGAGAGAAAAAAGGCGAAATCGAATAGAGAAAGAGTAGGAGGTGCAAAAGAAATGTCTGTCAAAAGAAATGTCTGTCAAAACACTGACTCTGCCCAGAAAAATGGAACAAGAAACTCATACACAAGAAACCATACATAGTACTAGTAGGGGTGAGTGGCTCTGACGTGGACAAAGACATGAGAGTTATTCGTTATTTCTTGGTATCTTTTAATTTTGCTCTTTTTCATCCAACTCTAAACATCAGCTACCTAATATTGGTCAGGGACGTCAATCAGTTTTATATCAGGGGAGGGGAGCACATTATCGACTTGCATCCCCCAAGTCGCTGCCAAGCAGGCCAAAAAAAAAAAAAAAAAAAACCTGAAACAACAAACAAGCAAAATACTAAACAAACTGTCCTCTGCTCTCTCAGGTGTCCCTTTTTACCTGAAAAAATACGCTGACAATTTGTTATACAAAATAAGACTTCGATAATTTTTAGTTAGTTATTTATCTTTTTTAAAGTCAGGTGGGGGCATACAATATTATGTCTCCCACCCTTCATTTTTTTGGGACGTGTACCCCTGCCCCTCCCCCCCCCCCCCCCCCCCCCCCACCGCCTGACTGACGCCCATGATCATTGTTACTGCGCTGCTCTCCATAGCTACCTAACGTCAATATTGACTGAAGGTTTCTTTTCATGTCGCATGTGTACTAATCGATCGGTTATCACAGGGCAGCATTACTTTCTACATAATTCTCTTCAACGCGTTACAACCGTGAAATCGATTATTAACATTTTGGCGAAAGCATGAATTCATGTACAACATAAGGAATGTGTTAGTATTAGAATCTAAATACACTCTAAATTTCTTCAATTATACATTAATATGAAAAAGAGATTGTGATTAGGGACGAATGCGAAATATGATTAAAAACTCAATATATTTTCAGTCTTATTTTGGATTCGTCCTTAATCACACTTTTATATTTTTGATCCGATCAGCATCAGACAATGTTAGAAAACTGATATTCTCACGGCTGGCAATGATATCTGTAATTGAGAGTTCGTGTTTTTTCAGCACATTTAACGAAACCATAAACATGATAAAATGTTCTGTCGTGGCTATTGCTCACATTTGGCATTCACGACAAGAATGTTATTCTTTGAGATCCAAGTAATTTGAAGTAAGAGAGACAGCTTGTATTCATTCTGATTTTTTATTCATATAACATATAAAACGGATCAGGCATCATACCTATTAAAGCCCAATCACCCGCAGTTCAAACTTCCAGGTATGACTGTACAGTGACGAATCGACTAGATTCAACAAATTTCCAGTTGCATTACCACTTTTACCACATCGTTGCTGTTCTGGTTGAGAACTGTTTTTTTTTTTCTTCACTTCGGGAGGTTTATAGTTTCTCGGAACCTCTACTAGTGGATAGGCAAAATAGATCGGTTTTCCCCTATGGAGGGTGCAGCAATTCATCAACTGTTAAGTGGTCAATGCTCTGCCCCCCCCCCCCCTCCCATGCACTACTTGCTTTCACCGTTCAGGCGTAGTCCTAACTTCTTTTAATCTTCTTCATCTCGCTGTCAATATATCAGAATAACACGGACGACGACCTTGGTTACGACGCGTCATTCGTTTCACTTAAAATGTCACTATTAAAATCGAAAAAAAGATAACAATATGGGTTTCTGGGAAGGAAAGCGAAAGACTCTCTATTTCAGTAATTGCTTCAGAACTTTCCTCTTCTTTACCCTCTTAAAATCGATCAAAAAATGCAAAGCGGCCAATGATGCAGACATTGATCTTTAGTAATTCCATTGTGTCGTCTTTAATTCCTTAAGTTAAATCATTTGCCTTTCTTCTTAACTACGACTGTACGATAAGCAGAGTATTCATTGTGGAATAGTAAGTTCTATGAAAGCGCAAGTCGTTCCTCTAGCTTTTTGTTTATCAAAAAATGGACGCTGTTCATTGTTCACATTCTTCTACTTTTTCTTAGATCTATGTGCAGATATGCGAGCTATTCATCGGCGAATAGTAATTTCTATACATAAATTTACATCGCCTTAATTCATCTTTATTTGTCATGTTTCTAGGATATTCATCAGCAAATGATAACTTCTTCACATACATTCTTCTGCCTTTCTGATACTCTAAGTACTAGGTTATTCATCATGGAATAGTGATTTCTTCTCACTGATATTTTATTGAGTTACATCATACCTGTACATAGCCTATTCATCGTGGAATAGTAAAATTTTCCACCAACATTCCTCTGCTTTTATTCATATCTGTAATGCAAGCGATTTTATGAGTGAACAGTAATTTTCACACATATTCTTGATAAGTCATGTCATCTCCCCTTTAGCCCACTGGAATCTAACCTGGATTCTTGGCAACCAAATCCTGACATAGAAACGAGCAGATGAACTGGCATCGACGATCATATCACAGATGCGTCGCATAAGACATTGAGAAATGGAAGATCAGAGGGAAATACAGGGAAGAAGAGAGAAAGAACGACCCTTATTTATGACGGAAACTTAACCTTTACAAGGGAGCTTACATACAATAAAACTGCCAAAAACAAAAAAAGTGATTTGAAGGTTTTAAATAAAATCAGTTTAACCTATTGCCTGCGGGAATCGAGTGGCTCCGGCAGTGAACCTATGGGAAGTTTAAATAGAAATTCCATAATCATGGGTTAAAAATATCATTATAAGAGGCGAAGGTACCAAAATATTTACGAATAAATAAGACAGAATTTTTAAAAGATTCTGCATAGATGACTGATGAAGAAATGATCACAATTACTTGCGGGTAAGTCTACCACGGGGAAGATGAAAAATTTTTCCGGGGACGTAATTGTCCTAGCTTTAACTATCCGGTTGGTACATGGTTGTCCGGTGCGCTGATGAACTTTTGCTCTGGTCTAGGCCCCGTTTCATAAAACTTTCTATCAATAAAAAGTTGCAATAAGATAAGCTACTGAAATCCTTACATTTGATTAGATGAGAGTAAATTTGCCATAGAAATGTCGCAGTTGCTACTGGTAACAAATTTTATGAAACGAGGCCCTGAAGCGCTTATTTATGGGAGGAGGAGGGAAACGTTATTGAATGGAAACATACAATAAACACGACTGAGTATTAATGGAACGGTTGCTTATGCACAACTACGTCAGAACCACTGAGTCTGGTTTTGTTTAAATCTGGGATGATTGACAATGGGAGGGTCCAAAGGATACAAATGAGAAAAATAAAATGAATAAGGAAACTGAGGAAAAGAATATAAGGTAGTGTGTATGGAAATACACTAATGTGCAAAGTTAAAATTCTAAGGGGCTGTTGCAAGAAAGTAATTGCAAATATTTATGTAAAGTGCTTAGAGACTTTGGAAATGTATTAGGCGCTATAAAAATCCAGAGTATTAAATCCCCCAAATTAGTCGAAAGTCTTGTGATTAATTTAAAATTTGCAGTTGATAGCAACTTACAATCAATCACGTTGCAAGAAAAGTTACGCCTGATATTGATATCACACTCTAGTCTTTCAATCAATCGCAAATCAAACGCAAGTTTGCAATCAGTTGCAATATTTGCATCTGGTTTGCACTAATTGATCGCAGCTGAACTTTCTTGCAACACCCGCTATGACCGGGGGATAAAAATGTATCCATGGTCTTCTGGATAATATGCTCCTCTTGCATTCATACCTTAATTCTATACGGATTCGACTCGTTGATTAGGATTCAAGGTCTTGTGGAGATACCCGTGGAGAAAAGAGATCATGATTCGCAATCATGAAATAATGTTCGAGAAGTAAAGCCCCCGGTCTTTCATCGATATCAGATTGCTCTCAGGGGCTACAGTATCCTTGACTTATGCGTGCATTTGCCACCTCATGTGCATCGTCTACGTCACCTACGTGTAAGCCAACAAAATATTTAGCATGCTCTAGGCGACAGCCTGAAGGGAAATGTGTTTCAGGTTGCCCGTTACTTACTCGTCTGTTTTGTTACTATGTTTCCTATAACGATGTTAGCGTGCGCTTTCACGAAATTTGCCACCGTCATTTGGGATCTTTGTTTCATATCAATACCAGGTAACCCTCCGGATGCGTTCGTCCAAAAGGTGTGGGTTTTCCTTTTATATTTTGATATGGTTTGTATTATTTTCAACAGGTTTCCAGCAAGGAGGAATGCCTGCGACAGCGTTATACACAATGATCTCACCGAAGCTTCAGTGTGGCGATGTAAAATTTACCGAGCAAACCGGCTATCCAATATTTAAATTGCGGAACTCAATACTGTCACCTTCCTGCATACATGCTGACTAGACTTTTAGGGGCATTGAATTTTAATGAATCTGTTGGAATGTTGTGGTTTTTTTTTTTGTGTGTGTGTGTTTGCGTGCGGTACGTGTGTGTGTTCTCTAACTCATATAATGAAGTTCGATCATGTAAAATTTGCAACAGGAGGAGGTCATCCATTATTTTTAACCGTGGAAACAGATCGTCGTTTGGTGCAAGTAATTGTATTTCTCTATCAAATTTCGGTGTGGATTGAATAGTGGTAAGGATTCGAGAAAAACAAATTACAGGTAAGAAGAAAGTGGGAAGTTAGAAATAGACGGGAGAGAGGGGGGGGGGTGAAAATTAGAAGAAATAATAGAAAACATGGTAGCTGGCAGAAATTCGAGGAGGCTTGATGTAGTTCGGGTTCTTGAACTAAAGTACTACTGTTGCTGCTCCACTGCAACTATTACTACCAGAGGAGTAATGAGTTATTGAAATTGAGGGGGTTGACGTCACTTGCCTTGTATATTGCTTGTCCGTTTTCTGGTAATTGCGAGTGAGCAAAGGAAAAGAGCAAAAACTTTCACCCTCATTACATAAATGATTTTTTTAAAAATAATAATGGTATATCACGTCATTTATTTCCACTCACTTTTGTTTTCTTCTTTTATTTTTCCTTTAGCATGAACTTTGGTGGGTGCCTCGTGCAGTCCACGACTAATACTAATAATTCTAATTCTTGTAGTATTAGTATTAGTAGAAATATGGTAGTAATAGTAGTTCTATATCTACTGCTGCTCCCACATCTACTTCTGCTTCACATCTACCTTTGAATAAAGACCTAAACATCTGATTTCAGTAATCTTAATGATTCTGTAGATTTCGAAGGCTCCCCCCTTTTTTTCTGTTTTATACGAATACTGGAATAAAATTCATGTGACAAGATATCAAACACAATTTATCATCGTGATCCATAATTCATCAATCATGGGCTCAACTCTGCTCATGTCTACATGCAGGACGCTCTTGCTTAGATTAAGTGACGGAAAATCATTTAAGCTTTCAGTCCCATACACGTTCTCATACTGATGAGCTCTTCTTGTGCAATCAGCTGTTCAACATCAACATTGATGAAATGACAGTGATCAAGATGAACAAAAAGTTACAAGCATAAAATCTCCAAAAATCATCCCCCCCCAAAAAAAATGATCCTAATACCTCTCTATCTCTCTATATTTCCGAAAATCAATACGAGGGTTGATTTTGTTTTCAATTCTTAAAAATAATGTCGTTTTGGAGATTTGATTTTTGGGGTTTTCGTTCTCAAACCATGTTAACGGCATGTTCTTCTTTATAAAGCTATAAGTACCACAAGACGTTAAGATATACAAACATATATATTTTTTTATACTGTAAAATCTCAACTAATATGCTTTGAAGTGGGATCTAGAGGTGCTGTAACAAAAGAAAATAAACAGCAGATCAAAAAAAAAAAAATTATTCCGTCATGTAAATGTTAGAGCTTGTAAGAATACCATACTCACAATTAGTTAACTGGCCCTTGTAGAATCCTATGTAATATTCAGTGCCAGGGGTGAACCGCATTGGACAGACATGTCACTACTGGACTAACTCGGTGTGTACTTGCTCCTGCCTACGTCTTGATTTCTTGTCTTCTAGTCTTCCCACCTCCTATCTTTATCCTTTGCTAAATTCTCTCTAATCCAGTCTCGTCTTTCAGAATCCTTTCCTTTTACACAGTTCCTTCTCCATATACCCTCTTCTTCGCTGTTTTTTCAGTCCATAACTCCTTTCCTTCTGGACTTTGCTGCCCTTCAGCTCTTCTATTTCTTTCACACGAGTGTGTAGGCACTGAGCTACTTCTTCGTTTGGAAAACATCAGCATCAAAATATTATGACGTTTATATGTTACTTACTGCATTCCCCCCCCCCTTTTACCTTCATTCTTGGTCTAGTTCTTACCCTCACTATGTCTCAATTGCTTAGATATGTCTGATGTATTTTATGTGCATGTTTTATGATGTAAGTACTATGTTTTGTAATCATGCTCTTTGTTTTACCCACAGTCCTGTACAATGTTCCCATGAAACATGTAACCTGGACTTTTTATGTTTGTTTCCCTTTGTTTGAAATCAATAAAGGTGATTATGAAAAAAAAAAATATGCAGCAAGGAAAATATTCACTTGAAATTTAACTCGAGGTCTGGTCACCTCTCAAGTCGGCAGATCTCAAGTTGACAACGGAACTTAGAAAATATTTTGAGCAAATACAGTATAGGCCGTAATGCCAATGGTTACTTCAAGTTAGCTTGTTACTTCACGTTAGCTTTAACCTAAAAAATAACCCTACATGAACTTTGACAAAAGATGGATCATTTTCATCTGTTCCCCGTCCCTTTCACCGGCCCCTTATCCGAAAAAAAGAGAATAATCAAATGGAAGCGATACCCTTGGTTACCAAATACTAGCTAATGGTGACTTCAAGTCAACTGAACATGCAACCAAACTTTACGGCCTATATTATATTTGCTTGTTGTAAAATTTCTTCCGTTGTCTGCTTTAGTTTTCCGACTTGAGATGATCAGACCTCAAGTCGACTTCCATGTGGGTATTTCCATTGCTGCATTATGTATAAACTGTGCACGAAAAATAAGTTCATCCTAAAACAAACAGCGATTATTTTAGGTAACGTATTAGGTTATCATATAGAAACATCAGTTTCCTGATAAGCAACATACCATGCTCTTGCGTATATGAGCTGTACAATGTCCTTTTAGAATAATTGTCAGTGATCATATCTTCAGATATTCCTCTTACTCAAACATGATCATCGGATTTTTGTTTCATTAGTCAATTCAATCCAAAAGCAGGAGTAACGGATAGCGTTGCAAGTTACAACAGGTGAAAATGTCACAGGATTTATCTGCATTTCATTTGCTTCAGTGTTCTGTGTCATGATCCCTTTGTTTTCGTTGAGGTTTACAAAGAAAAATCTTTTTTTTTTCTTGTAATTTGTTGAATTCTTTTGGAAGAATCTCCTTTTTTGAAATTGCAAAGATATGTGGAAGAGTTTTATTTTATTCCTCTCGGCAGAAAGAGATATCCGTTTTCTTTCATTTTTTTTTGAAGACTTTAACGCGACGGTTATAAATAGGAAGCATGACTTTGCAATGGTGAGGAATAACATGTTCAATAAAATCATAAGACCTACTTTGCAGCTAAATGCCAACACAATTGAAATATAAAAGATATGAATATATTTTGTGTTTGCTTTTCGTTGCCTCATATATATATATATATATATA
Source organism: Echinometra lucunter (assembly GCA_029962745.1). Classification (NCBI taxonomy): domain Eukaryota; kingdom Metazoa; phylum Echinodermata; class Echinoidea; order Camarodonta; family Echinometridae; genus Echinometra; species Echinometra lucunter. The sequence continues at coordinate 6,839,359 of CM057156.1, forward strand.
TATGGGTATATATATATATATATACATCTCTTTTATATATATATATATATATATATATATATATATATATATATATATATATATATATATATATATACATATATTAGTGAGGGTTGAAGATTTGTCAGTCTGTCGGTTAAGCGGATTTGGAGTCGCCGAAACCACTGGCCCGTCTCCGTGGTCTAGTGGTTAAGGCATTGGCGTTCATAGCCAAAGGCCCGGGTTCGATTCCAGGCGAAGACATTTTTTCAACCTTTGCAGAATTTCCAAAATGGTAGGACAGCTCTGGGGAACTTTGATTCATGCTACGCTTTTATTCGCTCAATTGTCTCACATGTATTTATTTCTATGAGAGTTGCCAAAGCTGTTGTATATATATGAGGGGTGTGCTTGTGGGTGCGGGTGTGTGAGGGTGTGTGTGCGCGTATGCGCGGTGTTGGGGTGTGTGTGGTGAAAGAAATGATTACAAGAAGGTTGTAGCTTCTATAATATCTTCCTTTATTTTTGATCAAATGCTTGACCATCTTGGAATCATTTCTTTCACTTTACCTCACTAACCAATAATGAGTGGCCGCCAGCTTTTAGTTCTGGAACACTTTTCTTCCAATAAGGCTTGCCTTGCAGCTAAATGCAAACATATATAATATGTGTCCTTTTCCCTTTTTTCATTTGGAATTTTCTATTTTTTTAAGAGTGACCAAAATTATCGCGGAAGGTCTTATATTCATTTATTATCATCATCATCATCATCATCATCATCAATATAATTGTTATTATTATTGCCTTCGTTTTTATTATTGTAATCATTATCATCATTATCAGTATTCGTTTTCATATTTCATTCTAGCTCAGTCAGATTTGAGAGAGAACACCCTTTTTCGTTGCAGAATATTTCGAGTTATTTCGTTGAATGCTTCTCTATTAAAATATGCATTCATTTTTATTTTTGCAACCCCCCCCCCCCATTTTAAACACCATTTTTTTTCAATGACTCCCATCTTTACGTTATACTTACGCATAGTAACCAATTGCCATGGTAATTGCATCTTCATACTACACCAAAATCCACCAATTCAGCTATTCACTTAATCAATAGAATAATACGCATTTTCAATCGATGTTATTTCTCTGTAATTGAGGTCTCTTTTTCCTTTGCCCAAAAGCGAAATATGCGGACAAGTGGTTAATTGGACATGCTCGTTAATCGCTGGCGGGAATATGGGGATGGAGAAAATATCCGGTTTCGCTTCTTGTCATCTTCCGAAGGGACTTTTCCAAGTTTCCATTGGGCTGAGGCAGAACAGGACGTTGCGTGGACAGGTTTGGTGGCTTGTTTACTTGCGAAGGTACGAATTCATCAAGTAGAGGCAGTTAAGCATGTCAGTACATGCACGCATGTCGTGTATGGGGCAAGAAACGTCCTCATGGCGCCAAATACACACGTTAACGAGCGGTGTTCAAGCTGTTACGATCAGCGCAAGATCTATACAAATGGGTATACGTCCTTTCTACCAACGATTTGAAGTAGTATCGTATTCTGGTAAAGTGGCTAAAAACCCTTCTGAATATCCAGCGAACGTGCGGTGAATTTTTAATTCTTGACATTGATGGTAACTGTTAACCATGTGTGAGAGAAGATACCTTAAAACACGGGAAATGGAAATGACAAATATTGATCTAGCGTCTGACCGTACAGACCAGCGAATATATCATCACAACCAGTCTGAAAAAAAAGGATGTACGCGTGTTGCTAACACAGTTCACAGACGCATTTGAATTTAAAGGCATTGGCTAACTTTGTGAGTAGCTGATTTCAAAAATTTTCAAACTAAGATGAAACATGTGTATGAGTACTTGTATTTGAACTAAAAAAAACCCTGAAACCAACCATAATTTGGAATGAAAAAGTGTGAGTTAGACGCAAACGGCGATTTTATTATCTTTCGTCTCACGAGACAATCACTAAGAGGATCACTTTGCTTGAATTTGAAAATGCAGTTATACGCCAATACACACAGTACGGTAAGGTGAGTCATACGCGCATGCGCACTCCTTATGTCTATTCTGTGCAACCGACCCTCGTATATTTTTCAAACATTGGTTCACATTTTTGATACTTAAAAAAATACTTCCTGTGGATATTATACTTTGAAACTTTCAGACTGGTATTTTTACACTATAACCCTTATGTTGATCCCATTTTCAAGTAACAAAACAAGATTTTTTAAAAATCATAACAAGGTTAACCAATGTCTCTAAATGGTGCAACAACCATATATTCAAAATGATAGATGAACAAAGTAGAAACACTAGGCAGAAGGGCCTGAGAAAAGAGAATTTTTAACCTTGCACACTTAAGGCATTGAAATCCCTTCCAGAACTGTATTAACCCATTCGTGACAGAGGGTCCACATTTTGTGGTTTTGGTCTAATAGCTTTTGATGCAGAGCCTTAAAAATCATACCAAATACATGAGCAGAAGGAGCAAAAAATTCTACACTTACTGTGCCCATTTTGGTTGCATCAATATTTGTTGTTTGATGCTGAAAAATTTTCAAAGGAAAATAAGCATAAAAATCCTTTAATTGGCAATGCGATGGAAGGTTTAAAATCACAGTTTTTCCCTGCAAATTGGCAACTTTTTGACTTCTCATCATACTTTCTGTCAATTTATATTTATTTCAGATACATGACATTTAATAGGAAAAAATGTAGCATTAAAAGAAAAAATGTTGGTGTTGCCAATTTGAAGAATAAAAGCTGATCAAACCAGGCTTTAAAATAATTCCTGTCACGAAAGGGCTTCGAATGTCATTTACTGAAATCAAAGCGTACAATTTCAAATAAGAGAAAGTGACTGATACAAAATTGGCTTTAGAATCTTAGTCTTTGAACAGTTGAAAATATATGCAAGCAGAATTGGAGAAATATAATTTCCTTAAATTTGGGGATCTATGGTGACTGACACTGAACTATATCTGTAAACAAACAAAGATAAGAGAATGATGTCTGACTATAGGTATTATGCTTCATTATTTGTTTGCTTTGTTTGTTTGATTGCTTTTATTTCTGCTTTCTTATAACAAACACAAAATAATACATTTTACGTAATCATTGCATAAACAAGAAAATCTTGTACAACAATCTTATACAATAACAATAATACAAAGCATAAAATATAACAATAAAGAATACATGTACATATTTTTCCTTGAAGTAAAGATATAATAGAACAAAAGAGCCATCGTGAGCGGTTAAGCTGGAAATGGATGGCGGCCTCGTTATTTGTGGTAATCTTACAGTCCTTGTTCGTAGTTAAACAACTATTGAATCAAGGCCAAGTTCCTTTCCGTTGCTAAGTGCAATCCAAAAGAGTCCTCCAGCAATACGAGTGAGATTGTTTGTATAATAAATTTTTAGTATACATGTTTCATGGAGCCGAGTTTTGGAGAAAAGTTGGCCGTAAAGTGATGATGTCCACTTTCTTTTCTCGAAAACACGATGGCAAACATTTCCACAAAATCTAATCTTAAAAAGGAGTAATAAAGTAACCGAGCACATCGTATGCAGTCAAAACTACCATGTTTGTGGAAATACTTTAGCACACTTTGAATGCTAAAAGAAAAATATAGACCGAAACAAAGGGTAAAGAAAAAGAAAAAGAGAAAGGAAAGGGGGGAAAAAAAATGATGGCCGTTGGCTGTGATGAAATTAGCCATGTAAAAAACTCAGCAACGAAATGTTTTCCTAGAACATCGTATCTCGAGCCTGGGGTTTAGAATTGCCTAAAAAAGAAATATATCCCTACCCTCCTCCCCCCTTAAACATACACATGCACACCCACCCACAAGACTTTTCTCTTTCTCCCTCCCTCTTCTTACTCTCGACCAAGTGGTGCGTTTTTCCAGTAATGACTCTTCAAATCTGTTTTTTAGTGATATTTCAAGTTAATCAAATCAACATCAGACCTGTTTAATCATTCCACCATGAATGTAAAGATCACAAATGTTGTGGAAATAATACAAATTTTATTCAGAGAGGAATGAGAGTGTGTTTGCAGTGGAGATATCACAGAATCCACACTCAACCTCTCGAGGAAAATTGTGACCATGTATGTTCCTTATTTCCCTTGGCCTGAAATCGAATAAAACGATCCGCCATGAAATATTCTCCAACATGTTTATGGGAGAACAAATTCTTGCCAGTTTGAAACAAAAGAAAAAAAAAAAAGGAAATTTGATTCCTGGCTTCAGATTAAATTCCATTTTTTGAAGAAGAAAAAATGTGCTTCAGATTTCACACACTATAATTTTCAGACAGCATTTTTTTTCATGACTCCCATGTAGCCTTAAAAAGCCTCACGAAGCATGACATCAGCGTGTAAACCATGAAAATGATATTGATGTTCAATCTACAGCCAAACTTGTCGTACGAGCACTGAAAGGGTAGTTAGTCATTCAGGTCGGGTCAGTGATTGAAATAAAATCTTTATGTCCTTTTGGTGCTTAAAAAATTCAAGTTTAATCTTGATAAATTAAAAAAAAAATGTATGCGAAATGTAAAAAGTTGGACCCTAGAGGAAACAAAGCAAAAACAGAACAAATATTGCTTCGATGAGGATGTACGTACCTGCTTTTAAAGAGAAACTTCAGGTTTGGGATAAGTTAAAACTAATTTGTGAGCTTTCTCTTTCCTTTTATACAAGTTAGAAAAATATCATAGAAGAAAAGTTCCTCCCCAAGAAATGCCCTAATGCTAAAAATGAAACGGAAAATACGTGCAGAATTCTGGCCGAACTTTCACGGCACCTTTACGTGTGTTCCGAAGTGTCCATTTCTGTGTGAGTGCGTTACTTAGTAGTTTTGGGCAAAGTGGGTATCATATTTGTTTAAAATCAGTTTGATGATTCCAAAATCTTAAACTAGACACCTGGTGTTATGCAAGTGCTGCTAAAGCTAGCTTTCCCAGTTTATTTCACAATGTAATCGCGTGACCAAGGGCCCATAACACAAATGGTATGAGATCAATCGCAAATTTAAAACAACCATTCTGATTGGTCCAGGGTCCCCCTTTTGAACGAGATGCGCATGAAACAATGGTCTTGATTGGCTGTTACAACTTTGCGATTGATTACAAATCTTTGTGTTTTGGGGCCCAGAACTTTATCTTTTAACAAAGCGCAAGTCCACAACAAGATTAAGTTCATTTCAATAAAAAGAATAACAAATTCCAAACCAGTGAAAACTTGATCAAAACCGGATTTAAAAATAAGGAAGTTCTAAATTTTCAAAATGTATTTATTTATTTTTTCTTTTTTGTGAAACAGTTCTTGAACACTCGATATGAATATTCAACGAATGAGATAGTGATGTCGTACCTTCACTATTCTCCATGATATAATCGATACCCCCCCCCAAAAAAAAGGGGGAGAAAAAAACACGATTTTTTTTTTTTACTAAAACTAAACAGTCATCCAATATATCTACTCGTATAAGACTAAATATGATTATGTAAGAAGTATTTACAATTTTTACATTTTCATAGTATATAATGTGGATTTGCCATCACGCACTGAATATTCATATCGACTGTTCACGAACTGTTCCCCTCCCCCCCCCCCAAAAAAAAAATGATGAAATTAAAAAAAATCATAACTTCCTTATTTTTCATCCAATCTTCATCGACTTTTCACCATTTTGTTTGCAATTTTTAACTTTTTTTTAAAATGAACTTCATCTAGTTGTGGACTTGCCCCTTATGTGTAAAAAAAAAAAAAAATGCCGATGCACAGTATGCTTTACAGTTTTCATAACAATCCCAAATGATGGTCATGCCAGACTAAAATCCTGTCAATTTGGAGAATAAAATTAGATTAGATTCACGCTGAAGGCTACCTCACCAGCTTTGCAGACGTAAACAAAACTGTATTATTGATACTGATCTCCTTCAGAATCGCGAAACCGGTAGCATGTACTCCAGGCAATGGCACCCATTCGTATGGCAAGCCGTTTTGTCATTTATTCCCATTTTCTGATTATAAAAATATAATTCTAAATATCAAGACTTTTAATTTCTCATATGAAGAAATCAGTTGATATCACGAATTCCCATTTTTAATAACAGGGAATTATTTCTTGACGATTATCAAGACGTGAATTGTTTAATTAGAAATTCTAATTTTTTTATAAGAAATGATTTCCTGTTGTTCACACAAGGGAACTGTAGGAGCAGTTATCTAATTTTTCTGAGAATAATGTGGACGAAGCCAAACATGACATTGACCGATACATTTTCTAACTCTCTTAAACATTCCGTAACAATATACCAGTAACTGGAGAAATCTTACATCTGAGAGAGTGACATACTCCTGAACTGCTCTTTCCGTCTCATATTTCATTCAGCTTATTTACATACCCTTGAGTCTACGTGACAAGATTCTCGCAATATAACAAGCATACGGGTCATTAAACCCTTTCCTTGTGGACAACTTCCCATGGATGATTAAGCTTTTACTAAACACTCGGGTCGCGGCCGCGGCTCGCTTGGCAGCTTAGATGGTTGAACCCCCGTATAATTGCCTGTTATTAAGAAAAAAAAATCGTTGCAACTAAGGGATGTCGCAGTAATATCCTACACTAGAAGGGGTATAAAGTTTTGAGGGAATAGAAAGCTGAAAATACCAGTTATGATCATGAGGGATTTAGGCTTCTTAGTTTACTGTTGTTGTGCATAAGAACGCATCCGGAACGCAACAATGCAAACAATTAAAAAGTCTATTTTGACATATTCGAATTATTTTTTTTTTAAAAGACATCAGTTTACAAGGTCTACGTGCTACCTGTGAAATTATCAATCATTGTCTGAAAAATATGATTTTCAACAATTTTCCATTTTGCGTTCTAGACTCGATATTTCGCACAACGACATAAAACTAAGACGCCTTACAAAAATGTAATGTAGACTAATGTACAATACTTACATTAAAATGCTTGTATGAAAAAGACAAATGAATTTATGACTAAGATATTCTAATCATTCATTTTAACCACGTTTGCACTTCTGAATTGATTCATCTACAAGAGTCCGTCATATATGGATTGCAAATAATTTAGGACATGCTAAAGATATCTTTTACTATACAATGCAGGCGTTTTCACATTGCCAAAAATGAACTCTAATAATCTGTCCTAAAAACGTAAAATTTCCGTCAGTTTGCCGATATTGTCACTAAATACATAATATGAAAGCCAGACTGTGCTTCTGAAAACCTGGACAAATATTTTTCTGTAATTTCATCTGAAATGTGTCACTTCCCGGAAATTCGTTACATAATTGAAATCTGCCTCGCGGGTTGCTGTTTGTGTGGCTTTGACTCTCTCCTTTCCTCTCTCCCCCTCCAATTTTTCTCTCTCCGTTCTTGTTTTATTTAAAAAAAAAACACTTTTCTACCTGTCTTCCTATAAACCTGCCAGGCTATCTACCGGCCGGTAATGTTTACTCCTCAGTCTTAATAATAAATCATTCTAGCCCCATGGGAATTACTGAACACCTAGTCGAAAAAGACTTGCAGACGTTACTTTGACCCATTAATATATCCGCCTCTTGAATATTGCGCGTTCTTCTCTTTAGGTCTGATGTCATCAAAACACTCATATTCCCCAATTTATTCATCAGAAGTCAAAAGCGAGCGATGGTGATGCTAATTTGGCAGGAATAAAGAGTAGAATGCTATCCAATCATTCTGACATTATGCGTTGCCCCAGTTTTTGACACTTTAACGGACTAAGCGGATATTTCTCACGTTCTTCTCCTTCTTATTATTATTTTTCTCTTTGTCTTTTCATTTTTATGAAAGTGAAATAATAGGAGATCAACTGCTTTAATATTGTTCCCAGCCCCCTTTTTATGGATATTTTCTCTAATTCTTTTCCTTGTCGTTGTTGTTGGTTTTTTTTTTCAGTTACTTCTGCACACTCCTGATGCTTGAGTCCTTTCGTTAGCACAAATCGTAAAAGAGTTATTTGTGAGCAAAGAGCGGGCGGGTGAGATGGTTATGATGGTGATGAATTTAAGCTGAAATAGATAAGTCAAATAGTACAAACATGAAAGGAATTACTTTGGAGTTCGATACTTACACGCTACAATTTGCTTTTTGTCCATTTCATCCATGATAGTGAATAAGCGCTTATTGCTCTATAATTATAATATGCAATCGCACACCGTCAGGGCACCGCTATGGAAGGCAAGTGTATACAAGCATGTATAATATAGACGAGCACTACGAACTATATCAATTGAATTTACAGATGCGTTTAAGTGAAGAGCGAGGACTTACAACTTGCATTATTTTCATATTAAGACCGTTGACGTTTGACAGTTTGTACTGATATGCCCCACATATCAAATTATGGATTGATCAATGAAGTTATGTTGAATTCTATGGCAACAAATTGTACATGGCTTGTTTGTCGCTCTTTCGCATGAATCGACATCTATTTGTAGCCAGCATGTTTTTCTGCTTGCAAGGGAAGATCTTTAGCCAGTATGTATTTCAACGAGTTACGGCACAATAGGCGAGTTATGCTCTCCTTCACCAAATTACCCGAAGAAAAAAGTTGTATTTGCCGACTATAATCGAAAATGAAAGAAAGAAAGAAAGAGAGAAAGAAAGAAAGAAGCAGAAAACAACAACAAAAACCGGTATGTGTGAATACCTCCATTTATGTCTGTACGTATGTAGAGCAAAGAGTAACGATGGACAAGGACAAATTGAAAAGAAGGGAATCAGGGAAATGCATCTGTTAAGACTTCATTTAGAAAATGAGAATCTTGTAAGCATCTGCAGAGATTCGGGAGTTTCACTATTATGCACACCTAGAAATGCGTCTGCAATTACACCCTATCAATTCTAAGCCTGTGAGGGACGTCCGCGTGAAAGCCAAGGAGGTAGGCCGCTCAATCTTCTTATTCCCCTTTGTTCGTTACGCAGGCTTGGCGGCAAAGTTCATGTCATTCAACTTGCAACATTATCCAAATGTGAGCACTTCATTTCTGTCTCCCTCGCTCCCGTATCAATTTGCCAAATATCCCTTAAGTATGCTTAGAGAATGTAACTGACAAAGTGTCAGCTTTCTTTTCCTTTCCGGGAGTAAAACTTTAGTATCGGCATAACTTTTCCAATATATTTCTTATACCTTTCTTCCTATTCTCGAGTTTATTTCTGTTCGATTTCTCCCTCATTCCTCCAGGTTATGTTTCGACCTATTTTCCATTTCTCTACCATTTTTCTTTACTGACGAATTAATAGCAGGAAAAATTCAGCCAGTGCAAAGGCTCTTTTCTGAAATACATGTTAACTTTTTCTTTTCGTTCCGATGGGAATCCCAGGGGTTCTAGACAATGATAAATGTTACTCGTCATTCCTTTGTAATGTGATGTTTACTTAAACAGTTAAAATCGAGGTCCTTGCGGCTTCGAGAGACCCATTTCTGGGGTAATTTAGACAGCAGGAAGTAGCAACTGCCAGCTCTGGAATTCGCCTAGAAAGGTATATTCAGTTTAATATTACTAAGAATTCATTCACAGTACTCTTTATCAATGTAAAGGCAGATCAGGAAATAAACTTAAAGAAATGACTGTATTTTAGTCCATTTTCAAACAAAGCATGGTTTTCAATACTTAAAATATTAAATTAACAACTAGAAAGTTCAGGGCCTTGTGCAGGGGAGCATGTATATATATATATATATATATAGACATTGTAATTGTTTCAATTGAGTTATAAGGACTGTGTATGGCCAAGGGATCACCACAGAATAGACAACACAGAAATCAATGGGCAATTGATAGAAAATAACAAGAGAAGTCTTCTGATCGAGAAGCTTGGTCAACTTGTGTTTGCTTCTTATTTAATAATTATGCATACATATAGATAGATATTCTGACAATAAGTGTAACAAAAAATATATAACAGTAAATAAATAAATAAACAGTTCATGAAAAGAGCAAAAACTAGTCCTCCGCCAAGTTGAAAAAAAAGTAAGAAAGAAAAGAGAAAACATTCAAGCAAAATAAAAGTGCTTTGCATGGATTCGATTAGTGTAAGACATATTTGCTCGGTTAATTTGAGTTATCTCTTATTTTCCATTTTTCTGCGCCGGTTTCCTGAGTCTACACTGCTCCATGGTCTGAAAAAAAAGTATGACCCTGGTTTCAACTCGGCTTGAGCATCATTGAAAAAAAAAATGAAGTCAACTGCTTTTAAACAAGTACAAGTTAAAAACTTAAGTGCTTACATAATGCATAGATATGCCGAGATGCGTTCGACTATTGATTCTCACTCTTCTTTTCAAAGGTTGCTCTGCCCCGGGGCTAGATATATTCTAAATACATTAAGTGACACCATTTATAGAGTAGCCTATCTTAAGAGTTTTGCTCGACCAGCATGTAGTTTTTATATCCTTCCATCCTTGCTTTCCTTTAACCATTGCTCGGTGTGGGTCGATCTGCCCAAATCCCTAATCGTTCACCTTCATTACCTTCTAATTGAAGTCTGCCTTCACAGCTGCTTAGCTCTGCTTAATGAGTTACCAGCGTACCTCTGACATAGCTTGATGTACAAACCCAATCTATGCAGTCATGCAAACAGAATTCTGGGGGTGTTTCACAAAGACTAAGAGTGACTAAAATCGCACTTAACTATGGCTGGCCATCTATGCCACTGTTTTCTTTCACCATGAATCTCTCAAAGGATTTGCAAATCATGGTCACAAATCTGCAGAACTGACAATTTTTTATAGTTCATTGATGAAGAAAAAAATGTAAATTCTTTAAATTTGTGACAATGATTTGCGCAACCCTTTAAGAGACCGATGGCGAAAGCAAACAATGGCATGAATGGCCTGCCATAGTGAAGAGCGATATGAGTCAATGTTAGTCTTTGTGAAACACCCCCAGGGTGCAGTTGCATAAAAACTTGCTATTATAGTAACTTCGCTATCAGTGGTAACTACCATGGTAACAATGCTCAACAGCCATTCAAAATCGATTATTCCATGAAAGTTACTATTGATGGCAAAGTTACTATAATAGCAAGTTTTATGCAACGGCACCCTGGTCTTAGAGAACTAGCTAGCACGGTAACCGTTACGAATGCACTTGTGAATTGAGCAATAAATCTGGCGTCACAACGCAACGAAATGACGCTTCATGTATAGGCAGTGGAGGCACCAGGATTGTTAAAGTGGGGGGGGGGGGGGCAAATGGAGGGCAAAAGAAAATGTTTGGGGCAGGAGCAGTCAATTTTTTTTTTGCGTGTATGGAAAAATCGAGCGTGAAGCGCGAGTTTTAGTCGCCGGCGTAAATCCACATTGAGGAGTGGGGGGGGGGGATAATTGAATTTTTGGATAATTTTTTTTCCTCTTACACACATTTTAATATCAATTTTGCGAACAAGCAAACAAAAAATAACCGCTTTTTTGGTTTTTAATCACATTTTTGAATAAATATTCTGAAATATGACGAGCGAGCGAAGCGAGCGAGCCAAAAACGGCTACTTTTCTTGTTTTTAATCGCATTTTAGAAAAGAAATTTAAAAATGTGACGAGCGAGCGAAGCGAGCGAGCCAAAAATAACCACTTTTTTGTTTTCAATCGAAGTTTTGAAGAGCGGAAAATGGTATTTTAGAGCACTTCACAGCTTGAATCTGATGCTTATGACAATATCTACTTATTTACAAATTACTGTATATTTTTTCTTTTCAGTCCTCAAAATTTCTGGGGGGGGGGGCAACTGGGGGGGGGGGGGCAAATGCCCCCCATGCCCTCCCCCCCCCCCCCCTTGGTGCCGCCACTGTGTATAGGTACTTGATACTTGATGAGATAATCCCTCTTGCAGCTCCAAAAAGCTAAACTGGAATGAAGTAAGCAATATTTCATTAAGAGGTGTCATAGTAAAGATCTATATTTCACAATGAAAAAAAAAAAAATTGAGTGCGCTGTGCAAGTAAAAATCTGGATACATCTTAGATCCAGTTGAAGGCTGCAGATTTCTAATAATGGGAAGCGCAGCCTCTTTGAATGCTGGTAGTTCAGTGGTATATACAACTTCACCAGGCAGGTGGTTCCATATCCTGATTGTCCTTGGGAAGAAGGAATATTTGTAGGAGTCTTGATTTTGGTACAGCAAACTTCAGTGTGTGGTCTTTCCTTGCAAGATATGTTGCTGGGGTGAGTGCAGCTGGCAGCTAAATACATGTAACATGTGCAAGGAGACTTGTATTAGTTGTGTGAACCTTACCAGGCAGCCGATTTACCTTCCATGGGCGTCAATCTTGAGGGGGGGGGGGGGAGAGACAGGGGGACACGTTCCCCAAACTTTTAAGGGTGGAGGACACACTAGGGTATGCCCCCAAAACAGATTAAGCTGGGGACCCCCCTTTTTTTTTGCTTGTCAGAAATTCTTTGATGTTAGTTCCTCCCTCAAAAAAATATTAAGGCCCCTCTTTTAGAGTGCCCCCCCAAAAAAAATAATAAATAAAGCTCCTTCCTTCAATTCTGTTGAGCAATATAGTATATATATATATATATATATATATATATATAGGGGAAAAAGCAGGTGCTGCAACTAGTCAATTTACTGTAACGTGCCAGAAACTAAACTACAACTAAACAAAACTAAGTGAACACGAGGCACCCTTACCAGGCTAACATATCTATTATCATCATGGTATTTTAGGTTCATGTCGTCAAAATTAACTCCATCAGATATAAAGACGAACCACAAGCGGAAGCCATAAAAGCATGCAAGAAACAAATGATTTTATTGACAATGGCAACTCTCCTTTTGCACTGATAATTGTTTTCTCCTAGGCAGATTCTACCGAGAGAGAAAACAAATCTATGAAACTAAACATGTACTGTCGTGCATGAAAATAGTCCTTGGCATTTTCACTTTCACTTTCTTGGCAACGTTCTCATAAAGTAGTGTATTTGTGACAGGCTATAGTCATACATTAAGAAATGACAGTCATGTAAAAAAAAAAAAAAAAACGTATTGGAATATAAGCGCCCCCTCCCCTTGTGGATGCCATCGAACTTTTCCCGATCATCATCATTTCTCCTACTCCATCGGGTCCTTCTGCAATGTCAAATTCACTCACTTTAACATGTTTAACGCTCTTCAGGGTCGAATATTCCGCGTATCCACCTTTCTACCCCCGTCACACTGACTCAAGACCGACAAGTAATCGAAAAAAAAAAATTAGTCGTTAGAATAACGTAAAGCTTGAGTTCGATCTAATGACGGCTGGTGTCGATTACGTGGGAGTGACTGTGTACTGCAATGACAGAAGGCTGGTATTTTTTGTTGTTCGTCGGTTGGCTAATATCTGTTGCATGATTTATTTTGTTGATTCCGTCAGTGAATTCAGCCGATCTTAATTGGTTAATGCGTTATTACTTTTTATTAGACAGTTACATCGTATGACAAAAAGCAAAGCCTCCTATGCAAAATGAACCATGCACAGGCGTAAATCCACTTTGAGGAGTGGGGGGGGGGGGGATGATCGACTTTTCTGTCGATATTTTTCTATCGAACTCACACGTAAGTATAAATACACGCTCACCCACACTCTCTTATACACATTTTAATTGTTATTTTGGGAGCGAGCGAAGCCAGCGGGCCGAACATAACTTTTTTTGTTTTAATTTGCATTTTCAAACATAAATTGTAAAATATGATGGTCGTTTATGACAGATTATCAAAAAATTTACTGACTGATCAATTAAAATATCATTTCTTCCTTAAAAAGAGGAGGATATTTGTTCACGCCACCCCCCCCCCCCCCCCTCTCGAAAAAATGGGGGTGATATATCCCCCCATCCCCCGGGAATTACGCCAATGGAACCATGCAACATTATCGTTAACGTTAGTTTGGTAGATTGGCATTTGTGCGCCTGTAAAATGGCGTCTGGCCGAAATCTCCCTATAGGGAGTGGCGAGGGTGCACTTTATGTATGTAACATCAATTGAATCCAATGATCAGGGTAATTATAATTACATCGTCACATTGTATTAAGCGCTATATAAATGTAACCACCATTATGATTATTATTGCTGACTCATGCAGCAATTGTTTTAAACCACTTGACTGGCACCTTTTCGATTACGATATTGTATGGACATTTGCAGATCTTTTCTGCTATTGGTTCGTAATTCAACGCTATGTTTGCACGGTTCATTTTACAGTCATTATGACATGTATGACGAACGAAGCCCCCGAGTCTCACGTAATTTTAGGCGGCCAAGACAACATTTCTGAAGCAGTTATAAGTCAGGAAAATGGCGTCCCATGGCGTCCCCAATAAAAAAAAAATCGAAGCAAAGGGATAGCTGTCATTGGTCATGTTTTGAAATACGTGCACTTAAAGCTCACACCCTCAACAACGCCGACAAAACCCACTACACTGAAAGTGGGATGATTTGTTTAAAGCTGTTGGCGAGAGTGTACACGAAGGAATTTGTTACTCTCGAGTAACGTCGTTAAAGGCGATTCATGTTGATGCAACTAAACAGTAGAATTCTATGCGATTACTTTAATACTTTTCAAATCCATTTCAAATGTCTTCACACCATCATTAATGACAATAACATTATCACGTTTATGACCAAGCGAACGTTTGTCACTAGTTCTGATACATGGGAACAATTTACAAAAAAGTTTCCAAAAAATCATAATACCAGTCTAAAAACAAAACAAAACAAAAAAAACCTGCTGGCTGGGACTGAGCCTTCTAATTATTTTGATTAAAAATGTAAAGTAAGCATATCAAAAATATACCTGAACTATTAACTTCACTTCTCTTGTCATTGCCACTTGTTTTACTTGCATGTCACTAAATACATTTGTTACCATTTTGCAGTCTGTCTGTCTGTCTGTCTGTCTGTCTGTCTTCTTCTTCTTCTTCTTCTTCTTCTTCTTCTTCTTCTTCCTCCTCCTCTTCTTCTTCTTCTTCTTCTTCTTCTTCTTCTTCTTCTTCTTCTTCTTCCTCTTCTTGTTCTTCATCCTTCTCCTTTCTCGACATCCTACACTGTCTTTCTTTGACCCTCTCTTCCTTCTTTTACTTTATATTGTTATTTGTGTTTCGGGCGGGACCGCCACAAGCTCTTGCTTCAGGGAACTCGCCTTCCTCCACATATTGCGTATTCTAATGTAAAATACCAAGTGAAAACATATGAACTGTATAGTTTTGAATATATATGATTATTAAATCCTGGAATTCATTAGAAGAAAGTAAATGTTTATTTGAATTTGAAAAAGAAAGTTTTTCCTTAACTCTTACAGTGCCAATGTCACGTATATGTGACAAAGAGACTTTGCACTTTCAATCGACCATAACTCCACTTAAAAAGAAGTATATGTGGATGAAAATATGTCAGAATTTAGAAGATGAATGTAGTATTTAAAATATCTATCAGCCACTATATGCTACCATAGGATTATTTTAAGAAAAGTGCATATTTTGGAAAGGATCCACTGTCACTTTAGCATAAAACAATAGCAAACAAATGAGAAACGAAAACGTGAAGGCCAAAAGGAAAGCTCAGTGCTGTTTCACAATAATTTTCATGGATGACATGGACGACAATTAATATAAATACTTGGTTTCATTTGAAAGGGTAATACATTTTCTACAACTTTTGTGTACACCATATTTGTATAGGAGTTACTTTTGAAGATTTGCAGGCGTTTGAAAAGTAAGCATTGTTCATGATTTGGTAGAATCTTGGAACAAGCAAAACCCCTTAGCACCGTAAGAGTTAAAGATACAATGTATGTTTTATTGCATGTGGTAGCTCTCTATGCGATATAAGCGCTATTGAAATTATATGTACTATTTTCACTGATTTTCATGATTCTTAAACGAATATAAAATTCAAGTTAAAGTTAGGAAATTAAACAAGGAGTGCGATTAAAATCGGAGATGCGTTTCTTCATGTTAACAGTTGATATCATAAAATTGAATTTAAAAAAATAGGTCAAAAGTATGCATTTGCTGCTTGAATAAATGCAATCCTTACACGAAAAAAATGAAACATTAACCTCTGGCAAAAGCAAAAAATAAAGAAATAAACAGATAAATCTATTTTTTTTAAATGTCACGTTAATAATTGCTATTTGCGACATTCAAACATTTCTCGCTAGGATCATAAACAACAAATCGTTTACCTCATAGCTTTTCCCATAGGTATAGGGCAAAATGACAAAACAAATGTATATACCTTTAATGATTATTATTATCATTTTTTATGGCCTTGATTGTGATAACGCCAACGTACGTCACACCTCCAAACCTACATGGAATTGCCAATTAAATAAATGAATCCTCTGATGTACAGTCGAGTAATATCCGAAAATATATATTTGATATAGTACATGTGAACTTTATCTTCATTAGGTACACGCTCGAGAGGAAGCTTTTTATCTACTAAACTTCAGTGATCATGATCACATTGAAATGTTGGGTTTCTGCGTCATTACGGATAAGGAGCGTGTTTTTAATATGTGACTGCTGACGCAAAAAAGCTTCATATCGAATTTGGTCCATAAAGAATGATATGCTTTATATTCAAAGACAAGTAAGAAATTAACCTACAGCATTAAAGATAAGTTTGAAATGCAAGCATCAATTCCATCTCTGGAAGAAAAAAAAATCAAACACGAAAAAGGGGAAAGATAGATAAAAAATGAAGTGGAAGTTGTTGAATATATATGTATGTTTACACATCAGTAGTTTTTTTTTTTTTTTTTCATTTTTTATGACCGAAACGGGAATGTACGTGTAAAAAACACAGCCTGATTTCGCAACATTTAGCAAGTAAAGTATAGCGTAATTGATATCGGTATGAATATCTTCATCATCATTCCCATCATCGTCCGTATCATCATCATCATCATCATCATCATCACCATCATCATTATCATACTTATATCACCGTCATTATGCTGAGCATCCATTATGTATCTAGTGTAGATATATGACATTCAACAAAAATGACAAACGGTTTAGAAAAAAAAAAAATCCAGCAGTTACAGAAATACGTAATTATGATTATGATAATAATTACAATACATTTCGGTTATATAGCTCATGACGATTAACACTTAATTTTCTATGCGCTTTACATTATCAAAAAGAGTAGCTTGCCACAAAGGTAATCTGCATCAACATGTCTAAAGAGGAAAACAGAGGGGAAAAATAACACCACTATACTGCCATATACAGGGACATGTCTAAAAAGAAATATCAACATTGATATAGTTAATAGTTATCTATGTCATACTTAAGCCTAACTATTTCCACAACGAGATACTGACCTGTATAAAAGAATATCAACATTGATATAGTTAATAGTTATCTATGTCATACTTAAGCCTAACTATTTCCACTATAAGAGGCACTCATTGAGATATAGGAGGGTGTTGTTGCTATGACAACGAGATACTGACCTGTGCTTCAAGAGTTTTATATGGAGATGCCATGTATAGTACACGCGATTAATAATGGCACCATGTGAGGTGACGCCATCAATACACTTCATGTTAGTATGACTTCACGTGGTTCAACTTCCTGGCATGTATTATTAAATCGAAGCTCTTTGATGTACGTGAATTCGCATAATATCCCACATCACACATTGGTATGAAATAGCAGAAATTTATGAAGATTCATTTGGCTTGAGTCAGACCAGGGGAGCGTTTCATGAAGAGTTTTGTCGGTGAAAATCACCGACAAATGTTATAAGCTACTGAAAATCCTCGCATCTGATTGGCTGAAAGCAAATTAGTCAGTGAAAATCACCGACAAAACTCTTCATGAAACGCTCCCCAGAAGTTGGTAATATATCATCATACATTGCCAAGGTGCACAGGAAGAATACAACGGGCAACATCATGATTTATCCGACATAGTTTCGTAAAAGCTGGACACCTTAAAAGCATTACTAGTTCAAAGCTGAGAATGGAAGGATAAAAGCATAAGGACAGAGGTGTATACGGGAGAGAAGCGAATAGGTTGACGACCATTGGCGTAAATTTCCGGGATGGGGGCTGTATATCCCCCTACTGCACTCTTTAGAGAGAAGGGATATATCCCAACTTTTCAAAGAAGAAATAACATTTTTAAGAATATGTTGTTGATTTTTTTTAAATTTATCTATAGAAAAAACCCCTGGTAATTAGTAAAATTTGATTTCGATTTGATTTGATTTGATTTATTCATTTTCTTCTGCATTCATATATGTACAAAAGAGTTTGGGTAACATATAAAATAAAATACAAAAGAATTTTGGCACTGAATCATAACACGAAGAATTTGTAACAACCATTTTTTTAAAAAACAAACAAATTATAAATCGTCAATTCTCTTCTGTAATTCATTTAAACATAAAATTATTTTCGGAAGAAGAACATTTATTTATATGTTAGTAAAATTTTCAGTTGAAGTGCTAGCAACCAGAGAAAGAATGGGAGTCTTGTGTGTGTGGGAGTGTGTTGGCGGATGCGTTAGGATGTGTTTGTACTTGTGTTTGAGTGTAGGATTTTTGACAAAATATTTCGATCATCCCCCCCCCCTCCTCCTCGAAACGGATTTACACCGGTGTTCAATTTGATGACAAATACAATCCATTATTTTTTTCCCTTTTTCTCACTTTTTCTATTTGAGGTGCAATATCAGATGAACAAGATACTGAATATTATTTTAGAATAAAGAACAAGGTTTACTGTTGTACACAATGAACTTTTTTTTTAAATATATAATTTCAAAAAATTGTAAACTGGGGCGTTCTCAGCATAATGTAGACTCAATATAAGGCAAGAAAAACTGGCCTCAAACCTTTGTTATTACACTTCTAATCAAATTGCAATACTTTGTTTTCATTTTACCTTTGTTTTCTAATTCGAAAGAATTGCGTTAGCTTTGGTCAATTCATAATTTTAGAAAGGTCAGATAATAATGTGTTTACAGAAAACGGTCTAATATGTGATGAACGAATTGATACATGAAGAGATTTTATGTGTGGCCTCCGGACTGAATGAGACGTTGCTGTCGTCACATTTCACCATGTTCACGAAGGAGAGGATGACAATAAAAGACACATGGTTACTTGAGGCTGCGCTTCCCTGGACGTCTGCCGAATTTTATCTGGGTCAGCTTTTGATATACACCAGGTGTTGAGTTTCATGCTCCTCCAGATATGGCAAAGGCCCGTTAAAACTTCATGGTAGACGCAAAAAGCCCGTCGCGTGGTAAGAAAATCGCCTGGGGACTATATAACATAAATGTTACTTGAGATGAGAGCTTGGAAAAATAAGAATGAAGATACGCAGCCAACTTGGTATAAACAAAACATGATCATGCATCATATATATAGGACACTGGGACTTTGCCCCTTTCAGTAAAACTTTGAATAACAAAAATGTTATTTACTGGTGATCGATTATTGTTGCATTAATGTACATTACGCACAAAAAATTTCCAAAAGAATTATTAGACATATTAGAGGAGGAATATATCGTTTTTACCATTTCTGTTTAAAATTCACTCCTTGCGAAATTCCCACGCGGTAGTCTTTATTAATCTGAAGACTGGGGATTGCATCCAAAATCAAATTCAGCCATTATTACTATTCACTTTCTCGTGTGCGTGTTTGTGTGTGTTTTGTTTTTCTGGCGCGGGAGAAGGCCCGGCATAAGATGTAGATCGACCCCTCCCCCTCTTTCTCTCTCCCCTTTCTCTCCTTTCTGTCTTTCTTTCTTTTTCTTTCTTTTATTTAGCCAAGCGCGATTCAACTTTATTGTGGTCAGGTGGTTTATAAGAGTGAAAACTTTAAAATTGCTGCATGTCTTTCCTCCATATGCAACAGGGATTAGGGTTGACACTAAAATGTTTGGAGTGTAACAACCTCATAAACAAACAAACAAAAAAAAAGAAAAAAGAAAGAAAAAAAACTTATCTGGAATTCGCAGAGTACAGATTGCATTTCTCTTTATTCACTTTTTGCAAACTTTGAGGATACCCTTTTTGTTGGCATAATATCATTGACAATCCGAGACAGGCTTTTCCCCCCTTTTTGTCAGCAATTTTCCCGGGTGGGTTAACATCGTGGAAAAAAGTTGGTGAAATCCCTTCCCCTCCTAATGTGATTGAGAGATGGCATGAAAGGACTACATGGCCATGATGGCTATTCTCAAGCAACTTACATTCATAGGATCGACGTCGAATTACATTTGTAACGGCCTAGTTCTGACTGCATGAAATTGATGAAAACCTTTTCGATACATCATCTCCAATTATAATTCATGTCTTCATTTCGGCACCAATTGTTCCCTCATCTCCGAGCTTCTTTCTCCTCCTCTTTGTCTCAAGAGGCACATGCGACTTTCTTCTCCATTTCCATCAAACCCTTTTTAATATTATTGAGGTTGCTCACTCTTGATAATTGGGTAATGAATCTGGCTTGCAGCACCACCATAATATCATCCATTCCAAATACGTCATTGATTCTCACATGAATTGTACGAAAGGTCATTAAAATTTCAAGCGCGATCGGCTATTCTTTGAAGCAATGACAGGTTCTGCTCTATAGGTTATACTCATTGTCTGAAGGGTTTTAATTTCTGTAACATGTATCTGTTTGAATAAAACATCACCGCCGATGTCGCTAGCACTACGAAGGCTTGCTATTAAAAAGAAAACACATGCCTCGGAATGACTCAAAATAGCTCCACGCCATTATGTGTAATACCTCTTCACTCATAAGGCCTCTAAAGCCACCCCACATTGACGACTGGATTTTGAAATAAATTGCGCTGGGATTAGTTATGGTATGTCAAAAATGAAAATGGTATCTGACGTCGGTCCCGAATGGTCATATGAATAAAGATATCGGAACTGCATGACGTTTTAAACCTGCAAGTTCGAGATCGGCTACGAGCATGACGAGTAGGTGGCCAGACATATCAACCTGGATTGAGGACCTCAAAGAACTTAAGATTCATATTTTGTACGTGAAGATCTCAACTCATCATGCTCATGGAATGCCAACAATTTCCCCTGGTGAGGCAAATACATGGATCAACGACATAACAAATCCCTAAAGCTTTTCACAAATTGGCACTTTGACCATCTTGACAAACTTCGCTACCTATTATATTTTGTTTCAGTGCTTAAATTTGGGCAAATTTGAGCAAAGTCTTTTCTCTAAGCAAGGCTCCTTAGAGCTATTAATTGAATATAACGAGAGAGTAACATGATGAGTATAGTAGTGCATGTCTGTCACATGAGGTGTAGGAGTGACCTGACATATGAAATTATCTTTAGGGCGTCTGACGAAAAGTAAACAACCTAAGTTAATGACAGCGCGCGCCCTTTAAAAGATCCCTCGCAAAATGGGTAATAATTAGCTGTTGTTTCATTTTTGTTTTTCCCTTTCCCTGTAGTCATGGTAGTGTTGATATTCAATTCGTTATTACCATTGCTGTCACTGTTAAGTACAAGCCCACGGGTTTATTAAACTAAACCCATCGCCATTATGTTCATTGTCTTCATTCCAACCGATTCACATTACCAATCAAAGTAGCATAAGGATGCCGAGTAGACCTTGCGGCAAATCAGATTTACTATATACAGGAAAGTTAAAGGCATTGGCTAACTTTGTGAGCAGCTGATTTAAAAAATTCTCAAACTAAGATGAAACATGTGTATGAGTACTTGTATTTATACTCAAAAACCCTGAAACCAACCATAATTTGGAAGGAAAAGCTGTAAGTTAGACGCAAACCGCGATTTTATTCGCTTTCGTCTCGAGAGACACTGAACTAAGAGGACCGTTTGCGCGAATTCAAAAATACCGTTACTTGCCTTCCGCCGCGTGATACGTCAATACACACAGTGCGGTCTGTTGAGTCATGTGCGCATGCGCACTCCTTACGTTGGGTCTATGCAACCGACCCTCGTATATTTTTCAAACATTGGTTCACATTTCTAATATCTAAAAATACTTCCCGTGGATATTATGCTCTGAAACTTTCACACTGGTATTTTTACACTATAACCCTAATGTTTATCCCATTTTTAAGTAACAAAATGAGATTTTTTTAAAATCATAACAATGTTAGCCAATGCCTTTAATATTGAACGGGGTTGAAAAGGATTTTCCCCTAGTATCAAAGACGATATAATGCTCTAGAATCTTCCAAAGAATCAAGACATTCATTTAAGGCCTTTGTAATGTCAAAGGAGGATTTATTCATGCAAGTTAGGTTGAATCGAAAATGAATTGGTTTTATGAATTCCTAATTATTGCCATAAAACTTGATCTTTAAAAAAAAAAGTCCTGGACTTTTACTTCGTTGACTGGTTTACAAGGGGGGGGGGGGGGGGGAGGGGTGGTCAATACGTTCTGTCACAGGGGCTCTATTTTTGGTGCACCTAGGATCTCTGTACAGTCATGATAGTGCTCCATCCTCATTCGTCACCTTTAGTATGTTTAGCAGTATTGGCGGTACCCATACTTCGTACCGCAACAGCACGCTCTATGTAGATTCCTTGCACACGGCCTTCCAGCATGCTTGGACTTGATATTCGGAAGAACTAGGAATCACAAGTATGACAGAGGGCCGGGTGGGGTAAACTGAGTGGATGCCAAGTTAGATGGAGCTGTGTGAGGGCCTGCATCATCATCAATGTACACAGGTACAGGTAGATTCGAAACCTCTATTCGAAAAAGAGTATTTAGTATTTCTGTTGTAGTGCAATATTCAGCAGGTGATGGTTGCTCAATGTCTGACATGATGTACAGGGCAACCGACCATTGAGAACTGAAACAAAAAAGAGTTGTGATCACTCTCTTTCTGGAACGAAATGCAAGATCCACACGTCCGGTCGTCGTTAATCCTCCGTCAACCACACCACGTTTCTGCGTTTGCCTCAGTGGTAAAGAAGGATATCCAATACTCGTCCTCTGTGACCTTCAAAAAACCTCTTTGGCCCATTCATTTCAAAACCCTGTGGCCATTTATGACACATGTATAATCCCATCTTTTTTTGCTCTGTCCCCAGCCAGTGGGGGACTCATCAATTCTTTGACTGGCAAAACTGTTTTTGAATAGATGGTATGTACATTGCCATAACTCAGCCTAAGCTCCGAAGCTAAGAATCTTAGTAATACGGTCGGATCTTTCTCAGTCAGGGCTTCAGCATGTTGCACAGATGTCTCCGACAAAGGAAACCTCGGCCCAGGACATGAGTCTTCCAGAACCCGGTTCATCTTCACCTGTTCTTCTGCCATTGGCAAAATGGTGAATCCATCTGGCGACATTACGAAATGAACGTAGGCTACATTGTCAGTCACCTCAAACCTCTACAAGCTCTTTATTGATGGACCTAGTTCAAATGCCCAACTTTAATACCCCACAAGCAGTAGCAGTTGTATGCTCTTTAGCCTCGTTTATTATGTTTATAGGTTTGATGTCACAGTGTAAACATTGGGGCAGAAATGATCTACTAAAGTCAATTCAGGCTTATATTGACTGACAGGTAACATACTAAAATGAATGGAATACAGAAATGACCACATTGTCTAATGCAAGTTTGAAAGCCCTCTGTAACAGAGCTTTTTAACCCCCTCGTAAATTACACCACCCTTTCTTTCATGCTCTTATTAACGCTTAGTCCTCAACTACCAATACAAGATTTTACAACGGATTAAACTTTATTCAGCGTGTTTTTTTTCTCTGTTGTTGCGCTTTCAAAGCAATATGGATACAAGGATTTTATAAAACTTCCACCTATATTTCCCCTCTGTCACATCGAAAAAATTATATATCATAAGGTGTGACTATTTCTTCGACCGATGACGGGATAGTAGATCTAATACAATTCTATGGCTTAAAAAGTAATATGATATGGGTATGGTAATTACCAAAAGTGCAGATTTTCATTGTTAGTATTACAAATGCTTCAAAGAGGATTTGATCAGCTCGAGGCAATGATGTAATGGATTTTGCATTTATCCGAGGCAATGATGCAATCACTTTTTCGATCGCATCTTACCTGTATTTCAATTACAATCTGTGATAAAAAAAAAATGGACTAAAACATGTAAACAACAAAAAAAAAGGGGGGCTTTTCTCTCTCTCTCCTAGCTACTCCCGCTTTCTCTACTGTTCCTCTCTATCAGCCATGTTTAAAAAGAATATTTGGTGCGTAAAGATAAAAATTTCGCTTCATAAAAACCCTGTACAAAGTGATTCGTATCGCAGGAACGCAAAAAGCATACGAAAGAGAGGGAATGGGGTGGGGAAGGGGGGGGGGTGAGGAGCAAGGGGAATGAACGCCCAATCGACGAAACCTTATCACACCAAATAACTCGCAGGAATCGTTCCTCCATTTGTGATGAAACTGTATTGAAATCGCGATATGTCACTGGCATTTCCTTTTTTTTTTCATTTTGGCTTGGAACTCTTTTTAAAAATGAATTAATGATACAGCTCTGTTACTGTCAGGAAATCGCAGGCGGACAGGGACAACGTGCCTGCCATACCAACTTATGAATAATTCCAAACATGGAGCAGAAAAACGTGAAACGCATTAAAAATAAGTACACACAAAGTGCACAGCCATGAGTGCATTATGGAACGAAATTAGGTTGAAGTGGAAAAGTGCAATGAACGAGGCTTCGCCGAGTTGTTTTTTAACACCTTTGTGTTACTAAACTAATAACTGAAGAGCTAGAAACAGTGCAATATCAGGGTATTATCTCAATCCTTGAATGCAATTCTTGTCTAATGCCTCAATAATACCAGGCAAAATACGCCTCTGCCTAGCTTTTATTCCATGATAGATGGAGACATGTACGGTGCAAAAACTCTTCTAAAGTTTTTTTTTTTTTTTTTAATATTTGTTATTGCCCATTAATTATGACCAGAAGTCCTGTAAGATCCACGCAGTCCGCAATGAATTGACGTTCCCGCTGATTCTCAGCGACATTTTTCACACAAACAGGAGCCACTATTACCCTGGAGAAGCCAAGCCCTTTTCATTTACTTGCATACAGCTATCATCAATCCGTAATTGACCATATTGTAAATGGCAGGCTCATTTCGTCTGAGGAAAGATGTCATTGTTTGAAATGAAGTCGATGTATTACTCGATTTAAATGATTCCTGGAACAGATAAATGTTATTGCAGAGCTGCTAATCGCATAGGATCTGAAAAGGGATAATCAAGAGTGGATAATAAGAATAAGAAAAGATACTCTTTAAAGGAGAACGAAACCCTGGCGAAAAATCAATTTTGATAAAAAGAGAGGATAGAGAAAAATGGTTGCGAAATGGGGAATTTATGAAAGTTTTTGGAAAGTCCCAATTTTCTTTCTATGGCGATCCTCAAATTGACAATATGTATCGAGCCCTACAGGTTTAGTAGGACTACTCTCAATATGTTTTCTACACAAAATTTCACGTTTTCTCCATTATATCTGAAGGTGCAGCTTGTCTCCTTAGCTCAGGATCATGGGAAAACGTATTTGACAATATATTATGTTGAGTTCACAAAGATACAAGCAGCATAACGGAGATAATATGAAATTTTGTGTGCAAAGCATACAGAGAGCTCTCCTTCTAAAACCTGCTATTTTGAACACTGTTGAAGCAACAGTGCTAGACTGAGGATCGCCACAGAAAGTAAATTGAGACTTTTCAAACTTCATAACTTTCTCATTTTGTAACCGTTTTTGTTGGAACTTTGTGTTTAAATTGCTGTTCTCTGCCCTCTTTTCTCATTAAAATTGATTATTTTCCCCAATGTTTCATTCTCCTTTAATGAAGAAGAGTTGAGATCCATACTTCCAAAAGTAATACTTGGCATGCCTTGCATATGGATTTGAATCCACTCCAAAATGATGAAAGACTTCACTACAAGATAGCAGTTGAAATAATTTTTCCAATAATTTCTGGTGTTGATTTTCTTTCCAAATGGAATTAGATATATCACCCAGTAGTAGATTTCCTATCCTGAACTCTCAGAGAATGAAGAATGGATCTCGTGAAATGACACGTGACAGGTAAACGTGGCCTGCCAGCAGTCCATGATAATAAAGCTGACGATATCCACGACTATCCCTTGGATAGAAACAGAAATATTATAGCTACTCTGATCAAATAGACAGGGGTTTAAAAAAAAAATAGAGAGATTTATTACGTGCGTCAGATTTTAGAGACGCGGTAGTATTAAATACTGCATCCAGCATGTCCAGGGGAAGTTCAGAGCGACATAACCCCCCCCCCCCCCCCGCGAATATGCAGACAATCCATTAAGTAAACTATGAGCGTCAGCCCATGCAAGGAAAAACTAAATGGACTCATAGACCTTATATGATGAGAGAGACCTTTCCCATTACTTATTTACAGTAAGCCTTCGACAGAAAACGCCTTGAAGTTAGATAAGCACTAATGGAACGAGGGAAAAAAAACACTGAAAAAGAGCAAAAGGGGACAGAATGGAGGGAAATATCAATTACAAGACAGTCACAAAATCAAAAGGGTTAAAAAAAATCAAACATGGAAAGAGGGAGGTTACGAAAGAGAGTTGCTTGGCTTGGCTTGGTGAACGTTTGCGTCTTACTACTACAAATTTCTCGGGGGGTTTTTTGTGCTATATTTACATCGAACTTCATAAATTGTATCGGTATTCTTCATCTATGTGACTGAACAATGGTAATATAGACGTCTTTATTTTTGTAAAATACTGACCCATTTTCTGGAGAACTGTGATTTACTGATGTGATCATTCGTCGTCGTTATCGAACATTTCTCGTGTACAGTCCCAACATATACGAAACGGTGCATCCTTTGACTCAACCATCTTTTGATAACTCCAGAATCTCACGGTGCATGGGTGGTTGCACATGGACAACAGTTCTTAGCATCAATGAAATACCTCCTCTTTTGTAATCTTAAAGAGTGAGTTCGAGTGCTTGTCACGTCACCTTCTCTTTAACGTGGCATTGCAGTATAGGAAAGACTTCTACTGAATCCATATAGATTAGTGCTGGCTGTGTAGATCTACTGCAGACTTGGCTTGGTTCACTGACGCCAACGGCAACGCCTTACGCTATTTTGACATTGCGGAATATACATTGACATGGCGTCTCATAAGCAAGTAGCACAAGTGGTCAAAAAGCTACTCTGCAATGAACACTTTAATGACATACTTGCAGATATTGTTCAACAGCAGCAAGGGGAGCTTATCCAGAGGATAGAAAACACTGAAAAAAAAAATGATCGTAAAACAGAAGTGAGAATCAACAAACTACAGGATGATTTATCTTCCAAGATGCAGGGCCTTGCCTTATCTTCAGAGAAATCGGAGTTTTCGTTTCTGTGTGCCGAAAACAAGTTGAGAGAACATCAGAAATGCATTGTAAATCTTGAAAAGAAAATTGAAGAGAAAACAAATGAGATTAAAAAAAAAGCTTGAAAATGAAGTGAATAGCCTTGAACAGTATTCGCGAAGGAACTGCATCAGGATCTTTGGAGTCAAAGAAAAGGCCACCAAGAAAACAGATGACATTGCCATCGAGGTTGCCAAGAAAATCGACGTTGATTTGCAAAATGCTGAAATAGATATCAGTCATCTAATTGGGGTTGGTGATTCTAGCGCAAACAAGGGAAAGCGACCAATTATTGTGAAATTAACATCACACCGAAAGCGCCAGGAACTGCTGAGAAATCGACGAAAGCTGAAGTCAACTGGACACCATACAAGAGGATCTGACAGCAAGGAATCGCGCATTACTTCAAGAAGCATACAAGAAATTCAAGGAAAGTCGAGTTTCGGCGGCGTGGTCATCAGAGGGAAAGATATTTGTTGCGTTGCCAACAACCAAAGGAAGCAAAGCAGTAAAGAAGTTGATCACCTAAGACCTTAGAGCTCTCTGATTCATACATGATGTAAGTGACAGAATTATAACCTGATTTTATTTATCGTGAGATGAGAGTCAAGTACTTGCCGTAACCTTCCAGGAAAATGAACAACTGAGATCTGAAGGATGGATGCTTCCAAAATTTCCTTTGTTGATGGATCTTGATCATGTTCATTTTACACAAATCTATACACCATTAATTTTCATGATGGCTGACAAAAATGTTTGCTGGACCAAAACTTTGGAACAATCTCCCTCAAAATATTGGACTTGCACCCAATTTTTCAAATTTTAAATCCATTCTTAAAACCCACCTTTTCCGCCTTCCTTGATTATGATAAACATTTGTTAAGTATGTACCTTATTTGTTAAGTATGTTCCTATTTTTGTTGTTATACTTGTTAGTCATTTGTTTGTTTATATTTTGTACAGCGCATAGAGAAGCATATGCTTATTATGCGCTTTATAAATTTTGTATTATTGTTATTATTATTATTATTATTTCCTTGGCATGTGGCTTGTAAATTGAGACCTGCACGGCTTGAAACATTGTGCACGGAAATGAATGATTATGTCACGTTTGTATGAAGACTTCAAATTTCCAGATGGGTTGATTTGGATCTTGCTATTTTTATATACCTCTTGAATTTTAGTATGTGTGTGTGTGTGTGCTTTTTTTTCTTCTTTCTTTCTTTCATAGGTTGTTCTTGTAACACGTTTCAGAGGTTTTAGTATCGGGCGAGTGGGGGGGGGGGGTGGGCTCGGGTGTTGTGTTACGGGGCTGCCGACTTGTCCGTACTCGGTTGCAGGGGGAGGGGAGTCATGACTTTCCTGTTTTTCGATGGGATTTTTTTCCTTCTTCTTTTTTCCTTCTTCTTTTCTCTTCTTCCCTTTCTTCTTCTTTTCTTTCTTACTAGCTCTTTTTTTCTACGTTTTCTTTTCTTTTCTTCTTTTTCTTTCTTCTTTCTTTTCTTCTTTTCTTCTTCTTCTTTCTCTTCTTCTTCTTCTTCTTTTTCTTTTCTCCTTCTTTTTCTTTTCTCCTTCTTTTTCTTCTTCTTCCCCCGCTGCCCTGTCTCTCTTTTCCCTCTGCCTTTTACTCGGCCACACATGTTCCAGGGTAGACTTCCCCTTTAACAGGTTAAATGATTAACGGGGCTAGACTAGACAAGCTTTGCTTTTTCTAGCCCCGTCCACATTATGAACTCTTTTTCCCCCCTTTTTCTTGTATATTTCGATGTAGATTCTTGTGTTTTATTGTTTTGTGTGTCCGAATCTGTGATTTGCTTTGTATTGTTTGTATAATTTGCTGATTTTCAATGTGGAAATTAATAAATGAAATGAAATGAAATGAGTTAGAGAATATAATGACGGAAAAGACAAAGCTGGAAAGAGAAAAGATGCAAAGAGAGACGGAGAACTACATGGGTAAAAGATGCATTTAGTGGCAACGACTGACTTTCATAAACATGATATTATTCTTACATTTGGTTATTGATGTTATCCAATTCTTCATCAACAACCAAATAATAGAAATGATGTCATAAATATGACATTATTTCTTTATTTACTTCTTGACAGATACACTGTTAGCTGTGTATTGTAATTAGATTTCATCGTTAAGTTTCATCATGTGGCCTTTAAATTCTTAAGCAGTTAAGTGTAAGGAATTATAACATCTTGAGAGTTTCGACTTCAGTGAAATTATCAATAAGTTGCCTAGCTATAGCCTCCTCAGCATTCGCGTCTACTGAAATTTGTTTGAACATTAAATGTTCATATTGCCGCTGCGGTGCACTTAAGTTAATTCAATTTTCGTAATTGCATGTAAAGTTCATCTTTACATGTTCTTCATCATGTTCACTTCTAATTTATATTAAAAGCATTGTGCACTTGAATTTAACGCATTTTACCTCATATATATAAAAAAAAAATCGTTTCATTACCACATTTTTCCTCTTATCGAGTTAAAGTTCTCATATTCATTGCCCTCAGTGACCATGGTGACGGCCTGTCGCATCTAAAAACTTACAGGGTTCATACAAAAATAGGTCATTATACCACTGCCACTCCTTCACATAAGTGTAGACAAACAATTTTGCAAGAAATAAAAATATGCATATATTGGTGTGGATTTTGATTTTAAAAAAATATCACCTGTCCCACGAAAATGAGCCAGGTCTGTAACCTGCCAGTATTATCTGTTGAGTGTAGCAATCACCCAGTTCGTTCCGCCGAATAATTGATTGATTTTCATTTCAAAGCGTAATTTTTGCGCATATATATATATATATGATATAATGTTTCTATGCGCTTCCAAAGGACTTTGGCCATTACTACCATCGATTTAGCTGCAGCATCCGTAGCGCCGAGTGCTTTCAAAGAATAAATTTTGCCTGGTACCTACTTACTACACCTGGTACGAGTGTGGCAAATGTAGATTAATGTCTTGACAAAGGATATCAGTGCTGTGGCAGGGATTCGAACCCGGTAACCAGCGTGGTGCACAGTCCAGAGAGTTATCCACTAGACATGCTAGACCATAACAGATGGGGCACCAAGGCAACTTCCAAACCCCTTAACCCTAATACTCCCGGGGTATTTCAAAGCTTGTTATTACCGGGGAGGGGCCATTATGGCCCCCCCCCCCCCCCCGAGATCTCGGCCATGGGTCGCCCGATTGCCTCAAAATTTTGCACAAGGGTCAAGAATTATGTAATCTACAAAGTTGTATAGCTAAATTTACCAAAGTCCTATTATTTTTTTAAAATTAATTAATTTATGCTAAATTATGCGAGAAATCATAGATTTGGGTATTTCTCACTAAATAAAGCCTCAGGAATAGCAATTTTTGGTAAAAATGTCTTTCATAACTCCCTCATCAATTCCTGAAAGAAAAAGATAGGTTGTGGTAATTATTTCTTATGTATTTTATTGTTTTTTAATTTTCTTCTGTATTTCTTTGTTTTTCGTCAAGCGTTTAATGTAAAGATTCAGATGCGTATGTGTGGGTGTGGGTGTGTGTGAATGTGGGTGTGTATGTGTGGGTGTGTGAGGGTGTGCGTGTGTATGTGTGTGTTTGGTAATTATTTACACTATTTGAAACAATGATGATACTTACTAGAAAAGTATTTACATAAATTGGAAAAGCTCCTGATTTTGTCCATAGGGTTATACACAGTAATATAGAGAAATAGCGACATTTCAGTGACATGTGTTCGGTAAACGTAATCTGACACCCGCACGGTAGGTCCGCTCGCCATAAATGTGGTATCAAAATGTGCGGGAAGGATCAGAGAAAAAAGTCATGAAATTTCGTTTTGAAATATTGAGGCGTTAGGAAGTACCGACAAAACTTCGACAGGGGGGGGGGGCATAATGCCCCCCTCCCCGGGAGTATTAGGGTTAATGATATCTTTCTTAGGCAAACAATCCCATGCAATTTATTCAACATTTATACAGGGCTTCTCACGATAGAAAATCTTATAAGACTATGACTAACTCATCTGGTTGAATATTGCGCTTAGGAGACAAGAGGATCCCTCTCGAATGAAAACGAACAGAAGAAGAGATGGAGATAGACAGATAGATAGATAGATAAAGAGAGAGGGACAGAGGAAGAGTGAAAGATAAACAAATACAGAAAGTATATAAGAACGGGACGTGAACTTAAAAGCAAAATAATGAACATTTCACATCCTGTGTTCCCTTGTTTGATTCGTTAACTAGTATTTCATTCCCCATGCATACGACGCCACTGTATACGTGGTATACGGCTTCTAAAAAGCTAAAACACAACACCTACAGCTGATGTTTATGAGAAAAAAAATCGAATACGCTTGTTAGGAAAACCTTGTACATTCTATATTGTTACATCTGCGCTACTTCCTTTAAACAATAATATAATGGTAACCATGGCAATACCAACTGATGTAATGCAGAAAAGAATGGAGAGGAAAGGGGGGATATGTGAATTTTCAAGACCATTTGGATACATTTTAATTGGTATCGTAGTTGTCAACATGTTTTGATGACTCCAAGTGGGTGCCTCATCTGTACTTACCGCCTTCGTTTGCTTACAAACTGACGTCATGTGGGCTAGCAGGTAGCAACAACGCATGTTAATACTGTATAATTAAGTTTGTCGTGGTTGATAAATCGGCATAAAGTATAGGCAGGTCTTTTTTTTTTCTCCGTACAACCATGCATTCAGGTGGCAAATACTAAAACAGAGACATTTAGAAGAAAGTTGAGTTTAGTCCGAATTCTATCAACGTATTGTTAAGTCTGCCAATGCAAAAAAACAAAAACAAAACAAAAACCAAACCAAACAAAACAAAAAAAAAAAAAAAAAAAAAAAAAAGAGAGAATGAGCTATAGACATTTCCATATCAACCTGAGCATGTGTGTGTGTGGGTGTGTGTGAGCGCGCGAGCGTGTATTGCGTGCGTGGAAGAGGGCAAGACGGGGGAGGGAATATAGAGAAGGAGGTTGAAGAAAGAGGGGAACAGGTGTAGAGAGATAAAGTAGGGGCACTTTCGTTATTCATTTGTCATTTTCTCCTTGCTGGGTATTTATTTCGACATCGACACTGGTCGACCTGTGAATGAATAGGAACGGTCCTCTTGAATCGCACTTTAAGTAGGGTGTTTTCAAACACCTCAAGGGGGAAGCGTCCACGATACCATGATTGGAAGCTGATTGGAGACGTTGTTGGCGTGCGAACTGCTAAGAGGTCCTATCTTTTTTCACATTCAAATCTCCTCCTGTATATCTTGTTCAAGTGGACGACTTTGTGAAGGGTCTTGATCTGATTTTGATAGCCCTACAGAAATGCCTGTAAAGAAAACCATTGACAAAAGCAAGTCTGTGGGGACAAGGAGAAAAGGATGGTGGTTTTTTTTTTATTAGGTCAACACGAAAATAAATGAAGGAATAAGAATCAGACTGAAGTATAAAAAGTTTAATACCGATTAAAAATGAGACATGCTATTGATGAACATCCAGCAAATAAACGCTTAGGAAATCTGAATGGAAGAGAGGGGGAAAACACAAGATTTCTTTTTTTCAATATTAAGTTGGTCTCTTTATATGAATACTAAAGCGCATTGTAATACAGAAATAGAAAGCATTTGCTCAAATCGGAAATGGAGCATTTTTACTTTCATAAAACTATTTAATAGGTAAAGATATCAAATTTAGCATAAAGAAGTTTGTAAAGGTTTTGTTGATTAAGGCCCAGATTGTAAACACCTAACATCACATTGTTTAGGTTTATTCTGGTATCCCGCATTGTCATCATTTTCCGATCAAAGTATCACAAAATAGAACAATTTCTAATTTCTGCTGTAGATCATGCCAAGTCATGACGTGTTTCATACTTTAGCTGATTCATGACATAGCTTCTCTCCCCTCATAATTAGCGATTCTCCACGTTCATGATTTCAACAGGTATTATCCGCCTGAGAGTGCTATCATTTTCATAAAAGCGTGATGTAAACTAATAGCAATAGTGTAATAATAGAAGCATTAATATTTATGCACCTGTGATGATATTTTATTCTTGTAATCTATACGTCTCGAGACGAACAGAACGATGGACTAGGCATATCGGACAAGTAGAGGCATTGTGGTGTTGCTGCGCAGCGAGATGGCGCTCTAATTTTTTTAGATTTGAATCGGAGACAAATCCAAAATTCGATTAAAAGTCTTAATCTAAGAGATTAGAAATCTTAGAAGTCCGATTGAATATAATTTCTTAATCTAATTTGGATTGGTCCCTAATCACACTCTCTTAGATTAATTTATAAATTTCCCACTGAATGTTACATTCCCTTCCTTACATTGTTGTCAGTTATATATGCTAGGTAAGCAAGAATTCCTAGAAAACGGGATTCATTCTACCCTGTAAGAACACACGGACTGATATTCTCGAGTTAAGTGTGCGGTTTTTGACCAAAGTACATGGGATTAGTTTTCGAGAGTCTGGAGGTTCGATCATCATCTCTTACTCAAAGGAGAATGAAACCCTGGGGAAATGTTCATTTTAATGAAAAGAGAGGAGAGAGAAAAGCAATTCAAAACAAGTTCCATCAAAATCGGTTAGGAAATGAGAAATTTATAAAAGTTTGAAAAGTCTCAGTTTACTTTCTAAGGCTATCCTAAAATTAGCAATATTGTTTCTATATGGCAAGTTTAGAAGGACAACTCTAAATATGTTTTGTGCATAAATTGTGATATTTTCTTCATAATGTTTAAAAATGCTGCCTGTCTCTTTTGTGAACTCTGTATATGTTGTGTCAAATACATTTTCCCATGATAAATCTTGAGCTAAGAAGTAGACAAGCTGCACCTTGAGAGATAATGGGGAAAATATGAATCTTTTTGTACAGAACTGATGGAGAGTTGTCCTTCTATAAAAACCTGCCATTTGAAGCAGCATTGCCAATTTATGTCAACATGTTACATTGCCTGCTATTTTTTTGTTTGGAAATGAAAAGAGATAAATGAAATGAAATGAAATGATTTGAATGAAGGTCTTGAACGAAACTCTAATGTCCGGTGATGAATTAAACAGGGGAAATGAAACTCATTCTCTTCGACATGTTCGAGTCGCTTGATTAGTCAAGGGTATGGAGGGTGCGGAATTGTTAACGCCATTTAATTAGGATACATGGTTTGGAGCCTCTGACCATGAATTTTTCAGTACCCTTGAGTTGAACTCATGTCATTCTATTTTTCCAAGCAAACACAATAATTGTTAAAGAGCAAGGCCAATAATAATGGGCAACAGCAGGGGCACAATCACTTTACGAAAAACGCAATAGAAATATAAAAAAAATGAAGACCTGCTGAGAATAAATCTATGACCTCTTCAGTCAACAGTAGTTTCTAGACTATAAGAAATTCGAAACATGATTTGTCTTTAAGAAATATATGTATCAAACACAGAGTGACCATTTTTCTGGATATTATGGTCTCCAATCCCTCTTTAATTATTGGTCACCATATTTAGAGGCTGTTTGGTGTGTGTGTGTGTGTGTGTGTTTTTTTTTTTCCTTCTGGAATATTCTGCGGAAGGCCCACTGTATAGATCGACAATATCTGTCTGCTTGGTTCAACTATTCATCTTTTTTCTCTTGTTTTGTAATGGTTCCGGATATAAACAGCCTACGATATCGGTCTTACGATCTCTAGGGTCTTCAATCCACATTCAAGACTGTTTCCTAATATACTATAGACCATTTTCAAAGGTTTTTGTAGCTCACGGGCCATAATATATTGGTACAACTTGGTGGGCCGCAAGTAATCCTCTCCCCCCTTCCCCCCCCCCCCCCACACACATAATATACACACCTGCGATTCTGCAATTATTGCAAAAACAAACAAACAAAGAAACAAATAAATAGCAAAATCACCCATTGAAGAAAGAAATCAGGCTTACTTTTAAAGTGTGTTTTCTTGGGATACATTTGTTGGACAAGGCGAGCGATGTATGTTGTCGTTAATATTTGCTTTTTATCAAATGACTACACTCTTAAAACAGTTGTTTAAAAATCAGTATGATGTTTAAAGTAATTGTGAACCTACAAGCAGTTCTTAAAATATCCTTATATGTTTTACATGCAATTTTTTTCAACCAAAAGTTGGTAAGTCTATACGTTATTAAAACAACCTAATGATTTTTAAACCACATTTTTTAAAGTGTATAGAACGAAACGAGTCAATGATTGTGAATGGTAAAAACAAATAAAATTTAAAAAAAAACGTGTGCCAATGTTTTACCCAATTCTGTTAGTGCTACGCGTGCCGCATTTCATTTATGAGCTATCTTTAAAATTATTTTTTTTCAGTGCCGCACCAGAACCGCACCAGAACAGCTCGCGGGCAGCAGGTTGGCCACCACTGGTATAGACTAATGGCCTGCGCTACCGACAGGCCGTGAGAAGGACATTTTTGTTGCATTTTTGTACGTATTTGATTTGATTTGATTTTATTTGATTTTTACTCTTTAACTATTTTTACAACTCGTAAGTTATAGGGGGCTGCAATCTACAAGCTCGGCTTTTCAGCAGTCCCCTCCATTACCAACCTTTTTTCAGGCTCTTGTACATGGGAACTATTTATATTTAAGAATCCACTGTTAAGTTTCATTTTTTACCTTGTACGATGCATACTTTGTATTCTGTTTATATTATGTTGGAAATGGAAAATAAACGAAATGAAATGAAATTTTTCTACTGTTGTGTCTGTTTCGTGGGCTATCATCAGCCTCTTTGGAAGTCGGTCTCGTATGTTGCCAGTCTAATGGGAGGACCTGTTCTAATCAACGTTCCCCAACCGTTCATTCAAAAAATTCCGAAATAATCTTTAGATCACAAGCACTACTACTATATTCTGCTCTGTCTGACTACTGTACTTTCGTGGGTACAAGCATCTTCAGACATAATTGATTTTCACCTGCAAACCTCTCGAGTAATGCATCTATCATCAGGAGAATGCAATGCTTGATGAACATGAATGAAAGAAGTCGTTGAAAACCGTTCAAGTCACCTTTCGTGGTGCTATTAACAGCTCTTGTATTAGAAGTGACAGTAAATTGGACTGAGCCAGTATGAAACGCTTAAATCGTTCTTTGTTCAGTTCTTGAAGAGAAGACTGGCTTAATTGATGACGTTTCTGAAAGAGAATGTTCAATCGCCTTTCGATGAAGCCCTGGCGGGAAATGCCACATCTCCAATCTCTTCGCTGAGTACCATTTCTTTCCTCGGCTGTATTGATGAGCCGATGGGTATCTTCGCTTTTCTAGCTGGAAACGAAGCGAGGTCTTGTGAACCCAAGCCTCGCTAGAGGACGATTTGTAGAAAATATGACAAACTCCCATTTAAACAATGTTCCTTTGACAAATCTACTTTTTCTAACCTTGTCTGTACATCGCCAAAATTTCCCCCTCATTTTTTTTTTCGCATTTGATTTTGGAAAATTGCGTCGGACTTTCGGCAAATATAGCCTCGCAATCCTCCCTGGAGCTTCGTTGCTTGTTCAAAATGATATGACGAGGCCCCTGCCGATATGTACAGAATCCAGTCATGACTGCAGGGCTAAAGTGATTGGAAATTCCGTATTCGGTAGGATAATGCATGGTTCAAGAAATGCTACGTAACACCTGCTACACATTACCTGAGGGCGGAATAGAGTGGAGGCCTGTGGGGGGGGGGGGGGTAATGAGAGGTTACAGCCCTTTCTGAACTGAAGGGAGTTTGTCAGGGTCTTAATTTCTTTTCATCTGATGCTTTATATTTTTACTGAAACAAAAATTAAAAACACACAAACAGAAACTGCCCCAGAATCACAATGTAAAAAAAAAAAAAAAAAAATCTTTGTTGAAAGACACTTAGCGTTATGCTTGATAACGTACTATTATTTTTTCTTCTTCTTTTTTTTTGTTGACATTATCATTACTATGAAATGTACTAGTATTAAAGTAAAAATAACATCATTTCAAAGGAGGCCCCGTGGCTCAGTGGTTGGAGCAGTGGTCTCGTAACTGGGAGTACCCGGGTTTGAAACCAAGTGGATGCGCTAATGCCCTTTGGTAAGGTATTAATCCTCATTACTAAGTCCTTCGGAGGGTACTTAAAGCCGTCGGTCCCCTGGTTGCTTACTAACAAGCATACACATGCTTTATTAGCAGTCAGGTAAATTAACCAACCATTTATTCAACCATTAACCAACCAAAGTCCATTAGCAAGTCGTTTTCATCTTCATTAGGAAAATATTTGAGCTCGCGATTTCTATTTGCAGAAGTGATAACTGAAGATAGTATTTTCAATATTATAGTACGTATGTACGTGCTGAAAACATCCAGAGTAAAATGTGTTCTAATGACTGGTCTCTTTTAAACAATCTTCGTGAACACTGTATGGGTCCGATAAAGTGCTTTCCTCCGATTTCATGGACCTATTCCGGACTATCTTCCTGTTAAATCTTCTCCCTTTAATGCTGTGCACATTCTAGATAAAGAGGTGAATAAGACAAGGGGCATTCGTGGGGGTGGATATATATGTTGAGGATCGATTGACGGTCTCCTAATGGGTCTCGTTCCAGTCATGCTACGTCGTTTGTGTGGTTTATTGCCTATTGTGAGCACGTTCGAGAAAACCCTTGCCGAACGCGCCATCCGAGCTGCAAGCAACTCTAGATTTTGGTTGAGGATCTATTACAGCCCCCCTCACCACATACCGCTTTTCTCCAGGATGTGCAGACCCATCTTTACCCTCTTCAACAAATTACATAAGACGAAGCATGGGAAGAGAGGGAGAGGAGAGACAATTAGAAGTAAGGATAAGACAAGGCGAACGAAAGAGAACAAGTAAAGTAGTACATGAGGAAGAGAGCTTCCGTAATTATGGAGAGAGGAAGATAGAGAAGGGAGAGAGGGGAAAAGAGGGAGGGAGAGTGAAAACGAGAAAAAGCCTGAGGATAGGACAGTGAGAACATCAAGGAACAGTACATTTCAAATAAATTAACATCAGTTGTGATGAGAACGTGTAGTTGTTACCGCTTCGGTTACTAAGTTCCTCCAGGGCTGCGGATGGAGAACCCTTTTCCTCCCATTCATTATCTACCTAGTGTCGGAAAACAGGTCAGCCGTATCCATGATCACACAGTGCAGTCATATCAATAATAAATACGTCAATCTTTAGGTCTTAATTCTTTCCCTTTGACATTATCATGCTTTCCTGCGGGTCCCGTCAAAAGCAAAAGAAAAACTTACCCTCCTTGGGCAGTAATTTTGTTTCATACTGCAGTCATAATAATCCGTCTTTAGACATCAATACCACGCTGAACAGAAGGAATTGTTTATCCCCCTTTTTTGTCAATATCTTCATTTATTTATGGCTGAAATTTTTCTCTTTCTATCTTAGTTTCAATTTGTTTTTACTTTATTAGGAGGTGGGGCTGTGATCAATAGATAAAGCTGAGAAAGAGAGAAAATGTATGTACGTTTTTGTCAGATCCAATCACGGCCCCTTCTCCATGATCCAATGTAGCATCCGTCGGTTGCCCGGCAGAAAGGAAGGAGCGCCCTTGACCAGCAAAAGGGAGCGAAGAGACATGCAGTCAAATACTGAGATGTTTAAAGAAATCTATGAATAGTTACTGTAAGAACATTCCAGAATAGATCTGGTATAATATCTCAATATTTGACCGCATGTCTCTTCGTTCCCTTCTGCCGGGCAACCGACGCATTTATCCATAACGTTGACTTCTCTAGTGACCTTCTTTTTATATCATACATCACCTTATACAGTATATGCTGTTTTGTAAACGGGAAAGAAACGTTGATATATTCTGAGAAGCAGAGGCAGTTCAAGGTGCTATTTGGGCTGTCCTCAGGGATACTCTCGACGTGAGCAAGACAAGACTATCTGCATATACAGTAAATGCGTCATTTTGTGTATATAGCACAACATATACACCGACAAATTGGAAGCAATTTTGTGTGAACGAAAAGTACAGGTTTTAATGTTCTTTTTGAAATAAATGTGGTTCATGTTTTTACACTCATCTGTTTCATTTCACAAATCTGTATGAAGTGTCTTATTCAGTTTCAAAAGAGAGACAAACGGTTTCATATATTTCGCTTGGGATCAGCTCTGTTCATTATTCTCGCTTGATATTTCGCTTTTCTCTGTGAGATTTAGGAAGCATATCATGTTGTGGTTTTGCATCGAAATCCGCATCAAGATAATTGATCTATATTGTTTCTCATGTTACCACATCAATGCGGTTTCTTGACAAAAATCACTTGTGGTTATTTCGTGTTTTCCAACCCATTTGAGCCATTTCCGTTTTCTTGACGTGTAGTCAAGCGATTATTATCAACCTGCTTTGATGAACTGCATCATTTCACACAGACAAATATCGTCTGAAATATCCATTCTTCTTCTGCCCCGAATCATGGAGTAGATGGCGTAGCGGTTAAGACAAACTACTACTTATGTGATTCGAATCTCCTAGCTGCACTATGACGTTCTTTGGTGAGACATTTCCATGGATTTTCCCCTTTAGGATATGGTAAATTTATTAAGAATGGATTCTTTGCATGTTACAATGATAAAATAATTTTTTTGCATTAATGTTGTTGCTGCAGTAGAGTGTGTTTGTTTTTGTAGATATAGTATTATTAATGTTCGTATTTGTATTGATCTATTTATAATTGCTATCATTTTTTCCGATTAGGCCTATGCTTGTTAATGCTGTAATTGTTATTGTTATCATTGCTATGATTATCACTATGACTACTATGATATAATGGTAAAATTGATGTTATCATCATTATTATCATTATCATCATTATCACAATTATCTTCATCATCAGTATCATCATCATCATCATGATGAACAGTACAATTGCTGCTACTACTGCTGCTGCTGCTACCACTATATATATATATTTTTTAAATTGTCTATTCTAATCCCTTCTTCCTTTCTACAGTTATCATATCCTCATAGAAATGAACAGGTTCATTTAAAAAAAAAATAAACTTTGAAAGGTGAACCCGCTTTATTAAGATAGAACATTGCCATTTATCATGTCATGACATGCATGTTTGTGTTTTCATTCAAGCAACGGTTAAAGATGAAATCTTTTCAAAATATCAATTTCCTTTGAACCACGACAGGGTATGTTGTAATAAGAAGTGAAATGTTCATGTTTGTCTGGATGATTGGTCCGAACGACAGAAGACTGTGTACATTTGTAAATATGAACTAATCAAGGAGATTGCGTCTTGGCTCCAACCTTTAGCAGTTTCGACAAACGAGATTCAAGTCGTGCCTCACTGGACAAAACTTGCCGACATGCCGACAATGGATGCCTTGGCCTATACCATGTATACTTCTATGTACTTCCAGACTTTCTCCTTTTTCCTCCTCCTCTCCTCGACCCCCCTCCCCCCCCCCCCCCCTCTCTCTCTCTCTCTCTCTCTCTCTCTGCTTACAAAATATTCGTGGTAGATGTGCTGGTTTGTCACCGCCATCAGCAAACCATGACAGACAAATCGATTTGCGGTTTTTTTCCGTATATCCAAACTCACTAACAAACTGGCTGGATTTCACAAAAGGCCTACATACCAACTTTTATTTCGGTATAACATGACTATAAGTTGTCTTTTGATGAGATTCGATTCTATTTTCTTCCAAAGAAATTATGAAAGTATAAATCCTGATCATGATGATCGTCCACTTGCAAGTTACCTGATGAAAAGATGATTCTCTTAATTTAAGAAATATATTTGATTTCCTCCAGAAAATCGGTAATAATTGTAGGAGGTAAAAACTTTGCACATACGGAATCTTTTGCCAGTGATAAATCTAAATTAGATGTTGAACAAGCGTTAAAAATAAGCTGGTTGAAGTAACATTTGATTTGTATAATATATGGATGCACGGGATCATAGTTTTTAACAGATTATAGTTCGGCTGAGGTTTTGGTAGCAAAAACTAAAATTGCATGGAAATAATTAAATACAGTCTCACATTTTCAGCATAGCATAAAAGGATGCGTGTGGGAGATCGTGTGACATTCCATACATGATTTCCGGTTGACTTCTAGTGTAATTTTCTGCAATGAACGTGATAATACTGCTACACTATGGAAGCAGCAACCCGTCAAAAACATCACTATACGTCGTCTCATAGTTCAAATTGCTACACAAGGTAAATAATTACGTCGTGGAGTAATTCGCTTTATAACACGACGTAAACAATTACGTCGTGTCATAAACTGAATTACTACAAGACGAAATTCCGAATTACACTGCTCAACTACTTAATGTCGCGACATCAAATAAATTAATGTCGATCGTTACATTAAATAATGATGGTGGTGTAGCAATTCGAATTATGACACAACGTAAATAAGTACGTGGTGTAGTCATTCCATTTACGAAACGGTGCAAATGACTACGTTGTGCCATGAATAATTACGACGCGACGTGTTCGGAATTACTGCACAACCATTTTGTGTAGCGACATTAAATGAATTGGTGTAGTGTCGTTCAGTCAACATGTGGGATCGTTTGTACTAGAGCCTATTCCATCGCTTGGAGCCTGCTAGAGTTTTTATAGGCGCGTGCCCGGGGCCTACATGAACTCCCCACTACGTAGTGTGAAATTAGTTCTTCTGACCAAGCGAATTCAATATATTTCAAGAATTGTTCTGTAGATTAAAATTTTAAAAATTGCAAAAAAGAATATTGTAGATAAACAATAGCTAATGAAGATAAAATGATTATTCGATAATGGATATCGAATCTAACCAAAGAAAAAAAATCAAAATAATTCACGCTTGAGCGAGCAAAAGTAACTTTTGTGTAAGGGTGCAAAATCCGGACTTGACAAGAATGGTTATTTGTGCTGGTTGTTATCAGCGAAGCGGAAAGTAGTGTTAACCCGTGGAGGCTTACAATCTTAATATTCTGAGGGCTTTCTGGCGATTTATGAGTGGATATGCATTGTTATGTTTATATTATGACATATCCCATTAACATGTCACACCTGAGTAAGCAATTCGGTACTTCATTGACTGTTTTGTAACGTTAAGTTTGGGGTAAGTTTTAACATTTAAGCTGGCATGATTTGGATGTCATGAATATGGTCATGCAGAAAGATCAGACAATCAATCATTCATAAATAGGTTAATCAATCTTTCCATCAATTAGAAAAGCAGTTAACCAATCATACACTCAATCCAGCCAAAAGACAAGTGAGATGACACAACTGAAAAACTACAATCTGTAATGCAAATGTGTAACTTTCATGAGTGTGACTAAAATGTGAACATTCCTTTGGCGATGAAGATACTTCATATTTTGTCAGTAATATTCACCTTCTTCTTTCGTTTGGCAGGGGAGGAAAGACACGACAAAATCATGTTCCATTGTATTTTTTCAATGAAGTAAACAGGAAGTAGAGTCATGAAACTTACACGTTTACAACGCATATTGTAGTTATTCAGTTCTGTCAGCTCAGTTGTCTTTGGGATTGAATGAGTGCATGATTGATTGGTGTTGTTTTTTTTCTGATTGATTGATTGATTGATTGATTGATTGGCTTAATGAGTAATAATCGATTGATATACTGAATGATTAGTTGATGTTGTTTGGTCTGCATGATTGCATGCTAGTATTTTTTTTTCTGATATCCCACATATGTCAGCTTTAATGGGAAGAACTTTACCTAACATTAACATTAATCAACAAAATATGTAAATTGCTCACTCAAGCATGACATGTTAATGTGATATGTCATAACATAAACACAACATTGGATATCCACTCATAAATCGCCAGAAAGCCCTCAGAATATCAACATTGTAAGCCTCCACAGTTAGCACTACTTTCCGCTTCGATGATAGCAGACAGCAAAAATATCAATTCTTGTCAAGTCTTGATTTTGCACCCTTTAACAAAAGTTACATTCGCTCATTCAAGCGCGAATTCTTTTGAGATTTTTGGGTAGGATTGATAGAAGAGTCCTTGGGCTATCCTGCAGTATGAAAATTTCCTGAAGATATTTT
Organism: Echinometra lucunter; assembly: GCA_029962745.1. Classification (NCBI taxonomy): domain Eukaryota; kingdom Metazoa; phylum Echinodermata; class Echinoidea; order Camarodonta; family Echinometridae; genus Echinometra; species Echinometra lucunter. The sequence goes on from CM057156.1 coordinate 6,882,929, forward strand.
GAAATGCTCAGATGGCAAGAATTTTTCCCACTCTACACTTTTTTCTGGGACGCACTGTAGAGCTTCTTCCATTGCTTGGGGCCTGCTTGAGTTTTTAAAGGCGCGTGCCCGTGGCCTGCCCAACTCCCCACTACGCAGTGTGAAATTAGTTCTTCTGACCAAGCGAATTCAATATTAAGAACTGTTCTTTAGATCTAAATTCAAAAGATGGCAAAATATATATTGTCGATAAAAAAAATAGCTAATAAAGATAAAATGATAATTCATAATAATGCAAATATAAAGACGTGTATAGTTTAAAATTATTCATTATTGAGTAGGTCTAAGAGGTATGGCACTGCACTTTTCCTAAATCTGTTAGTATTGCATTTGCATCGGGTGATAAGAAATGATAAAGCATTAGCAAGATACATTCCTTCTTTTCAGTGTGTCAGAATATCGTTCAGATAAAAAAAATATATTTGAATGATGGTGTGAACTTTGAAGCACTTCAATCCAATATACATCCAATATACGACGTTATCGGCCATGTTTCAGTAGCCTAGCCAGTTAAGGTCATATCTGTTTTACTCCTTCTGTTTGTTTGTTTTTGTTTATGTTGAGTTTTTGTTTTTTTGTTTTGTTTTGTTTTGTTTTGTTTTGTTTTGTTTTGTTTTTTTTTTGTTACTGGTATTCTGTACTTTGATCATGGGTCCAACATTCGGTTTCGCACTTACCCCAACCGGAAGTAATTTCACATTCTCACATTTGGAGATTGAAACTGACTCCTACATGTCGTTACGCCAGTCCATTACCAGCCTTCGAGTAGGCATGGTAGGCGCTAGCCTGTCTAGACGGAGGGACTACATTTTCATAAGTGCATTTGTTTTTATGTTCGCGAACATCATTAGCATATATGTACTTCAAATTAGCACATGACCTCCCGTATATCATGGGTTACGTTATTCAGTGGACGTATAGGTTCATATATTAGTCCAAAAAGATACACTCTTTGGTCAAAATAATTGGTCAAAATAACCAATGTACTGGTGAATATGTGTCCGACCCCCCAAAAAATGGTCAAAATCACCCAAATTTGGGTACATTTTAGCCAATAATAATACTGACCATTATAATTAGTCAATCTTCACCAATATTTTTGGTCGGACACATATTCACCAACACCTTGATTATTTTGACCAATCCTTTTTCAGAGTGTATCAAAAGGATAGTGGATTCATGAAGCTGTTATTTTGCTTATCAATTTTAATTGTTCTGTTTTTTTTTTCTTTACATTATTGAAGAGTATAAAGTTATTTGTGCTGGCGAACCTGAAAAGGAGAAAACATTTGACTGTAGAAATTACAGACAGTCAATGATATACCATCATCTCAAAATAGGATTCTATCTGGCGGATTCAGAATTGACATACTGTTCCGTTGTTGGATTATTGGTATAGGAATTACCGAGATGATGGCCTTAAAAGGGAATATCGACCTAAAAAAGAACATCCTTTTGGAAAACATCAAGGATTAACCTACCAAACAGTATCCCCATCTCAGAGGAGCTCCAGGGTCAAAATCTGAATTAAAAAAAAACAACAACAGAACCCCGGTGACCAGGTGGCGAAGGGCAACAAATTGGTCCATTGACTACTGGGAATGGCGGCAAACATAAGCTCACTGTTGCTAAATTAATTCACTACAAGAAAATGAAGCCAACTTCAAATGTAGTAAATAAGTGTTGTTTTCTAACGCGTCGTCGATTGGGTGAAATAAATACATAACAGAAGAAACAAAAAAAAAAATGATTACGATGCGAGAAGAGAATGTACATGATTGTACGATCAAAAAGAACAGGCAAGTCAAGAAGAAAAGGTGAATAGAAATTCGCTAACTGAGGTGCAACTCATATTGGCTTCTGGAGTTTACAAAATTTTGGGACAGTCGGGAATTGAAAAAGCTAAACGAAAAATCTGGAACAAGAAGATAAACAACGAGATAGGAAGGAGAAGAAATTTATAACATGGTATATTGAGGAGATAGAGAGACGAAGAGAGAAAGAAAGAAATTGAAAGAGAAGAGAGAGGTTGAAAAAAGAGGGAAAAAAACATAGAAACGAAGAAAGAGAGCATGGAGGAATAAAGAAAGGAAATGTCGAAAGGAGAAAAATGAATAAAAGGTAAAAAATCAACGAAACTGAAGTATCCATTTCTTTCTGTGTCACAGCTCTGACTTGTCTTATAACTTATTTTATCGCGGACTTTACTGTCTAGCTTTTAAATGTGTTTCCTAATCCTCTTGAATTCAGCGGCCCATCCGAGTCAGACGGTAACCGCAAACCATTCAGAGGGGCCTTTGCAAGTGTCTTGACCCTCTCGAAGAACTATGATTACCGCTTCCCCCCCCCCCCCCCCCCAACTAGAGGGGGAAACTTTTAAACAACCCCCATGTCCAATCTAACCATCTGACCAGGGTCGAAAATCAGATATATAAAGTCCATCTGCTGACTACTTGAAAGATATATTAGACATATAAGACTCTTTCTCAATAAAAATCTTGTTCATCATCCATCATGGGCAATAATGATGCATATGAAGAGCTCGGTTCTAAAAGGTACTACATCAATTTTTTTTCAAAAATAAAAAATGATTTTTCGGCATTGATTTACTCATTTTCAGTAGCTTTATACTCTAATACTAACAAAAAGCTGAACTGGAAAGATTCTAAAAATGGCATGTGAAACTCAGTTCGGTTCTAAAAGGTATGGCCTACTATATCCATTTTAGTTCGGTTCCAAAAAGTACTACATCCACCCGAATAAAAGAATAATCAATTGATTACAAATAAATCTGTTGACTTAGATTTTTGTAAAGGGTGGTTTTGCTATTGTGTCATACAGTAGTAAAGTCAGCTAAAGTATCATTCCAAACTGACATTGCTATGATAATAATAAAAAAAAAATGTTTTCTCAGAACTTGGATATATGGATGTAGTACCTTTTGGAACCGAACTCTTCATTTATGCAAATATTTTATATAAGAAACTTTTCCAAATTCTTCTGCGATTCCAATTTTACTCGACAGTTAGTATGAACTTTGATATTTATAACTGGATTAAATAATAATGAAATCATTGCAGAATATGTCGCCTTTTAACGTGAAAGGGTCATTCCCATGAGATTCAGCACAAAAGTAATTGTACAGTCTGGGAAATTTCGGTTCCAAAAAGTGCTACATCCTGTTTCGGTTCCAAAAGGTACTACATCCAGTCAAATAAAAATATGATAAAATTGATAATAAATAAATCTGAGGACTTACATTTTTAAAGAGTGGTTTTACTTCTGCATCATACAGTAGTACAATCAGCGAAAGTTTCCAACTGACATTGCTAACTATGATAATTTTAAAAAATCATGTTTTTCTCAGAACTTGGATTTATGGATGTAGTACCTTTTGGAACCGAACTCTTCATATACAGACATGACGGATATGTATCAATATTGGAAAAAGACGTGTAAAGACAAAAAAAGCACATGTAAAACTTTCACAAGTCCCAGGATGCCCTTCAGACGTACGCAATCCTCTTGAAACCACAAGCCCTTTTTAAATTATGTATTATGAACTCACAGGAGAAGTCTTATCTCGGCCTAGCTCGCAACGAACTATGATAAGTTCCTCGAGGAAAACAACGGGAAAATCCTCAAACAGCCCCATAATTTTAGATAAGAAACAAAGCAATAACAAAAAGAAGAAAGCATGAAATATTTCAAAGGACAAATAATAATGGTATTCAATGCTGTGTCGATGCCCGTTTGAAATAGGCAGGAGGCTCCTTCGAATGAGGATCCTCATTCATCACTGGCAATCAATGATGCTTGTCAGATATGCATTATTTAGTAGGGGGAAAATATTGTAAAAAGTGCACAGAATCTGCACCCATGTGTAAAACCCTGAAACCCATCAAATGGGTCATTTCCTATTTCGTTACCCCCTTTATTTTTCTTTAGGACTATGCAAAGTGCGATGCCTGTTAACGACATAATCATGATAATAATTAATGATCAGTGAACACCTTGCCGAAAGTTAAAGAAGTTTCACGGCGCGAACCCTAGGGAGCAGGAATTAACCTTGCGTTAGGTCAGCTGGTCACGTTAAAATCAGACGTAAATAGTCATATCTGACTGACACACGTCTGTAAAAAAAAAACCAAAGACACACCCACCCTCTTCACACACACACGCGCGCACACACGAATCCCTTCTCGACTTTGCCTCTAAATACCCAATGAACTGCTGAGGGAAAAAAATAGCGTATTTCGGGAAATATGACTTATTCATTTTCTAGATCGTTAAGAGGGTAATGAACAAGAGAGGAAATATTCAACAGCATGTTCAATTCGAGAAAATACATTCCTCTAATAGTTTAAAAATGATTTGAGGGTAGTGGAAAGCAACCTTTGACATGTTTGACGATGATTAAACATGAGCCAAAATATCCAACGCCACTTCAAGAAAACTGACAAATGTTGCTGTCACTATTTCCCGCTCTTATTTGCGTATTTATACAGCGCCCGTTTCAATGTCATGTATACTTAGCAAAACGACTAATTTCTCATTATAAGACCCTTTCTTAAGATTGCAATGTGCTCATGTTTTTTTTTTTTTCTCTCTCTCTCTCTTTTAACCTCCAAAAGGAGGTTTCTTTATTCATCCCCTCTCTTCGGGGTATAATAATATACAAGAAACATAATAACTAAAACAAAGAACAATGTTACAGTATAGTATACATGTACATTAAAAAAGAAAAAAAAAAGACAACACAAAATAACAGTTATAGTCTTTGTCAATTTCCTAGATATTTATGTCATTTTGAAAGGAATTTGTCCGTTGTATTATTTTGTTTTGCTATCCGCTTCTCTAAGGAGAAATTAAACTCGACTAATTGTATGAAAAGACTAAAGTGTGGTTTTTGTTTTCTTTATCTACTGTCGTATATCATTTTTTTTCATTAAAATCATGAAGTGGTTCAAGAACAAATGTTTAAAACCAAAAAGTATATGCCTAATATTAAAGCTTTTAAACACATGTCATTGAATTTTTTTATACCAGTCTATAAAAACTGACCATAAAAGTCTTACATATTCACATTCCAGAAAAATATGATTCATTGTTTCGGGAAACTTTTCACAAAGGTACATAGCTCAGAGTCAACCAGTTTCATTTTATGTAATCTATAATTAGTAAGAAGACGGTTTGTGTTAATTTTATATTAAAAAATTCTTGTTCTAACTTCAGTAGTTGAAACAGAAGGTAATACATAAATATCTTTCCACTCAGTGTCTGTAATATTCATCTCTCTCGAAAACTTCCTTTGCGAAGTAGGAGATACAAAAATCCTTTTCACTAAAAAACAATACAATTTCTTGGAGGTCATGTTTTCTATTGGTAACTCTACATCATTTTCAATAAGTATAAAAGCTTTGGGAATACAATTCCTCCTAACAAAACCTTGTCTGAGTTTCTGCTTCCAAACTAAAGGTATGACATGGACTATACTCCTCCATAACATCATAAAATTAGGGGGAACTCCCCTTTCAACCCATACGTCAAATGGAATTATAGTCCCATCAGTATTGTATAGATCACTGAATAGATTCATACCTTTAACATGCATACATTTATCAAATAAAGGTTTTGATGCAACGCAAATATTATCATTATGCCAAATAATTTGATTTGTAACAACAACATTATCAGGATTAATAAAATTAAAATAAACTTTCAAAATTCTTTTGTGTGGTATGAATTTCCACGAATTATCTTGTTTTTGTTGAACATTACAATGAAAAAGTATATCACCCCATATGGTTCGATAAACATATAAAAAATATCCTTCCACAAATTACTGGTTGTGTTATACATATTTATCCACTTTAATTTTTGAGCAGAGAACATTGCTCTCAGGTCGACCATTTTAAGACCCCCTTCCTCTAAATCTCCAATTATAGTTTTTCTTTTAATCATACCTTTACCGCCATTCCATAAAAAATCAAATATTATCTTTTCTAAACGTTGAATGACACATTCCGGAATATCTAAAACAGAGGCTAAATAAATAAATTTTGATAAAGCAAAATTTTTATCAACAATATTTTTCCCGAAAGTGTTAAATTTCTGTACTTCCACATATTCAAAATGTTCTTTATTTTCGTAATTCTATCTTCAAAATTTACTATCTCAGCTGAATCTTTATTATATGAAAAACAGACCCCTAACGCCTTTACAGGCTCTGTTGGTCACATAACATCGAGTGGTGTCTCACTACTACATCTCGTTGAGCCTAACCATATAGCGTTTGTTTTATGTATATTGACTTTCAAACCAGACTACTTATTAAAGTTGTCCAACAACAAAAGTAAGTTTTTTGCAGATTCAGTGTCATTTAAAACACACGTAGTATCGTCTGCGTATTGAATTATCTTTACCTCATTATTTCTAACCGATATACCTTTTATAGACGCAAGAGGGCAGCAGACTGTTCGACACAGTTCGACATACTGCGGTGGGCGCTCCAACTTTTATAGTACACAAGTCAGTAGGGCGTTATGTACATTCGTTCGATTTTTTTGTCTATTTTGACCAATATAATTTCTTTTAATATTTGCAATGAGAAATTTTCAGGGAAGTTCAGGTCGCAGCTGTGTGGTGCTCGAATGCCACAAGAATTGGAGAAAGTTTAAAAATTGGAAGCTAACTGAGTACGAAATTCACTCGCTTTTGACTCATGAAGCCTGTTTGTGTGAGAAGCCGTACTCCTTACACAGGTTTCCGTAAGCAATGCGAAGGAATCCGTCGCCAGTGGGTAAAAATATCAACAGAAAGTACTTTGAAGTCAAGAAACATTATCATTATGTACTTTGGCGTAAAATTTAATGAGTGAAAACATGACTTTGTAAACAGGGTAAGATTGAGGGCTCCCGTTTACTACGGCTTCTATGCTGCAATCGAACTTATACTGACCAAACTAAGTTGAAAAACTATCGAAAGTACAAAGATACATCATACCTTCATCTGTCAGATATGGCCATTGTCTTACCTCATTTAACCATGTATCAATGCTTTATTTTATTGATCTAGAATAAAGTAAATGGAACAATATTAGGGCATATCTCATATCTTACATTCATTTTGTACGCAGAGCCAACCGCGGTCAGCGCGCTTGCTCACCGTAGCAATGGCGTCGCCGATAGCGGGCCAAACACATAAACCGGAGGTGAAATTGGTCTATGCTGTCATTATTTCGAATAGACCAGGATAATGTTTCGACAGCTAAAATAAATGAATGGAAGCTTAATGGGTCTCCCTGTCGAACCCCTCTCCCAATTGGGAAATATGAAGATGCTTTTCCATAGTTCATTATACAACTGCTTATATTTGTGTAGAGAGCTCTGACATAATTAATAAAATTTATTCCAAAATGGAAACGGGTCAACGTTTTAAATAGAAAATCCCACTCTAGCGAATCAAAAGCTTTTTCAAAATCCAGAAAAAAACAAAATACCAGGTATATTTTTGTATTTAGTATAATCCATAATATCTGATATTGTTCTCACAGACTCCCCTATATACCTTCCTTTAACAAATCCAGTTTGGTCAGGATGTATTGATTTGGGTATAATTTTTTTTCTAATCTTAATGCTAAAGCTTTGGAAGCAATTTTATAATCTACATTGAGTAGTGATATTGGTCTCCAGTTTTGAATTTTACACCTGTCTTTGCCTTCTTTTTCAATCAAAGTTATCACTGCTTGTCTCTGAGATGTTGACATTTCTCCACTACTCAAACCTTTATTTAAAACCTCAACAACAAATATTCCTATAATATTCCAAAATGTTAAATACCATTCACAGGAAAAACCATCATTACCTGGGCTTTTGTTTTGTTTTTGCCATTTTACTCAGTGCATTAAAACATTCACCAAATGACAGATTATTTTCACACTTTACAATGTCATCATCTTCCATACAGGGGATAGATGTACTAAATCTAAACGTAGACTCATCTCGAGTGTTCTTATCAATTTTTGACCTATATAGATTTTCATAATAAGTACTCTGCATTTTCAGTATTTGTTCAGGATTAACAATTTCAGTGCCATTATTTGTTATTAACTTTTTACACTGTTTCTTTCCCGAGTTTCGTTTTTCAAGGCCGAGAAAATACTTATTACTCCTTTCACCCTTTTCGGCCCATCTAATTCTTGAACGAATTATTAATCCCTCTACTATTTTGTCATCAAGCTCTTCTAAAGCACTTCTCACAGCATGAATCTCATTAAGAGTAGAGTCTGATGGATCGCTAGCAAGCGATTTCTCTAATTCGTCTAATAAACTCATTAACTCAGATACTCTATCTCGTCTATACTGAGCTTGTTTCTTAGCATATTTCATAGTAAATATCCTTGCTTGGTATTTTATCCACTCCCATTTAACTTGAATATTTTACATACTTGTATCTCTAATCCAATTTTGTAATTCAACGCTCATTTCTTTCACATACTTGGGATCATCAAGATAAGTATTGTTAAATTTCCAATGGCCTGGGCCTCTCTGAGGGTCTTTTTGTAACTGTACTTCAAGTAAATTGATGAGTGATCAGTTCTAATTCTTGGGCCTATATCACTTTTAATAACATTTTCAGATAAAGCATTACTTATAAGAAAATAGTCCTCATGTTAAATAGGAGATATCGAAGTGACCAAAGCACAGTGAGGGGATGGGCACGCAAGATGCCGATTCCTGATTTTTCCCCTCCAAATCCAAGGCCTCTGAATACTGGTAATAGGGGACGTCAATCTGAATATAAACAAGCAGATGCTGAAGCAGAACCCATACTTACCAACCTACCGATTTAGGCAGTAGACTACCGCTTTTCGTGGAATTTAAGCAACTACCGACTTTGACATCTCTTTTCACTAACAGCTAGAAACTACTGATTTCGATAATTATAATCTAATTGACCAGGGCCCGTATTCAATAAACTACTTAAGCATGCTATTTAAGAACTTTTTTCTGATCTTTTTGCTAAGAGAGAAATCTTAGCAAAATAACGTATTCTATACAAGTGCGTCAAGCTAAGAATTTTACCTTAGGCTTAAGCGAATATTCTTAGAGTTTGTTTAAGAAAAAGCTCTTAAATAGACTTTCGTATTCAGATATGAAAAATTTCTAAGAATTCTACCCTATATTTAAGCATCCTAGGGGGGATGCTTAAGTCGTCCGCTGGGCTGCTTTGAACAGCCCCCCTACGCGATACGAATGCCGCGCCCCGCCGCAGATTGTTAACCTTTTTTTTATATTATGATCTGCATATTAATGTGTGAACGATGACGTCGCAAAAACGCGACGCGTATATACGCGCATCTAACCGATTCGGAATTTCTCTACAATCTAGACCGAGTGTCATTCATGGACATTGTTTATAAGTTATAGTTATAAATCTTGGAACAATATAGAGGCAGAGAATACTGTTTTCCTGGCATGGAAGGGTGAGTTGAAATATGTTTGAAATATGTTTATGATCTGAGTAGGTCTACAAAATACTAGAGCTAACGTTGTAACTTGGATGTGTCTTTGTTTAGTCGAGCCTGGCCCTAGGACTAGGACGCTAAAAATGACCGTTAAGGCGCCAGCGCTAGCGGGACGACAAGCTTCGGCTTCGCCGGTCGGCTGGAGCTAGTATTTCCGAATTTGTTAGAAGAATTACAATATGGCTTAAACTCTTGACGGTGGATACACATGTATATTGAGATAAGGGGGCTTTGACTTATCGAAAATCCATAGCATAACCTTAACCTAAGTGCCAGTCAGTTAATCACAAAATTGTATCGTTCGTTCGAGGCCGAGGGAAATCTTAAAGACATTGGTTAACATTGTTATGATTTTAAAAAAAAATCTTGTTTTGTTACTTGAAAATGGGATAAACATAAGGGTTATGGTGTAAAAATGCCAGTCTGAAAGTTTCAAAGTATAATATCCACAGGAAGTATTTTTAAATATCAAAAATGTGAACCAATGTTTGAAAAATATACGAGGGTCGGTTGCACAGAATAGACATAAGGAGTGCGCATGCGCGTATGACTCACCTTAAAGTACTGTGTGCATTGGCGTATCACGCGGAGGGAGGCGCATAACGGCATTTTCAAATTCAAGCAAAGTGTTCCTCTTAGTGATTGTCTCGTGAGACGAAGGATAATAAAATCGCCGTTTGCGTCTAACTTACACTTTTTCATTCCAAATTATGGTTGGTTTCAGGGTTTTTGAGTACAAATACAAGTACTCATACACATGTTTCATCTTAGTTTGAGAATTTTTTAAATCAGCTACTCACAAAGTTACCCAATGCCTTTAATGGCGTCACTGAATCTAAGAATTTTCTCATTTTATTGTCTTATCTAAGAAAAAAATTGCTTTACGTCTTCTGAATACGATTAAGGCAAATTTCTTAATTAGACAAATTCTTAGAAAAATTCTTAAACTTAAGAAACTATTCTTAGAAGTTTATTGAATACGGGCCCTTTATTTTCATGCCCTTTCATTAATAAGTGGCTCCATCACCCGCTATTTATCACACTTTGAAGGATTCTTTTGTTTTTATATCCACGTATATTTCCAAGTCATCTAACTTCAAATCTCAAAACTACAAAACAAATTTTCTAAACTATCTTAATTTAAGCAGAAGCAGTGTCTTATCGGTCAATTTTCAAAAGCCAAATTTGTATGTGCCTCATGACGCCTGTTATAAGACTCAAATTATCGAAATTTTCTGAACTGCTATAGAGTCTAGGCAGAAGGAAGCGAAAAATACCTTGGCATGTATGGAAGATTTGTATTCAGTTTTCTTGGAAAATTGAGAATATTCACTACAAATTACCTTTCAGTCAAGATTTCAAAGCTGAAAAGCGAGAGTAGCGTCATCAAATTTCGAAAGCAAGAATTGACATATATCATAACGCTCATTATTAGTTTCCAACTATCAACAGTTATTAAAGGCGGAAGAGAGAAATAAATGCCTCTGGAAACTTTGTTTTCATTTATCTTAGAGAATAGTCACACTGCATTTCAAGATTTCAAAGCTGAAAAGTGAGAGCAGTGTAATTTTGATTACATTTCAAAAGCCAAAATTTAATGTACATCATAAAGTCCATTATTAATTTCTAAATATCGATAGGGAGAAATAATACCTTTGGAAATATTTTTTTCTTGGAAAAGTGGGAAGAGTCACTTTAACTTTCAAGATTTCAAAGCTAAAAAGTGAGATGAGGAAATGGTACCTTTTAGTTTCAGTGCTTCAGTATCAATGCCCAAAACTGTGATTTATGAAATTAATATACATAATCGTTTTTAAAGGAAACAGTGCTAGAAAATAGTTCAAAATTAGACATAATGTCGGCTCCCCAGAGATTTTTTTTTCAGAGAATTATCCAGACGCAAATTTGGAACCAAAGTGTTGAAAATAATGAGTTAAGGCTACAACAGATGGGGATAACAGATTGTTAAGGCTTTCCTAAAGTGCCTTAAAATACGTGGTTCCGCTCTTCGTCACGTCCCCACGCATGTAATGAAGAAGGTAATCAATTAATTTCCAGGTATCTTAATAATAGTATTGGATATATATATATATATATATATATAACTACAAAAGGAATAAAAAACTCCGTAAACCAAGGAAATTTCACGAATTTTCGCCCTTAGGGCTTTATCAAGTGTTTAATATCTATTAAACACTATATATATGCTATATATATATATATATATATATATATATATATATATATATATATATATATATATATAGCACACGTATTCACTGAACAAGGTGCTTAATGCGCTCCCAGTATTATACCCCGGCTCAGCAAGGCTACCAATATTAGTGCTCACATCATTCTGGGAATTCTTTCCTGCCCGTACCCATTTAAACCTGGGTGGAGAGTGGCAAAATGTAGATTAATGTCTTAATTGCCAAAGGACATTAGTGCATAGGCATAATTCTATTGTTGTGCCAGCAAGAGCTAGAAGATGCAGAATTCTAATCCTGCTAATTGGAACTGCACAGCAAAATGTGGGGTCAACAATAATCAAGGAAATAATCAACGAAATATTTAAGGGGTCCCCCTTCCTCATGAAAAGAAAAGAAAAGAAAATATCTATAACTTGCATAAAAGATAGGACAGTTACATTAAACAATACTGACCCCCATTAAGATAAAACTGAGATAAAATAAGTGGATGCTTAGATCAGACTGTAAAACAATGTATGGAAAGGGCTTTATAATGCAAGGCTTTTCTCTATCACGTGACCGCGAGTTGTGAATGAAAGGAATTTTCTAAGAGCGACACTAAAATGCTAAGTTTCCTTTATGAAAATACTAAATCCTCTCATTCAGATGTCGCCCCCTCTCCGTCGTGAAAAAACTCCTCTGTTACCCCTCCAGATCCTTGCCACCGCACTGTACCGACAAAATAAAATTTACCTCTTTTCATTCTTCAGTACTCATGGTATTGGCAAGTATGATAACCTACATGCATCCCTGTTAAGCACGTCCCCGTGTCTTAAGTCAGGTCTTAACAAAGCAAGACCTGCAGCCTAGTTACATTAAAAGCATAAATACAAAAAAGACCTGAAGCCTAGTTTGCATTTGGCCTTTGATTGGTCTACGAGATTAAGATTTTGTATCGAGAGGAGTTATACAAATTTGAAAAATCATAGGCCCGTAGCCCGTAAACTTGTCGTTCGTGGCTTTGCACAATTCCCCCTTTCAGATATTCCGTGGAGGCCTAGAGCTGATCGTACAGCAAACGCACGATTTTTCGGTGGACTCGGACTCCCAAAAACAGTACGGTGGTTGCACGGTTACGCGCCGTCTCCGTTCAATCTTTGCATGGAAGCCGCATGGGCTCCGTACCATTTTCGTGAGGAGACTGCATTGCAGCTTATGCCTCAGTCACATGGAGTCACTTACGTTGAGTTACGTTCGTCGCCTCCGTCCGTTTTGCATTCATTTGTATACAGCATAATTTTTCGCAATTAGACGCAACGCCGGACACCGAGCACTATGTGACTGAACCATTACTGAAACTGCACCGTTTCGTACAGTCTCCGAGCAGCCTCTGTGCGGATTTACCCCGGCCTGCAACCAAGGGCCAGTATTTGGCATGATGATCGTAGCATGATGTCAACACAAACACCGAAGTCCGTCGCTACCTACGATGCCAAAAAATCGTAGACCAATTTATCGCAGGGCGTCCGGGGCAAATTTAAACTAGGCTTGAATCGTTTGCTTTTACATGATTTAAGATGAAGCATCTGGCTTAATTGAATTAGTAAATTACCAAACTCACATTTTACTGGAATACATAGGCCGTGGAAAAATAAAAAAACAACCTCATTAACTTTGAGGAAAATACAAATGATTTCTACATTTGTACATGTAGCTTCACCACTGTCGTTTTCTGGAGATTTAATGAACGGAATGGTCAAACGAAAATCATGACTTTCTTGTCCGTCAGTCCATTGTGGTTGCATCGGTCAACCGGACAAAGTCCTTTGTATAGTAACTTGGGATAATTTCCTCTACAAATAGACTGTCCTAATCAGTACACCTGTTTTAACACACGGCATTGATTTTTTTTTTTTTTACCCTCGAAATTGCACTGTATAGTGACTTTCAAAATGCTAATTTTTTCACAGAGCGTCTAACCGTGATAAGATGATTGTGCCCCCAGCGAAACGAGTCTAATGCCAAGCATGGCTGAGCATCTCGTGTTAAGTTCCTCGCAAGCTATTGGGGAGGTTTGTAATTCTGTTTGATCGAGGGGAAGTGCGATGTTTCTTTAAAAAAAAAAAATAATAAGGGGTATATTGTGACCCCTTTGGCTTACGGAATCGGGTGACAACTGTATTAAGTATAAAAGTTCAAGAACCCAGTTGTGGATGGGTTAAGATTTCTTGAATCAAACGAGGCCTTGAGTTCGATCATTATTCTGCGCATACTTCCTTGGACATGGGATTTTTGCCTACGTTCGTCCTTCTTGACCCAGGTGTATTAAAATGGTTCCTTGTAATGCGAGGCTATCAAACTTGTTATTCGCAATGTCCCTATAATAAAGAACAGGCTTCTTAGTCATGTTAGTAAATAGGCTCATCATGGCTATTGTATTTAATTCAAATATGAAGAACGACTAATAGCCCGTTTGTTCAAAAACACTGTGCGTAAAACCAATCAAGAAATAAAAACGCCTTACTTTCAATGACGGGTTGTTTTGGGGTCTTCTTTTTTTTGTTTTGTTTTGTTTGTTTTTTGCTGATCTAGTGGCAAAACAGAATCAAACATAATTATGGGCCCGTGTTTTTACAAGGACGCTCGTCAACCAGAGGCAGAAATTAGAAGAGGTGTTTAATTACTACGACACCGGCATAAGTTATTGTCATGGTCTTATGTCAATCCATCGGTTTCACTTCGAGAGATGATGCTGCCGTGGCCAGTGTTCTCAGTCATCAGTCACCATCAGCCACCCTCTTGCTCCATAGGCCCCATCTCGGAGGCTCTCTACGCATCATTTCTCATTCTAGTTTAACCTAATTGCAAAAACCCCACAGCAGTGTTCACAATGTGAACCTCCCCCCCCCCCCCCCCCCCAGTTCTTCAAATATTTCGCAACTTACTATTATAATACGCCAATACACATTACGTTCTTACTCAGACAGAATTTTGAAATCAATACTAGATCCAGCATTTAAAACACAGATCTTCATAACTACGGTAGAATACATTGAATATGGCCATGATTATGAATGTATTCAAAATAATATTTAAGCTACATGTTGTGGGGTGCCTGCTAGTTAAACGTCTATTCTAAATGGATATATCGGTTACGAATCATACTGCCATCATGATTATCTGATAACTTCCAATTCCTACTGATTGGAAGCCGACTTTCTTTGCTTTTGTTTTCCTCCCTTCCTATTTCTCTTGCTCACTGTAGCTATTACACATGAAATACTGTGTTGTGTTTACATTACCGTTCAGTTCAATTTGATTTAAAAAAAAAAAAACACATCTCATCTTTTGGCAATTTCTTTCGCATCTCAGTGTAGTAACGTAAGAAGGTCTGGAAAAAAATATGTTCTGCAATGCGAGTGATCAAAGCCATACTCCAGTCTAAAGCTTTTGAAGTGGAAGCTTTCCAAATGCTATAAATCATGAAGAAATGCGAATAGTGTGTCAGCACAAATTGTCATTTCTCATTAGTCTCAAATGCAAATTTGAACGCCCACGTCGACCAAAAGGCTTTATAATAATGACAAGCCTTGTCACCTGGGATTGGGCGTAGTATGATTTGGCAAATTTAATGAATATTCGACAAAGTCTTAATACTTTTGTCTTCATTAGAAATGTAAAAGAAAAATGATTGACTGGGCCTGTTGATTGGCGTTATATATTGTGTATTTTGTTGTATTTTATAGGCTCATATGTTCATGTGGCATTTGTATTGTAAATTCGATATGTTTTAGCCTTTGGGTGCTATGTTTAGTTATTTTTAATATGTGCTTTTTTTTTCCAGCCCGATCATTCCACTTCACTTCAATTCATTATTGAAAGGATTATTGAAAGCCTATGCCTAGAAGTATAAATGGATTCTGAATTACCGTTAATACGGTTTTCACGGGGCACGCGAACGATTTGCGAAGGACGCGAATGTCAAAAAATGGCAAAGTACGACAGTCGCAAATCCGGACATCGTTTTTAGTTTCGGCGGATATTTGAAAAAAAAAAAAAAAATCTTACGAGCGGTTCCCGCATCCCGGGGCGTTTTTATTAGTGATTCGTTCTCAAACATGTCTTAAAAGCTTCGTCATATGCGCAGGATATTCGCAAAGTCTTCGTAAATCCCAAACCAGATCACGAAAGCTTGCCGAATGTCTCGCGCAAGCAGCGAAGTTCCCCCGATTATTGTTCTTGGAACATTTGTGTTGTTCCCATTTAAGTCGCGTGTTCTTCGTGTATGATGACTGGCCGTGGTTCAGCCACGGTACACATGACCTTCGCACATTCGTCGTGAGAACTTCGCACAAACTGCGCAAGAATGGTTTACGACTCCATTGTCGCTAGACATTCGGAGAAAAACTTCTCCGAATTTTGGACTTTGCCATTTTTTTCGACATTCGCATCCTTCGCAAATCGTTCGCGTCCCCCGTGAAAACCGCACCAAAAATAATGACACATGTCGTTCTCAACATGAAAATTTAATTGAAATTATATCTTTGTATGATTATCTGAAAAATTTTCAAATAAAAAAAAATCTGGAAGCTTATAAGAAAAAAAAAACCCTTTAAGATACGAAAACATAATATGATATGATAAAATTACTATTAGGAATAGAAAAATTTTAAATGTAGATGAGCATATTTCTAGAAAGAGAAAACGACACAAGATCAACGTGACAATTTATGGCTTAAAAACTGACCCCTCAGGGTCGAAACTTACCTCAGCGGCAATATTTCCTTGTCAAAGGGAGTATTTTCCGCGTGGATTCAGTATAATAAGCTATAAGATTAATTCCAGATACAAAATCACTTTAGGTAATCGTGCGTTCCATCTTATCAAAAAAGCAAAAAGAAATGTGATAATTAAAGTCAGCCCTCTGCTTTTCCTTAATGATGCACTGATGCACAAAGAGCTGGCGTTTTACTGAAGATATGGTTTTCACAAGTAGGAGATCGAAAAGCAATGTTAAATGTGCATTCATTTCATACTGGCAAAGTAAATGGTGTTTTTTCTTCTCTGCGCGATTGCAACAAGATCTTTTCCATTTTCTTCAGCGAAAGGAAATACATAACTGGAATCCACCTATCATTGTGGTCCCTATTGAGAAAAGCTCGAAAACACGTTGAGTAGAATAAGCAGCGAACTTCCTAAGGATAACGGATGACATGTACAGATCCTGTGCATAAGTGGAACTCTCGGCGTGCACGGCTCGAGTTGGTAGCTCCCTTGCATCTATGTGCAGACGAGGAATGCTTGCGAGTGGCGCCTGGTTAGCTCTCAACTCCAAGCTCTCACCAGCGATAGCAAAGCCCGCTCTAATTGGTCCGTTTTTTCCTCCATCCATGTCTGTTTCGCTGCTTGTTAGAGAACACACCGAGAGAAAATAACGAGCAAAAAACCCAATCGCCTTGTTTATCATGGTGGGCATATAGCGAATTTTGAAGAAAAAAAGAGCTTCGCTAGCGGTTAACAAGGTCGAAGTAATAGTACGGCCTTAAGGTTTATGTATTTACATATTTCCAAAAATAAATGCCTTTCTTCTAAAGATAGATTTTGAAATTTGCCTCTTGTATTCGAAATAGACAATGGTCAGAAAAGGCAAGCATCCCAGCAAATATTGTCACAAAAATGTTGTCTCCAAAATAAATTAATTCCATTCTGGCGGCAGAGATGCTGATATTTTCGTTTTCATAATATCGAAATATTTTCCCCTCTGTCCACATCTCTCTCATTCTCTCTCTCTCTCTATCTGTCTGTCTGTCTCTCTCTCTGTCTCTCTGTCCCTCTGTCTATGTCTGCCTCTCTGTATCTCTGTCTCTATCTGTCTCTGTCTTTCACTCTCTGTCTGTTTGTCTCACCCTCTGTCTGTCTGTCTGTCTCTCTCTCTGTTATCTATCTATTATTTTCTCTTAATAAGTTCGCGTCCTTCACCATGTTCACACGCTTTCCTCTTTTTGACGCATTCTTATTCTTGCCGCAACCTTCTTTTTCCTTGGGTTATTCTTCCCCCGTTCGTCATTTTTTCCCTCCCTTTATCAAGCACTCCATTATTAATCGTCCTTTCTTTTGACAGTATCATCCACCTCTTTCACTGTTTCTAAAACAGGCGCATGCCCTGAGTGCCAAATAAGCTGTAAGTGCCTTCGAGAGGGTTGGAATGATTGCTTTAGAGCCTTATACATCTCACTTACACCGTATCAGCGCATACTAGACGTCACAATGGCCCCATGACAGCTACTCATCTGAACAGAGAAAGAAAGAAAGGGAGGAGTGAGGAGGAGAAGGCGAAGGGAGAGAGAGAGAAAGAGAGAACAAAACATGATGAGGGTATTTGCGTGGGGGAGGTTATGTACGAGTAATGGATGTATCCGGCATTCTGATATGTAGCCAGATAAGTACTGACGAAGAAAGAGAAAGGAGAGAGAGAGAGGGAGGAGATAGAGGGAGAGAGAGAGAGAGAGGGGGGGGGGAACAAAAGTAATGGCATCTGGCATCCAAGTCAGATTAAACAGAGTGACAGGAATTCTCAATCAAGCAAAGAAAAGCTTTTCAAACTGACACAGACAAAGAATAGACTTATTGACTTCCTATAAAATACAAAGAAGTGAACGAAGACTGAGACAAGAAAGACACAGAGAGAAAAAAAAAATATATATATATATATATATATATGTAAATCAAAGATATATTTAAAAAAAAACAGTTCAGGGTTCATGAAGGAACGAGGAAGAGAAGGGAACTGTATGCTTAACTGATTATAAAAAAAAAAAGAAAGAGAGAATGTGCAAGAGAGAGAGGGGGAGAGAGAGGGAGGGAGGGGAGCGGGGATAGAGAGGGAGATAGGCAGACAGGAATAAAGATACAGAAAAGAGGCAGAATATATGAGAGACACAGAGTGAGACAGAGAGGGAAGATGGGAGGGGGGAGAGAGAGAGAGAGAGAGAGAGAGAGAGAGAGAGGGAGCGGGAGGATTAGAACTTGGGCCGCTTATCAAAAGTCTCGTTCAGCTTCTTTGATGTCTTCTCCACGACCGTTCTTTTACATCGTCTTTCCCGATCCCCCGTTGTTTTGTCTACTATGTCTACGGAGAAACGGAAGGATCTGAGGGGAAAAGACGCTGAGAGGGAAAGACGTTATAGGCCGTGTCCCAAATTAGCTCTGATCTTTGATAAGGTTCCTTATTTTGACTTCTATGACCATGGTGACAGCATACTCTCAACACAAAGTCATATCACATGACTATCAAAAAATTATGATAGTGTCGACCAATGAGCCTGCACTTGATGAGTTGACATGGTTGAACTATGTATTCGGCAATTCGCTTGATTTGAATAATCTCTTTCCACATTAACATCACGTTAAATAGATTGCACAAACTTTCCTATCGACAACCAAAACGTATATGCAATTTACGTATTATTAATGTCATCATTATTATCATTTTATTGTTATCAGTAGTAGTAGCGGTGGTGTTGGTGATGGTGGTGGTGGTGGTGGTGGTGGTGGTAGTAGTAGTGGTAGTAGTAGTAGTAGTAGTAGTAGTAGTAGTAGTACTAGTAGTAGTAGTAGTATAAGTAGTAGTAGTAGTGGTAGTAGTAGTAGTAGTAGTAGTAGTAGTAGTAGTAGTAGTAGTAGTAGTAGTAGTAGTCGTCGTCGTCGTCGTCGTCGTCGTCGTCGTCGTCGTTGTAGTAATAGTATCACTTTCATCATCATCATCATCATATCATCATATCATCATATCATCATCATCATCATCATCATCATCATCATCATCATCATCATCATCATCAACACCACTACCACCAACACCAACAACTCTGCCAAAAATAGCCATCAGTTTACTGTCATTATAATTCTTTTCTGCATCCTCCATCGGCTTACTCCTAACATGCCTAATTCATTTGTTTTTGCTCTTTTTGAAAAACTGGATCATACTTCCGTTACGCAGAACAGCCACTGAACAGGAAGAAAGAAATCGGCAAGGCATCTTTCCTCAACGAGCAGATCTATGTTATGCATGTATTCAAGTCTCAAATAATCAAGATAATTCTGAGGTTGATAAAAGCTTAGTGAGGTCCTTTTCCCCCAGAAAGCTCATCCGTCCCACACACTGTTTGAGAGATATGTTTCAAATGATATTCGCTAAATCCATGGTGAGAGAAAATTATTCCATAACTGGAGGACGGGGACCCTTTATTTTAAGGCCTGAAGGACAAAGGCAACAAGCAATCGAGTCAGGATATCTCCATATCCTGTTCCTCCTTATCTGTGTAGCATGATTAATCGTATGGAATTTTGTATTTCAGGGGGAAACAATCTCCTGTAAAGCCTTTAAGGCTCTCCGATGACCATCAGCACTCATATCATCTGAACGGCCACTTCATACAGACTTGTCAACGTCGTGAAAAGTAATAATAATGATACGACTATACCACTACTCCCATCAGTCCTATGTGAGAAAAACTTTTTACTTTAAGCAGGTGAAGAAACGACTTTTCGATGAGCCTTGCTTATACTTAACTGAAATATAGGACATAATAGTCGGATGTTTATAGAAAAACGGAATTCCACATTCGGTTGCCTGCATTATCATCATGCTTTATCTTTGTACTGAAGTTCTATTTGATCCTGCTCCAGAATGTAAAACGCAAAATCAATCGATCATTTTATTGCGACAGGATGAATGAAACATCTGCCTTAATCATGTCTATATCACCACACTTTCTTGCGATGCATGTCGCTGTCATTATCAAAGGCGTTGTCAGGAAAAATAATAATCATTACAGCAAGTAATAGCGTTATTGACTTATAGATCAGTAGTATTTATAACTTATTTGTAGATGTTCCAAATTTTAAGCCGTGAAATAATGAAATAAATGATAATTATTTTCGTGAAAAATTCTTTGTCGTATTTTTTGTTTTTCATTTTGCCTATGTGACAAACCTGAAGCATATATGATATCATCTCAAATAAACAACATCCCAAATTTGAGGGAATATAGACCGCTCCTGCATTCTACTTCATGTACATAATGTAAACATCATGTCAGTTAATTGTTAAGGGAATATGCTGATAGTATAACTCCAGGGTCTAACTTTATTTATAATATCATCATCTCCCAACAGTTCTGATTTTTATATTTCTAAGTATGATATTCATGTACCCAAGGAGGGCTTGGCTCAAGACAATCATCCACAGGGTAAAATCCCAGCGTGAAATATTTCATTTCATCGCATTATCCTGATTATGCGGATAAATAACGCACCAAAAATACACGTCAAGATTCAAGCATTTTTCCTTCAATTTATATAGTTTCCTTTCCCTGTCGTAAGTGAAAACATCTCATGATATTCATAGCATGCTTGGTATATGTTGACCTGGACACGATTTGTTCCATTAAAATTTGTGTTTACCAAAGATGTAAACTCGAAGGGTGAAAAACTTAACTTTCTCGCTCCTTCATATCTCTTTATGCTCCCCCTCTCTCCACCTCTCCTTATTCCTTCTCCTCTCTCTCTCACACCTTCTCCCTATCCGCTATCTCCCCATCTCCCTCTCTCTCGTCTTTCCTCTCCCTCCATCTCCCTCTCTTCCTCCCTCTCCTTCCGCCCCCTCTCCCTCAATCTCCCCATTTCTTTTCCCTCTCCCCCTCTCTCTCACTCTCTCTCACTCTCCCCTCTCTCGCCCCTGCCTTCTCCTTTTTGCTTTGAAGGGATGAACCTCTCAGCTCTTGATAATATGACAGTAGCCTATTATTCAATATTACAAAAAATTAATATGAAGAAAAAAAGGGAAAGGAAAAACAGAAAACCCGAGTAAAGCAGCTGGATGAGAAAAGCGAAAAGTTATATAGTAACATAATTCTTTGTTAGGGGTTTTTCCCTCTTCTCTTTTTGATTCGATAAACTATGTTAAACAAGCAACATGTGGCATAACACCGGACCTGTATACAAAGAAAACGGAATATTAGACCCAGTGCAAAATATTGTTTACACAAAATTAAGGTACAGGCTTGCAGAACATGCAGAAATAACATGATCCAGTTAGACCATGTTTAAGTAATTGTATTCTAAAAGAACTAATTGGCTCAATTCCACCAACGTGAAATAGGGTGACGAAACAGTGTGATTGTATAACCGCGCTTATACGAAAACAGACTACGTTAAAGTCATACCCTAAAGCTCGTGTCATTTCCGAGAAATTCTTCATTTCTATCAATTAATTTTGAGCTTTTGAGGTCCCATCAGCTTACATTCGAACTGTTCATGTAATGAGAAAAAAACCTCATCATATTTCTCGACATATCCTAATATCTCGACGCGGTCGAAAAGTAATGGAAATATAGCCTAAGGCAATTGATTAGCATCAGGAAAACTCCATCGAATGCATCGGCGAAATAGAATTATAAGTTGACAGGTTCTGGGTTAATGAGAGAGTAGGTGTTTGAGAGGTATTTCAAGACATGCGCAATAAGGTCATTAGGAAAATTCGCCCTGTAAATAGGCTAAAGTGTGCCTATATCACTGCTATGATTTAGAAAGAAAATACATTAGCTATATAGACTTTCTGTCTATAAGCAAAGCACTGTACCCAGCAATTTAAATTGAATTTAAGTGAAAGAGTTACGTATTTATATGAAATATCACTATCTAAATACATAAAATTCAGTTCTTGTAAATGCGCTTGCAACGTTTTGGGGGATTTTGAAATATTCATGTAAGGGGAAAATTTTGACAACCTCTGAAAAAATCTCTTTACAGTTGTTACAGTATACACCACATGTTTAGGGTATTTAATGTACATAATGACGCGTTCTACAATTTTGTTCAAACTTATACGAAGCTTTTTTTTTTTTTGTCTGCATATTTCGAATCGGGGCAACTGAAAGGTAGTCCCTTTCAGAAAACATTTCTACCATTGGGACTATTCACCTGGCCTCGACCTTCTTTGTTATATTCACATCCACAACATCCATATCTACCATAGATCGGTCGAACACCACACGAAAAGAACAAAACTGGATGGTTCTTTAAAGAAACTCAAGTTAAAAAAAAAAATCATATTCACTGAAATGTCCGTAAAGTTATTTCTGGACATGAAACAACATATGCACCGTTTCTTATCAAAGCAGAAATTCGTACGGTAATTAAATTATCGTATGTGAGAACATGCGGAATGATACTTTTTTTCCGCTTTCCAATTTTCGCATTAGATGGGAGCATTCTAATTTATAGAACTCATTATTTCATATTTTATTATTTTTCTGAAGAATATGGAGGGGGGGGGGGAGGGATGGTAGGGCCAGAAAGAAAAAAATGGCATCGACCGAAAGAATCGATTGCTGTTAATAGAACGAATGTTTACGTTTTGCAACAGTTGGAAAATTAGATTAGTCAAGTAGTTTGTTGTTCGGCCTTGTTTTATTTATTGCTCCCGGCTCTGTAAGAAAACATGGAAAATGTGACGATGAAAGTTATAAAAGGTCTGGTAAACTCCAGGGGAGCGTTTCATGAAGAGTTTTGTCGGTGAAAATCACCGACAAATGTTATAAGCTACTGAAAATCCTCGCATCTGATTGGCTGAAAGCAAATAAGTCAGTGAAAATCACCGACAAAACTCTTCATGAAACGCTCCCCAGGTGTGAGATTAATAGCCGTGTAAAATTTGATAAGCCTACGTGGGTGTCAACATTGAAACGTCAGGAAAAAAAAATACACACCGTGTGCGCCAACATGATAAAGCCACTGCTAAAAACATGATAAATTGGGTCATATCAATGAGATAGATGCATATTTTCTTATCATTCAGTATAAAAATAGCTTCCTGTAATAAGAAGCAAGGCAGTTTTCTAGTTCCTAATACATCAGTCAAACTGTGAAACCTACTTGACACCGATTCACTTGTGTACAGGAATAGGTTAGATCACACCAAAGGAAAACCAATTAGATCATGTTTATCCTATAACGTTTTAGTACGTTATTCCCATGCCACTGTGCATAGGTCTTTATGTTTTCATAATATGAATTTTATTTGACAAAAGTTGGGAAGAATCTAAAGCACATCCAAAGTAGCCATTAACCCTTTTTAAAAAATCAGATCTCTGAAAGGCTTGACATTCTTCTTCACTCTCCTCTGTACCCAAATTTATGCAATTTGTACAATATCCGCAGGCCCTTTCCTTCTCTTACTCTAGGAATTCCAGGTCCACTAAGCGTCGCTTAATGTTGTTTAGTTAAAGCCACTGAGTTACTTCTAAAATCTGACATTCATGACCCCACATGCTATCAGTGTATACAATAATTATGTAAATAATTATGGAGCCCTTCACAAATATCATCATGTGCTTCACAAAAAGTAAAAATATACAAGTAACTGGAAATGCCAGACCTTTTATACTCTATAGACTGCAGTGTCAGAAATAATCATACCCAGGTTTGTTTTGCAAATGGCGGAATTCAGTGACAGATAATGAAAACAAGATCCTATATTTCAAAACCTTTATATTCTTGGCGGTTCATTTATCCTCTTGGAAATCTTTATACAACACAGGCAGGCATCAGAATTCAACAGTTCATTTAATCAAGCCCCTACATAGTTACCGGATCCATTTTTCCATTTTAATTGACAAAAGGTATATCAGAAAAAAGTTTACTAGCATTGGAATTTTTCGGTTTGTTTAATATGATAATTAACGAAAACATTGTTAAGCAATCATGTGTGGTAATATTGTCATTCAAGAGCGCTTTTGATAACAAAATAATGTATGTAACTAAAATGGTTTAGGTTCACCTAATGGAATGATATTCTCTTGCCTTAGTGATTACAACATGTATCTTGTTTGATTGATTTAAAGTAAACAAGTTTAATTTAATTGCGATACATTTCCTACAATTGAATGCTTCAAAAAGAGATCTTCATTTAACACCGGACAATACTGAAACGGAAAGAACTGTATTAGCTTTCAATGAATTCCCCAAAGCCTTGTGAGGTAGCACCTGCGGACCTTTTTTTTTTTCTTTCATTTCCTTGTAAGATAATTTTAATCACTTAAGTGCTCATGACAGTCAGGCCAGCTGAGTCAACCTGGACGATATCCCATTCACGTATTCAGACCATACAAAGGGAACGCTCGAAGCTTATGATGGAGATAGGGGAGGAAGAAACATTCGACCCGTGCCACGCCCCCCCCCCCCTCCCATCCCATTCTGAAATCGAAATGACCATAAGTCTAGTTGTTGTTGTTGTTGGGTTTTTTTTGGTGGGGGGGGGGGGGGGAGGAGGGGGGATGATTGGTTCCGAATATTCTTGGCGAGGGAGCTAAGCGACCGAGAGGGGGAAGGATGTGTGTGTGTGGGGGGGGGGGGGTCAAAATGAAGGACTGACAAAGCGAAATAGTATGTATAGAGACAGGTTACTTTTGTTGTTCTTGAATCGAGGTTTTTCAGACGTGTATCAATCAATATGACGTTTGTGACCAACCTTTAACGTCACCATCCGAAGGACGTGACTCAGACTAGAACCTTGTTCGGCTGAATCAGTTTATAACTTCCACTGTTAGCTGGATTACAGGAGCACGCCACAACGGCTAGTGTGGGGCGTCGATAGAACATTTTGAATGAGAAGTGTACGACTTATATTTGCCAACAGTTTTGCTGCATTCTAAGTCTAATATACCCCTCCCATACACAACACAGAAAATTTTTTCAAACAATATCGCAGACGTGGATGCTCATAACTTGAATGGAATGTCTAGGGGCGTTTTTTTTTTTAAAGGGAAATGACGATTCTTGCTTGATTTATAAACAACCCTTTTTTAAATTTTGTGAGCAAGGGAAGCGAGAGAGCCAAAAATAACCTCTTCTTGCGATGAAAAAGTGTTATTTTGTCTTAGAGATACACTCTAGGTATATTTGGTCACCTAGCTGCCAAATATGATTCTATTGTGTCTCCTCGATGGTCCAAATTTTTGCTGTTCGAAACCACCCAGTTTCAAAATATTACGAGCGAGCGAAACGAGCTAGGAAATCACACACTATTTTGATGTTAAAGTATTATTACGTTATCGAAATACACTATAGGCCTATATATATCTGAATGATACATTCGGCCACTTCGCTTGCATGTCCAATTCGTTTGACTTTCTAAACCATTGTGTATCTAACATAATACGAGTAAGTGCAGCGAGTGAGGGAAATTATACACTCTTTGATTAGGCTCACAGATATCTAAATATAATATTCGATCACCTATCTCCTGAATATGATGCTATTTTGGCTCGTCGATTGCTGTCCAAAAACCATTCTGTCTAGGCGCGAGCGAAGAGAGCTACCGACAAAAAAATATGTATTTTCTTTCAAACGTAGATTTGCCACCAAACTACACTAGACGATTTTGTGATGTACATCATAGCAAAAACAGGATGATATTGGAGGATCTCGCTGTGGAAATAAGGGTGTTTCCTGCTCAAAAACATTCTGTTTCTATTTTATGAGCGAGTTCAGCCAGTGAGAGAGAGAATGTCGACTTTTTTGCTTTTCTGAGAACAGATTCTAGTGTATTGTTAGTTGTTACTCCATTTTACTACGTTTATTGACATTTTCCGTTCTAGTGGGTATGATAAGAATGGGCTATTGGTCACAGGCCATTATCTCCTAAAACTCACCTAATTTAGGTCAACTCGCCGCTCGTCTCCTAGCATCTATATTGGTAACACTTTATGAGTAGCAGAATGATAACATTATATAGAGAGACAAGATAGAAACTAATTTCCTTTCATGAGATCATGAGATTAATAATTCAACGGCTTTGACTAGATACTTAAAATAGGAGTGAGCGCTTCCAGCTTTTCTTTTTTCTTTTCCATTTTTCCTTTTCCTTTCCTACTGTATCTACTTGGGGGGGGGGGATGAACAGGGGCCATGTAATTTTATGAGGGTCAATTATCGGGGGGGGGGGTGATAATACAGGCCAACGCCACCTAAAATATGGGGTGGGCGTGATATATATCCCCTGTCCCCCGGGATCGACACCCATGTAAATGACATACTTTAAAGTTAAATTTGAGTTCTCGTCATGTGATTACAATCTGAAATACACTATTCCAAAGCAATTTGAAAAGTATAACACTGGGTATACCTCAAGATTTTTAATTCATCAAAATGACAAGAAATCAAGTAAGTCTTGCTTATAGACCAATTTCACAACGCAAGAGGGCAGCAGACTGTTCGACACAGTTCGACATACTGCGGTGGGCGCTCCAACTTTTATAGTACACAAGTCAATAGCGCGTTATGTACATTCGTTCGATTTTTTGTCTATTTTGACCAGTATATGCAGATTTATTTTGATATTTGCAATGAGAAATTATCAGGGAAGTTCAGGTCGCAGCTGTGCGGTGCTCAAATGCCACAAGAATTAAAGAAAGTTTAAAAATTGGAAGCTAACTGAGTGCGAAATTCACTCGCTTTTGACTCATGAAGCCTGTTTGTGTGAGAAGCCGTACTCCCTACACAGGTTTCCGTAAGCAATGTGAAGGAATTCGTCGCCAGTGGGTAAAAACATCAACAGAAAGGACTTTGAAGTCAAGAAACATTATCATTATGTACTTTGGCGTAAAATTTAATGACTGAAAACATGACTTTGTAAACAGGGTAAGATTTTGGGCTTCTGTTTACTACGGCTTCTATGCTGCAATCGAACTTTTACTGACACAACTAAGTTGAAAAACCATCGAAAGTACAAAAATACAGCATACCTTCATCCGTCAGATATGACCATTGTCTTGCCTCATCTACCCATGCATCCATGCTTTATTTTATTGATCTAGAATAAAGTAAATGGAACAGTATCGGGGCATATCTCATATCTTACATTCATTTTGTACACAGAGCCAATCGCGGTCAGCGCGCTTGCCCACCGCAGCAATGGCGTCGCCGATAGAGGGCCAAATACATAAACCGGAGGTGAAATTGGTCTATAAGCACGTGCACTACACCCAGAATAGGTATGAGCCAGCCACACAGAAAATTGTTTTGGCCAAACACTGGCTGGAGGGGGGGGGGGGGGGGAAAGCTATTTTCGAATATGTTACCATTTGAAAAGCTTGTCTTGGGTTTTTCGTTTTAAATTATACTCTTCCAAGCCGACAATGAAACAACATTAAAAGGGTTGTATATTTTTTTTTTACCTTCGAATAACTCAATATTCTCTTTCAGTACAGACTTATAAGATTCTTATCATCCTTTTTCACAAACACTCTTTGAGGAAAGGTGAAATGATAACCTTACGGACTTTGTACAATATATCCATGACACTGTGCCCTTCTATACAAAAAGCCCTGAATCCGCCTTTGCTTTGAATTTACATGCGTGGAGATCTTCTCTCTGAAATATCCTTTCAGAGATGGAATCATGTCCTTGTTTTAGTGGAAATCACTCTGAATTAGTGGAATCCACTATTTGGAGCATATGATAAAAAAAAGAAGAAAAATATTTCAATTTCTGTAACTCAGGAGAGAACAAACCGATGTTCCCGTGTCCGAATGAAGAGGCGCACTGACCAAGCTGACATTTTAAATCTGTTGTCACAATCACTGCTTATAGCGCCCCGCAGGCATGTTTTAATAGGGTCCAGAATTTCTCGAGATTGAAATCTATAGATTGGCATTCTCATTTGTGTTAATGGCAGTCACCGCTGCATGAACTGTGAAATATGAAAATTTACACCAGGCATATCAAAAGTAAAGGAACCGTACATGTTAAGGTGAGGTAGAAGTAAAAGTTATTGGAGTTACATAAATAGCCATTATTTCGCTTCAAATAACCGTTCCAATGGCAGAGTTGTCACTTAGCGTTTGACCTTGTTTACCAGTCTCAAGTGAAATAACTAACTTATTAAAAGTCGATGAATTTGTAGGACTGCCTATATCATTTTAGCTAATAAATGTTCACTTTTCCGAAGAGATCTTTTCGGCTTTATCTGTTTATATTCGATCTTGACACAGTGAACCAAGCTGTGCAGAGTGCACAAAATTAGCCGTTTTGTAGCCGTTTCGTGTACAATTTCCTATGGAGAAATCTAATTGGACAAAATTCGCCGTTTTCTAGCCTTTTTCAAAAGGGCTACAAAACGGCTACAAAACGGCTACAAAACCGCTTGTTGCCCACTGTGTGACCGATGTTCTACGCCACATAAAATAATATCAGCGAAGAAAATAGTGAGGCCTGACATGAATATGCAGCAACGAAAGCAGGGCAAATTAATTACTAAGCTTGTTATTCAGTTATTTTATCTCTCCAAAAATATGTAATTAGATGTTCATTAATGAGTAAATTAACGTAAATTAAATAGTGTAAGATAAAGCTACAGCCTATGACGAATACAGTAATGTATGTTCGTTTTTCGCATTTCCCCCATTCAACCCCTCTTTCTTCTCTACTCTTCTATTTTCAGTTTATCTCCATTCCCCCCCCCCCCTCCTTCGCCCCGTCTCCTCAAGTTTTCTCCCTGTGTTATTCATTCTCTCCCCTCTGATCTTTCTCTTAAATGATCGATTGTTTTATCCCCCCCCCCCCCCACCCCCTCCTTATCTCAGAGTCTCGATAATTTTCCTCATTATTTTCTTTTCCGGATATGTATATATACGTTTTTTAAGAATGAGATAAACTGAGGTAAATTACAGACGAAATTGATTTTGTTTAACTCTGTCCTTGAGGGTGTCTGGTTTCCGTTGATTTTTTTCTCTACCCCGAGGGAATTATTCTTAAATTACAGATGCCACAGTAAATGCCATTGCAAGTCGTCGACTCCCGTATATACATGGTAATTCAATATTTCCGTTTACTTGAAAGGCATTAAAGGCAATAGCCACATTTACACAACATTGTTTCAGAATTTGAAGAGAGATAAGCCAGTTTCAATGAATTATTCTAAATGACAGATATCTATGTAAAACTATCATGTTATCAAATTTACAACAATATTCCAAAGAATATGAATGGGTTAACGTCAGGAAGACGCATTTACAAAACAGAGAAAATAAAAGAAAATTTGAGTTGTAATCCTAAACGGGAATGTACTTGGATCTAAAACTTTACAAATGTTTTTTTTTTTTTCTGTGGCTTTAAGCAATCTAAAGTAAAACTTTTGTGCAGATGGGTGCCACTTGCAAATGCGGGCTACTACCTTTAAGGCCATCAAGTAAATTTGTCTGTTGTTAAGGAGCGTGTTCTAACCATTTATTGTGTTTGCATGGGAATTACAAGAAATATTATATTTATTCAGATATCCGTTCGCACATCTTTATACAGGGTAATCTGCTCTGTTTAACAAAAGATAAAAAGCTTGTCTTCCGCAGATTTAGATTTATGGCCCTCTTGAAAGAAAAATCAACACTTTGCTTGCTTTGAAGCACCACGGTTTTATCATGCCTGGGGATTCTCATTTTCTTGAAGGAAGAAATAGACATGATTGTCTGGAACATAGAAAAGTGTTCAGACATGGTCATAAAAACGGACTGTAAACTCTGGCGGACAAATGAATAAAATGTCAGGACTGTGTGAATTAAACAAAAGGGGGAAGTGAAGAATTTAACGCCCCCAAATCCTCTTATAACTTATTGATATTTTCTTCCAAATTTAATAAGCAACGCTCTACACTAATGTCAGTTTATTTAGCAACGGCGAAGTTGTCATTTTTTCGTTTGTTCATTTGGGATTTACCGCTTTACTTGTGGAAGGGGCTAGATTAAGATGAACGCTAGAGCAATCTCAAAAGGAAGGCTAGGCTTCAACCACTGGCGTAGACAGGGGGCACAGGGGTGTCATGGCCCCTGTTCATCTCCCCAAACACAGAAAAGAAGGAAAGAGAAATGAAAGAAGAGGAAATAACAGAAATTAAAGGAAAACAAACCTGGAAGCGGTCGCTCGCATTTTAAGCATCTTCATCGATGTTGGCTGTATGCTTTTGAAAGGAAATTGATTCCCATCTTGTGACTGTAATGTTATACTGTTCTCCTACTCAAAGAAAATTTAGTAATTGCAAGCATTAGAGCGGCAAGGTGACCCAAAACAGATGAATTTTCAGGAGATTATAGCCTGTGACCAATAGCCTATTCCTATATCATACCCTCTATGAGAGCTGAAGATGCCAATAAAATGTACTTTATCAAAATCATGAGAATGAAGTAATATTACACCAGAACCTTTCCTCAGCATACAAGATTCCATTTTTTTCTAGTTCGCTCGCTACCCTCGCTCATATAATTTACAAACAATATGTTTTAGGGCAGTAAGCACTGTCATTCCAGCAGCGAGAGGCCCGAACATCATAATATTTGGGCAGCGAGATGTCCCACTCTCCTTGAATTTCGCAGGAAGATGTACACTATGAAAATCATCTATTATATGTCTGTGACAAATCTACTTTTAAAAGAAAATGGAGTCTTTTGCCGGTAGCTCGCTTCGCTCCCTCGTAGAAACAGAATGGTTTTGGATGGCAAGAGAGGTGCCCAAATAGCGTCATATTCAGCAGATAGCTGATTAAATGATATTTAGATATTTCAGAGGCTTATAATGTATTTCGATGGCAGAATAACACTTCTATCATTAAAAAAAAACACACACACACAACTGTATAATACATGATGGTCTGGAAAAGCAAACGGATTCGGCAAGCGAGAAGACCGTAAATATAATTCAGATCGTCAAAACAGTGTGTTTTTCCTCGCTAGCTTCGCTCGCTCGTAACACTTAGAAACAAGGTGATTTGGGAACAGCAAAAAAAAAAAACAACAACAAACAAACAAACAAACAAACATGGATTAGCGAGGAGCCAAAACAGAGTCATATTTAGAAGCGAGCTAGTTACCAAAATATCATTCAGATATTTTATAGGCATACAGTGTATTATGATGGCAAAATAACACTTCTTTCATGTCTTTCATAACAAGAAGTGGTTATTTTTTATTGCTCGCTTCGCTTCTTCGCAAAATTTAAAAACAGGTTGCTTCATAATCTAAAAAGAAGCGCCACTCCTCGCCCCGTCCCCCCCCCAAAAAAAAAAGTGGGGGATAAAAAGGTGGAAACCGCTTCGCGGCCCTTAAACATTCCATTAAAGTAATAAAGATCTACATGTGCGATATTGTTTGAAAATAATTTCTTCTATGGTGTGAGGGAGTGCGGTAGATGAGACTTCGAATGCAGTATAACTTTCGGCAAATTTTGGTCTTACAACCCCCCCCCCCCCCCCCCACCACCACCACCATTCAAAATGTTCTTCGCCCCTGTCTTTTATGCTCCTTCGCTTAGTCGTCGAACCTTCACGTTTGGCCTCGTTGTTGAATAATTCTTGGTACGCCAGTGGCCCCAATCTATTAGAAGAATGACTCGAGTATGAGGAAGAATAAAATGCCGTAAAAGGGCATTCCTGAGAGCATACCAGACGCCAAAGAGAAAGATAGATAGAGACAGACAGAATGATGAATTGACGGATAGGGAGTACTAAAACGTGGGAGAACATAGCGTATCTTCAACGGGGTCAACGGGAATTCAGTTCGTGATGTTAGGCAGCAAAGCGCTTAGCAATTATTTTAGAATATTTCATTCACGTTAATGATAAAGATGATGATGATCATATTGGTAATGATAACAACAATAATAAAAATAATAATGAAAATAATAATCATCATTAAACTTATGCAACTATTTCTTGCATAGCGCATTTTACGAGTACTAAATAGATTTTTCAGTGATGAAGCTGTCATATGTCCTAATAGTTATTAAATCTTCTGACAACTTCTTCCACACTACAGCAAAAATGTTGATTTGTTTTTTTTTTCTTCAAAAGACTGAATTTTTCAGTCTCTTGACCCCTCCGCGGCCGTTCTCCTTTCACCGGCCCCTCTGCCTCCCCCTTCAGCTGTCTCGTATGGTAATCTTCATGTATCTATGCGTAAAGTGTTATAAGTATTTAATTCTTTCTCGTCTGAACTTATAGGCGGACTATCCGTAGAGAGGTCGGGTATCTTTTTTTCTCACGGGCAGCATGATATTTTGGGTTTGAGGGCCCGTCAATTCAATTCAATTCAATTTGTGGCCTGAGAGCCTGTTCAAATAGGTTGATATAGGACGTAATGTCGTAAATTCTAATACACTTTATGAGTGAATGTGGTATGAGTTTGCTCTCGGGTGAAATGGCTACACGTAAAAAAAAAACAAAAAACAAAAAACAAAAAAAAAAAACAAAAACACTGAAAAAGCAACCATAAAATCATGATCAACGGCTGTTTTCCCGAATATACTGATGGGATATTATTCATTATTACTTTATTTCAAATCACGCTTGCTTTTGAGGGATACAGAATTGGAAAACATGTTTTGGGGACATTAAGAGGCACTTTCCTACTCATGTTGATAGCGGAACTCAAGCGTATATATGTGTGTATATATATATATATATATATATATATATATATCGCCATAAATTCTATCCTTTTCATTTTTTTTCATGCTGACCACCCCCCCCCGTACACACATACACACGCACGCACACCCTAACGCACGCATTCGCCCCAACAAACTTTCTTCTTGCCCCCAACATACGCTACGATTACATTTAATTTCTTGAGTTTTACGACTGAAACAAAGAGTAAATGTTACCAGGATTATCCCGTCCTCAAATCTGAAATGCCATTATTGATTTTCTTTTCCCTTTTTTTCTTCAAAATAACTACAGCGTCAGCTCAATTCCATATGGAAATTGATGGTTTTCTACACTCCGTTGACAGTGCAGCTTTCACTATTATTGAAGAAGCCCTAAATTCGATCGAAATACCTCATGATTATTCAGTATGTCGTATTTACCTTTAATATCGTAATTCTATCTCATCTACATGTAAACCAATCCATCATCGTCCTCTCATTAGAATTAAGGAAATATCTGTTCGGTATTATTTTGTTTCGGTTGGTTATGTTTTGTTATGATTTGCTTTGCTTTGTTTGACTTCCTTTGTTGTGTTTTAATTTGACCTTAATCTGCCTTTGTTCCGACTTCAAAATCGATTGTAGCCAAACCAGAGGCGAAGAGCTACAGTACTGAAAGCCATGTCAATATCAAAATCATCAATATATGGATAAAACAGTTCTATAGTCAGAACGTAAAGTAGATCACGGTTATAATCAAACGACGTGTGCATTACAAAAAGTGAATTTGGTATATCTTTTTACTTAAAAAAACAACAACAACGTAAAAAACGTCTATAAAAAAAACTATGAAATGGTTTGGTTTGGTTTGATTTGATTTGATTTGATTTGATTTAGCGTTCGTTATTACACATGCATCATCGTAAATTTGCAAACTTTCAAAACGTATGGTCATTTAAAATTCATACCTGAAAAGCGATCGTCATAAGCATAGCATGAGCTTGGGGATGAAACCCACCTTTCTAGATGTCAAAAGTCAAATCACCAATCGGGCAATGGCCAGTCATGGCACTGGTATGACGTCATTGTGATTGGCTGCCGATCAGATCTTTTCACCGCCAAATATAAATTCCCTTTAAAATATGAGAAGTGTCAATAAAGAACTGTTTGTAATGTAGAAGGTGTTTACACAAAGTGTCACACTGTATATCGCAATTACACATGACTGTTATCATCATGTTTTCATTTCAGTCCAACAGCGGTTATTAGATGTCATCACAGTCTTGATCCCTCTCTGTCGTTCCTATATCAGATTCAATGATTATCCAGTCATAGTTTGAAGCACCATGGATCTGTAAACTGAAAGGAGTGGGGGGGGGGGGGGGGCTGCCAATGTGAAGTTATCCCCATCTTTACTTTTCAGAATAAGCCACTGTACACAATAGGACAAAAAAGGTTCAGTTTTGCACCCTTCACCTTCAAATGCAACACTGGGAGCTCTTTATGGGTACAACTTTGCATCCTTAGAAGCATTTGGCAACTATAAGGGTGCAGAGCCTTTAGGGAAGGTGCCAATTTGCAACCCTTTTGAATGCAAAATTTCTACACATTTAAAGGTGCAGAAATGCACCTTTAAAGAATTGCACCTTTAAAGGTGCAGACGGGCATTTCTGGGTGCAAACAAGTACAAAATGGTGCGTCTTTGCACCTTTTTCATTATAGGGTGCAAGATTGCACCCAAAAAGGTGCTGCCAGTGTTGCATCTGGAGTGCAAAACTGAACCTTTTTGTCTTATTGTGTATATAAAATGGCTTCCAAATAGTCATATCTAAAGATAGTCTGATCAGAGACAAACCAAGGGCTGGTCACATACAACTATTCCTTTCTTTCTACGCCAACGGTGTATGCATGGGAAGAGCAGCTTTCCTTGTGCATGGGAGAAACATCCTAGTGAACAATCTTTACGTTAACCGGTTGAAATTCAAGAAAATGTCAGGTAGCATGAGCCGAAAGTGAACATGTTATCAGTATGTGACGTGAATCCTTATCTCATTACCAAAACGGCTTTCAGAATCCAATTCTGGAAAAATGTAACCATGGTTACATCGTCTAGCTGAGGCGAAATTTGAGCATTGGGAAGAAAGGGTGTGGGGTGCTAACAGAAAGGACATAAATAATCGGCAAAAGTCTAATGAGCCAGTGGCTAAATTGTAGTGAACAAGCGATTGTGAATGAAGAGATGAATGCTCACATAAATGAACGCTCCGTAGTTGAGTCTATTGACGTTTCCTCCAACTTCACCCTACAGCATAGTTATTTTAACTTTTTGTTCTTCAGTGGTCCCTCATGTCCTCTTTCCTCCTCTTTTGCCCAGTCTCTCTCCTTCCTCCAAAACTTTTTTTGATCTGCACGGATTCTCTTGTGCATTTGAAAAGCAAATCCATGTAAGTAGGCCAGAGCAATAACAGGTGGGAAGAGAGTTCGCTGCTGTAACATACAACGAAGAGTTGAGCTTGAACAGGCTTAAAGTACCGTAGGATTACAAGATCCACAATTTGATTGGGAAAATCTTGCCTTCTCGATCGTCTACAGCTATAAATAGATTAAAGATAAAGTTGAATTCTGGTCACGTGAAAGAAACTGTTTTGTTTGATCTTCTTTATGAAATCAGGTGTCTGCTCGGAGGTTTTGAAATCTTCGAAATTCTAAAAAATTGACACTATCTCACTGAAAAGTACATGCACCGCAGATGCAGTGTGCATACGGGACTACACATAGGTGGCATTAATGTCTGATCCCAACACTTCAGCTCTTTCCTTACCTTCTTCGTTTGAGAGGCCACAGATCTGGGCAATCCTTTAGAGTGGATATTTCTACAATAGCTTTTCTTAAAAGTGGCGTAAGATTAATGAGAAAGCTCGCGATCATTGCCCTTTCACAATTACCCAAACGCTGCCTCGGGTTAATTCCAGCATCATTCTTTCCCTCTCTGAATCTCCTCAATATGCCTTTTTTTTTGGTTTTGCTTTATGGTTTGTTTTATGTTTTGTTCTTGTTTGTTTGTTTGTTGTTGCTGTTGTTTTTTTTTTGGGGGGGATGGTAAAAGACATGTGGCTGAGAGCAGTGTTGATGGGTTTCTGTTGTACAGTTTTCATTCCATTTAATTCTTTAGTATCAGATTAGGGGTACTGCCTCCCCAACAAATGGAAAGAAAACATTTCGCTTTCTTCATCTTGATAAGTGCCACCTGTGACATTGAACAACACGCACGCACACTGATCACACACCCACACATGCAAAATAATTAAGTTATTTCGTCTATTTTGCGATACTGTACGTGGTATTTATAGAATACATGTAGTGAGAAATACATCAGCTTTAAAGAGACACATTATTAGTTCTAAATCCTTTACATGTAGTATTTTGCCTACGGTGTTGCTATTTAATAACTTTTCCTAAAACGTTAAGGTTTATTTTTTAACCATTTTGTTGATAACCATTGGGCATAATATTGTGATTTGATTGTCAACAACACAGACCATAATACAAAACCACATGATTCGTTTCCATCTAGGAACTACAAGCACAATAAACTCAAACGGTGCTAAATTGCTTTTAGTTATTGCTTGATTACAAAAGAAAGAAAGAAAGAAAAAACTTTCAGGTTATTATCCCAGCTGTCTTATGACGTACAGCGTACATTAAGGCACTTTCATTATGCCACTTCATGTCCTCGATAAAGAGCTTTAGAAAAAGGGCGATGAAAAAAAAAAAAAAAAAAAAAAGATTAATAAAGCTATACTCCGAGGGTTGTTTTGCTCCAGACACAATAACTCTTCTTACGATGACAGTCGTTCCGAAAATATGCCTATGTATTCTCCCTAAGGATTCAATGTCCTCAATAATGAGTATTTTTATTAGTGACTCCGTATATATTGTATAAGTGAAGCCCTACAAGTGGATAAAGTGACGGATGAGAGAAAAGAGTAAAGCTATTTATATAGCCGAGGTGCAGGTGTAGGGAAAACGTTGATGCCTTTTTTTTCTACCCCCCCCCGCATCATTTTCTCCCTCTTCCTCTCTCTCTCTCTTCCTCCATCCCTCCCCCTCTCTCTCTTTCTTTCTCTCTCTCAACGTAACCATGTACCTTTACGATCATTAATCGGTCGACGAAAAAAAAAGTCAAACACATTCCGAATTTATACACATTCAGTGATTTAATAAAGAAAACCAAAATAGTGTTGACAAAGTTCAAGCCGTGGACGAGAAAAAGAAAGCTTTATAAAAGCAAGAACTATATCTTATTTTCAAAGATAAAATGTTTTGTATTACCAGTGTGTAGGGGCGTAGATACGGGGGGCGGGGGCGCGTGCCCCTCCCCCCATAAATTTGGTGTGCCCCCAGGTGCCTCCCCGCATAAAAATCAAGAGGTAGGAAAAGAAAAAAAAGAAAGAAAAATAAAGCCCAAGTATCTCATCATCAGCAGGCAAAAAAAAAAAAAAAAAAAAGGTAAAGCAATACCGAAATGGACCAGAAAGGCAAACAAAAAAGTAAACTTTTGTAAGTGCAGATTTCAAAATTTTCTTGCTCGCTTCGCTCACTCTTCATATTTAGAAGCAGGATGGTTTGAGACAAGTTCGAGTTCAAGTTCAAGTTCAAGTTTAGGTTTTATTTCCAATATAACACAAGATATGAAAATATCTTTTTTTTTTCCTTTTAAAATAGAAATATCGTGAACATTGGTCTACATCATTTTTTTTTTCCTTTTTCACGTTTTTTTTCTCTTTTTTTTAACGTCAAAACAAAATAAATGTCTGCTTAACACAGTGTATTTAAAAAAACAGAGAGCATGGACCAGCGAGATATATCCTATTTGGTAGAGTGGTGACCTAATATACCATTCAAAAAATTATAGGTCTAAACTGTATTTTGACGACAAAGTGGTTATTTTGGCTCGCTCGCAAAATAGATAATATTATATGTGTATGTGCCTAAAAGTGGGAAAAGAAAAAAAAAACATCAGGCAAAAAAAAAAAGAAGAAGGTAAAGCAATACCAAAATGGACCAGAAAGGCAAAAAAAAAGAAGTAAAAGTGAGGATTTCAAAATATTTTCTTGCTTGCTTCGCTCGCTCTTCATATTTAGAAGCAGAATGGTTTGAGACAGCATAGACCAGCGAGATATATTCTGTTTGGTAGAGTGTTGACCAAATATGTCATATAAATTCTACGTCTAAACTGTATTTTGACGACAAAATAAAAGCTGTTATTTTGGCTCGCT
The DNA here is from genome assembly GCA_029962745.1 of Echinometra lucunter. NCBI lineage: Eukaryota > Metazoa > Echinodermata > Echinoidea > Camarodonta > Echinometridae > Echinometra > Echinometra lucunter. The sequence goes on from CM057156.1 coordinate 6,921,433, forward strand.
CGCTTCGCTCGCTCGCAAAGTAGCAAACTATTATGTGTGTGTGTGTGTTGGGGGGCGGAGGTGCGTTTGTGTTGTGTGCGTGCTTGTATGTACCAACAAAAAATTATTGGGGGTGCCCCCCTACAAAATTTCAAGCCCCCCCCCCCCGATGCCTCCCTACTGAAAAAATCCTAGCTACGTCACTACGCCAATGTGTGAAGCTTTTGATTTGTCATCTAGTTCCGAGAATATGTCCTAGTCATGTAACAACAATTCTAAAATGTTTGATACAATATTTAGTTGTGCAATGATTATGACCTCCTCGATTTTTTCAACATATTCATTTGTCTCATATCTGAAATCTAAACTTCATTGGTACTGCCAACCCACCATAGGTGCTCCTTAATACATTCTAACTCTGTACTGGATGTTTTTATCACGATACAAAATCGATGACCTAACCAAATAATGGCTCAGTGTTTGAACTATTCCACAGTGATTGACAGTCCATTTCACCTTGAAAGCACGGCTTTTGTTGCGATGTATATATTCCTGAACCTTAAACATTAAGGCTGAATTTCTGCAATGGTAGTATTTTATCAATAAAAAAAATCACACTTGATATTTGTATCTATTGCCAATGCCAGCATTATTGGACAAGTATTATTTTCTTGTTCATGCCTCTGTCCCTGAAGAAGAGTCCTTTTGGCCACGCAATTATGAAATGGGATGCCATCTTGATACCCTAGTGCCAATATTTCTCTAAACAGAGGAGCCTCGAATTACGATTAATTCAAGTACCTGAATTTTTCAAGCAGTATGCAGAACAGTGCAAAGGCTAAATAAGGTCGCATTATCAATTTTCTGGAAAATACCTGTCTATATAAGCAGATAAGATAAGGAAGAGTGCTCAGAAGATTTTAATGTGGTTATAGAAGAGGAAATAATTAATTCGAAAGGGTAGAGTGTAAGTCTGCTTTAAAGGAAGTACCATCCTCATCAGTATTACATTATGGCAAAGACAATTCCCTACAGTCCTCATGGTCCTCGCACGTACCATTGAACCGTACAATAATGATATCATATTACGAGGCTGCTTTGTTTAATTTCGTCCATGCATTTCAAGCGTTTTCGTTACTCCAGGCCCCCATTCGTTTCTTTCACCCAGGGAGATGGGAGTCAAAACTCCCATCTCCCTGTTTCACCTATTTATCCATCCGTCCCCATATTCAAACTTTTGATTTGGTCTACACAGTTCTCTGTTTCTCTTTCTCTGCACAATCCAAGTTAACAAGTTTCTATATAAATTTTGTTTTATTTGGTATTGTAATTATGACTGTGTCTGTGCGTGCGTATATCAGTGAGAAATCAATAAGGAAGAAATAACACGCGTCGCATCTAATTCATCATTTCATTTCTCCGCCTTGCTACCTTCCGTCTATATGAAAAATACACAGAGGATGAAGATTTGTCCGATAAAATTGAGCGCAGGTCTTTGGCCATGTACGCCATATACAGATAGATAAGAAGATGAAAATGGGATATTTGGACATTGAATTTTGCTTTCATTCATTATTCATCTATTTATTAGTTCATCCATTTATTTAGTACAAGAGAGAAGTGTGCTAAAGCATGCACTACCGTTGCCCATAGTGAGAACAAAGCATGACAAAAACTTTATAATGATTTACAGTTTGGAAGATAGAGTCTACCAAAAGATATTCGTTTTTTTACAGCTACAAGATCGTAATATTACAAGATTACATTATGAGTATTTTTTTTTCTTTGTAATTACCATCTTACCCACTGTGCTACACGGAATATCGCCCTGCAGTTATCATGGACTACATTATGGATTACATTATGTTTCTTACTTGTTATGAGGAATGTGAACGGTTTTCAAAGTACATTGTGAATACAAGACTGCTTCATTGCAATTAATTTACACAAAGGCGACAACTCTACTAGCTGTATTGCTATCTGTTGGCGTCCTATTATACCAAAGAACTGTATTCACACCTTTTTTTTTTCTTTCCATTATAATCACACTTTGGTAATAAAGTTTTATTCATTCATTTAAACATGGAGAAGGTTACCAACACTGACTAATTAATGACGCGCTGGGAGTATGCGTTTTCACGTCAACCTTCTCCATCCATGCATACACTACTTACCACTTCCGCTATTGACGTATTTTTTGGCTTTATATCTGGCTAATCATCTACTCCAGTAACGATTTCATGGCTTCTTGATCCTCGCAATCCACCGGACCCGTAATACATGTCAACTTTAAAAAAATGCAGCGTTGGGAACTCTCCTAGCAAGCCCAGGGGACGGTTTGAAAGATAAATCACATATAGAAGGTGGAGAAGGTTACCAATACTGACTAAATAATGATGCGTTGGGAGTATGCGTTTTCACGTCAACCTTCTTCAAAATGGATGGAATTGCGTCAAGATACTAATCTCATCAATGAACAACGTTAAAAGAGGCCATTAGACATTCTTTGGGGAGGATCGATGCTTCTATCGATGATCACCATCCAAAGCGCGATTGAACATCAGATAGATGAAAAGACTTCATTACGTTTTAATTCGCCTTGATACCTGGAATGATATGAGGTATCCTTGACCAGTGAAAATTACATTTACCTTCTTGTGTTTAGAACTTACGTATTCCATTTTATTGCCCAATGCTAAAGAGTTTCCCCATTCTTGATAGTCTTATGAAAGTTGAAAGTGCACTAAAGATTATTGTTTAGTCATGTTAGTGGGTGATTATGACGTATCTAGAAGTGCTTCCTGATCGAGAGATGATATTTAGGTAACGGTACCTATTTATATCAATCTGGCAAAGGCACATTTACCTGTAGAAATGAAAATAGTATTAATTATACACGTTATTGTTGGCTTGGTTTTGGGGTAAGTGTACAAAATAGCAATTCGTGCCTGAGGCCATTCCTTCGTATGATAGTGAATGCCGGAAAATTATTCATCCTTATGATCTTTATAAACGTCTTTCTATCCCGACGCTCGGCGAAATAGAGAGAGAGAGAGAGAGAAAAGTGCGTCTAACATGTCTAAGTTTTCGGTTTACTGAATCATATTCTTTTACCTGCATTCCTTCATTTCATTGCTTGTGTATACCAGTGATTTTGTTTTACTGCCCGGTAGCATTACTTTTTTTTAAACGTTTCCTTTATGACTGCGATCCTTTATTTCAATTCTTTTCAGCACTTAAATGTAAAAAGAATAAGGCAGGTCTGAAATGAAAAAGCCAAGTACTCTCGTAATATTTCCATCCTTTGCATCCAATATTTGCCGACCCCCAGACGGATATTGACAACCTGGGTAGCCTGGACAGAATAAGACAAAAATCAAAGAGGTTTGGGAAGGATTTAGTGACATTTTACATCTTGTGGCGATGGAAATCATATGCTTGTGCAATGCGCTCTAGCAAATATAACGTGCTCACTCCTCATATAAATTTATCAGCAACTTTAACCAGACGATCGACGTTTTAGAGTTGAAACCGGAAGAGAGCGGGAAGACGGCAAATAAAAGTCTCTAAAGTACGATGACTCTGAAAAACACGGTACAGTCCAGGGTAATCTCAGGGTCATGGTCGGTTAGGAATTATTGGAACACTGATGCGTGTTCAACATGTTCAACACGCATAAAAAGAGATGCAGTGAGCAAAACTGGTGAGCGCTATTTCGTTTAATTTGACTTTTGCTGCTTCTTTCTTCATTATCTCTCTCGACGAGCTTTTCTCTTTAAGCTTGTGTTAAGAGAGAGATAGGGGTGACGGGGAAGAACGGAAACAGAACGGATAAAGGGGGATGGAAAGAGGGAAAGAGAAGAGGGTATAGAAATAGAAAGAAAAAGAAAGAGAATAGAAAAAGCAAGCTGGTGAGGGAGTCAATATGAACGGCAATCATTCATTGTAAAAAAGAAAAACCGATCAACCTTAAATTAGCAGTATCACCTGTGATCACAAAGAATATGAACGTAAACATGGAAAAAAGAATAAATGCTTCAATAAACACAAGAAGAAAATGTTTTTAATGTGAATTAAAATGACTTGGGTTAACCAATTGTTGTGTGTACAAGTACCAAGCCCCTTACACCTCTCCCCCCCCCCCCCCCTCCTTGACTTATTTGAAAGCAAGCAAGCGATAGAGAAAGAGAGAGAGAGAAAGAAAGAAAGAGAGAGAAGGAAAAGCAGGTCACTGTCTGTATTTACATTTGGGTGTCCTTTTTCGTTGTCATTTTAAATCCCGTGCCAGTGCATGGCACTGGTGATAGTACATGAAACACTAAAGTATAAAGTTTTCAATTAGTAACTTGAGATAACATGCAGCCAGAGGTACGTCAGTGTCTGATTAAATCAGCGTACAGATTAGTCACGACTGAGGAAGATAGTGTTTCTCACCATTGGGAAATTACCCGCCAACAGTGTAAGAAACACATTTAAATCTTGTCTTTCTCTTTTTTTTTGCACCGACAACTTTCCACGAGATAATCCCTTCTGTATTATTATTTGTCTTCAGCATTATTTTAATGAAATGGAATTTGCATCCACACGCACACGCCACCTTTGTCTCTTTCAATCAGCAGATACACTTGCATTGTCCTTAAAGGTGCTCTTCAGTCCTCGTTGTGGCCAAATTAGAAAATATACTGAATATTTAAGACGGGAGATGAAGGATTTCTACTCCAACGACCAGAACATGACTTTGTTATAACTTTATGTGAGTAGTAAAATAGCAATAAAAATATGGTGTGAAATTACGAAGATGGGGAACTTCGACAAAATTTGAATTTTTAGTTCCATAATCTATGATTGTTTGTGGACATGGGGAGGGGGTGTTTTTAAGAGTGATGCAGGTTTTCTCAGTTTGTGTCTATTTTCCGGTTCGAATAATCTTTTTTTCTGCATGGTACTCATTTTTCTGCTTATAAGGAAGTTTCGAAAGAGCGAAGACGGCAAATTTGGGCAGCCACGCATTCTGCGGACTCGCCACAAGCAGTGACAAGTTGAAATTTTTCAAGGCTTTCAGATTTAGCCAGGTATACTGTTCATGTTCACTACAGTTTTGAACCAAACGATGTAGGCGTTACAGAAATGGTTTAAAGTGTAATTGTGTATTGTAAGCTATTTGAATCACTGGAATCAAAGATATGATCAGAAATTAATCCGATCCTGTCGAAAATCGCATGCAACATTTACAATGGAAATTACCAAAAGTATGACTGGACTAACTTCAAGCAAATAAAAATATTTGGTGCAATTAGGAATGTGGGCATAGTGAGGGCATTTTCAGTGCAGTTCTTCTCAAGTGACATTGCTATTATGACTTTTTTGCATAAGAGTTTTTCTTTAATCCCAGATTTTTTTTTTTTTACCTTTACAAAGAACTTACCTGTCCATAAATAGTCTTCTTCGGTAAACATTCATCCCTCTAGACCATATTTTAGTAAGTAAAACCTCTCTCTCTCCAAAATCTCTCTCTTCTTCTTTTTTTTTTTTTTTAGTTTACCTACCGTCATGCACTAGGGCAGCACACTATCTCTACGTCGCATTTCAGAGCCCAGCAGCTATGCAAATGTAAACTTTCTAAAATTGCAAACGTAAATGACCACTTTAACCGCTCTTTCACTTAAAACCGCATCTGCGAATGGGCCTTTGTCAGATAAGTAGTCAGACAGAACTCTACTCTCGACGTTTCTGAATGGACTCTATAGGCAACTCAAGATTTAAATTCCACTTCAAGGGTTCCGTGCATCCTTACATCTTCCGGTCACTCCACACCTCTTCTTCGATCAAGCATGCTTATTTTTGAACGTTGCTTTTTACAATGAATGTTTTCTCTTATAGCTTCATTAATTCAACGAATGTCATGGCTAAACTGCGTATGAGTTTTTTACTATTTGGGGGCGTGTTTTTTCCCCTTCAGGTTTTTAAATCTGTTTCGGGTACCCGGAAAACTATTCCCAATGGCAATTATTCCCAAGGATCCCAGACAGTGAGCCTACAACAGTGACAGTGAGCCTGCAACAACTGAACAACTTCCCTATATATCTATTTGAACCCTCTTGCTATCAACACTCAAAAAAAAGTTGGCTAAAAGATCAATAGGTTGCTTAAGATATGAACCTACCAACGGTTAAACACATTTTGTACGCAGTAGGCCTACACTGCACAGGGGATTTTTTTAATTTTTAAAAAAAAATTTTTACCAACTGTTTAGTAGGTTCATATTCAACCTGATAATTTTTAACCAACGGTTTTTAGAGTTAAGTACAATCTATTTTGATAGATATTGAGTCCATAGGATTTTGTTCCAAACGATATCAAACTGAAGATGATAATATCAGTGGGTTCTGAGATAGTGCTCATGTCTGTCACGTGTTGCACTGATGACGCTATGGTGTGACAACCCTGCTGTAGCATGACTGTCATGAAGACGATTACCAATATAAAGGCTGCATAGATATCATCCTTTTAATAGGAAAAATTTCATTTTATTGTGCAGATTGCGTGAAAGCATATTTTCAAAACATGGATGACCAAGGACACCATAGATTTGCACAAATTACAGATACCAAAAAGGTACAAGGTAACAAAATATTCAGACATAAGAAGCACAGGGGGCCTACATAATGGAAGAGAATTAGAGAGACATAATTGAAGGAAATGAAAAGGAGTAGCAACAAAAGGAAAATACTCCAGCCTTTCATATGTTATCGGCATTAGTTTAATTTAAAGGTATGGCTCTATATCCATGGTACAAGTCCGCAATATTATACGTGTTATAGGTTCTTGAAAATGTATTAGAAAATACATCATGTATACGATTTTCAGATACTGCACTATGAATAAGTTTCCAGTATTGTATGCTCCTTTCATGAGTCGATTTGAATATGATATTAAGTGAAAAATCAAAGGTAGAAATATAGAAATGCAGAAATAAGATACTGAACAAATAAATGTACGAATTTTACATTATAAATCATTTTCTAACTGCCACTGCCTGATTGGGGTGACGAACAATGCAGCAGCACTCTGCTCGTATACATAGATTGGGGAAGACGAACAATACAGAAGTACTCAGCTCGTATAACGTAGATTTTCTAAAATCATAATGTAGCCATATAGGATAATACGAAATAATAAATACGTGGATCAGGACATTTACATACATCTCAAACAGTGGAAGCTTAAAGAGAGAAAAGAAGAGTACCTTGCTACATATTGGTAATGGCAAGGGTTTTCATTTGCAGCCAGATGACTAAATTGCAGAATGTTGTAGAATTGGGTAAAAACATGAATAAATTACAATAAAATTATCCAGCAAGAGACGACACATAATAATTGAATTATCTAAAGCACTTACACACTCGAAATAATAAAGTGCATAAGGTTTAGGAGGTAAAAAAAAAATGAGAAAATACATTCTACCACCTAGCGACGTCTATACAATCTCGGACCTTAAAGTGATTACACAATGGTAATTTTTCCTTTTCTTTTGGATATATGATCGAGAATAGAATTATAAGAAGAATAACATTAAAAATTTGATGATTTTCAATCGAAATCAATGCATTTTGGCTAATTTTCTCATAGAAAGTCATTGCAGTTGTGCTGCGAGCTGGACTGTACAATATGTATTATACGTTGCGCGCATTTTGCTGCGCGACAAGGTACCCACTTTGACGTCATTTTGACGTCCAAGTGGGTACCCAGTTGAAACTGGATCACAGCTTAGGGGTAAAAAATATCCTGAAATCTTACCACATTTTGGGGTTTCCTTGGCAACACGACTTTTAAAAAAAAACTTTAGGCGGATGATTTCTTGCTAATAAAATCATGCTATTTTAAGTAAGCTAACATTGTTTCAACATTGGGTACCCCCCTTTAAGAGAAGAAAAGGTAGCCAAGATTAAACACATTCAGATGTATAAACTCATTTATTTCCTTCTTACAATATAGATTATATAAGAAAGAGATTCAAACAGGAAAGTATCTATTACATGTTAAAAACCACAATTTAAGAACAAATATATGTCGGCTTAGAATCAGCTCTCACAATTTACCAATAGAAACCAGTAAAAAAAATCCCCTCACATTACGAATATGTAATGATTGCAATATGGGAAAAGTGGAAGATGAATTTCACATAATAATGGACTGTACAAACTATGAAATAGAAAGGAACGCCCTATTTGATAAAATAAATGAAATATAAAGTAGAATTTACAGATTAAGATAAGGTAGACCAATTTGTTAAAATTATGAAATCATTATTGACCACTTCACAAAAAATCTCAAATCGATCATAAACTTAAGAGGCGAATTTTGAAGGCATTGTATATATGCTTTGTTTTTGTTTCATTTCTTTGTATGTTATCTGTATGTAACTTTTCTTAATTTCATGATTTTTTTCTTTTGTTTTCTATTCTATATATTGTTTTGTTGATTATGACCATGTATTGTAAACAGAATATTCATGCACAGATGTGAATGATGTTTTCAAATAAAATACAAAATTCAACGAGAGATTTCGAGGACGAATTAGGTGGTCTGTCCTACATGATAATAACAAAATGGCACCTCGATGACATCACAATGACCTGATGAACTGAAGAAAATGTAAACGTCTGGGAAGAAGACTAACGTCATAGAAATGGGACGATATGATATCGCAGTATAATGAAAAGTTGATCCAAAGGTCCATTACACGTTAACGAATCAGATTTGCATTAGGGTTGTACATAAACTACTGTACACTATAATAGACAAAACAGGCAAAATAACGCAGTTTATGTGTAAAAGTAGTCGAAGAAGATGGTAATATGAAAGGACAAAAAAAAAATTGACTCACGTCGCCGGGAGTCGAACCGGGGCCCTTGAGGATGTGAGATATTGCTTTACCGATAGACCAGAATATGGCCCATACAGATAACACGTAGATGGAAAATGGGATTGTCGTGTCATATCTTCCAGTAAAATTTCGATATGTTCCCGATATCTGATTAAAAAATAAATGGCACATTAGGGATACGGAATTTTCTCAGCTACAACATACTCGAAGATGGGCGAAAATCGAGCGGAAATAAGGGAGCTGTTGCTCAAAAAAGACGGGAATGTAGAATCAAGAATTAAGAAAAGGTCATGTCCCATAGACAATACACGCAAAATTTGAAAAAGTGGCATGCCTCCGTTTATCGTAAAATTAGACCATGATGCCGTTGTCAAAATGAAAAATGAAGGCATTTGTTATTATAGAGCATTGTCTCAGCTACAACATACTGAAATCCCGGCGAAAATCGACCAACAATAAGCGAGAGAGTCTGGATTAAATGTAAAAAATATGACGTCATATGGATTTTGGTTCGATCCTTGAGTAATTTTGAGCATTTTGAAATTTTGCGCGCGCGGACGTACGTGTACGCGCGCTTCTAAATAAACGGAATTGTTAAGATTGATATGAATATTCGTCATGCCAAATATGAATACAAAAAATTACATTGCGTTATGAAGATATGATCATGAAATGATATTTACAAAATGGCGCCTGGATGACGTCACGATAAGCTGATGATCCTGAAAAGAAAACTGGAACGTGTCCTTGATAGACCTGATAACTGATGAAAATTTCATGAAAACTGAATGACCCAATATTGAGATATCACACGGACAAAAATCAGGGACGGAAGAATAAAAATAAAGAAAATTCCTACAAAATTAAGACGTGATCTGTCGTTGACAGACCACCTAAAAATACAACCAGTTACCAATAAGAAAAATACATTCTCAATAACACGTGGCGAAGGTAGGCGATATGTTCCAAAATAAGCACGTGACTTGTGTGAGGTCAATGTATGTATGCATAAGTAATATCATATAAAAATCATGAAAATAATATAAGCGTACTTAAAACTTTTTTTAACTCACGAAAAAGTCCTCTTAGAAATGTAAAACAAGTGAGGCCAAATCACGCTAATTTGATTCCAAGAACTAAATGCGAATCCCCGGCTAGCTGATTTTCCGTTTATCAAGAAAAATAGCAAAGCTTTCATTCCAAATATCTGGATGAGAATCGAGGTCGATCAACCTACGACAAAAACACTAATCATTCATATCTCTCATAAATGCAAGTTATGAAAAATGGTGACAGTTACCTTGTACCCCAATTACCTACATTGCGAAGCGTTTATATAGACATGATAGATATACCGAGCTTGCATCTTAATCATCCTCCGAGCACGTAGATTAATCTTACGAACCCCTAGATAAGAATACATCAAAAACAGTTCATCCTTAGATAATTTACAGAAACGTAAACACCTTTGGTGCGTTTCGAGTGTCTTTTCTGAATTTTTAATCTCTCTCCGGGTTGATATCATGTACAAACATGACAAAAGACAAGATCGTAAATTCAGCTCGAAGAGGGCTAATTTGACAACGATTCGGGGTAATGTTTACAACATTTTCCAGTTTCCAAAGAACCACTTAGGGAACGAGAAGCAGATAGGACTACACAGTATATTCATGACCATTATGATAGTTAATCAACACAAATATATCGCCAAGTTTTCCGTTGAAATGAGAATAGGGACTTTTAAGTTTTTATGTTTGGAAGGGGTTTTACTGTCATCGTGTAATAGCGTCATTAGCTATGTTGTGTAATGCTTTTAACAATGTTCCTTCTCTTGGGTTTCCGTTATCCACCCAGTATTTTCTTTTTAACTTTAAGCAAAATTATTGTGCCAGGTGGAGGTGCCGTGGTCCAATGGTTTAAGGCACTTGACTGGAGATGCGAGAATTGGGGGTTCGATCCCCGGCACGGCTTTTATCATGTTTATGCCCCTGAGTAAGGCATTTTATCTACATTGCTCTTTTATCGTACATAAAATAAGTTAACGTGCTAAAAAAATAATTAAAAAAAAAAACATTTCGCCTTGAATCGTTACATTATGCCAGCTGTATAGTATAGGGTACGAGCAGGATAGAAGGGGTCTTATTTACTTCGATATCGATACGGGTATGATGCAATTTCATAAAAAAATATAGATTTTCATCTTACAAGGGTGATGCTATGTAGATTAACAAGCCTGAATATGAAATTAAATCATGACTCTTGAGATAACTCGATGACAAGAATTGGAAACAGGTAGATTGAGATTGAAACACAGTCAACCTTAAAATAAAATCATACCTGCGGCATCGAGTAGGCATGAAATATGCTTTAAAACGATCTTAATTTTCTTGATACGATTCCCATGGGGAACTACGTCAGTCTGTCGCGCGATTGCAAAAAGAGCCGTCACCTATTAACGCTTCTGCGCCTTATCCTGGCCTTGAGAGAGGTTTCTAGAGACTGTATCAAGTTGTCAGCAATTATCGTTGTGAATTCTAATTAGGCCAGTGCTTTAGAGCAAGAAGGGCATCAAATCCATGTTAAATTCTGTTTAGTAACAACCTTATGGACCTCAGTACATGAGTTGAAATAAGCAGATGAGGTATAGCCATTCATATCACAGTTTGAAAGGAATTGGATGTATCAGTAAATGGGTTACCTGGATATTAGACGAAGTAATGAAAGATGTTCTATGCTTTCTATGGCACCTGCCTTATTTCACTAAATATGTTTGTTGAGATATCTATATCAATTACATTAGTTCTTTCTTACTGCATTTGAAAGCTTCGAAGATTCAGTAATTAATATTCTACTCGTCGTCTAGCTATGAAGTTTGAGGTATCCAACTTGTCATCTGGAAAAAAAAATGAATGTCATTCACCCCGTCCCCCCCCCCCTTTCATGTATACCCTACTGTCATGAATGTGAATTGTAATTAGTAATGCGAGGTGATATACTAATTTCAATAAAATGTTCTCTCTTTCAAAACTACCACACTTATCTGCTTATCATCCTGATCATGCTTAAACACATACCATCGAAAAGTTCGCATTTCCATTCGGGAAGCAAACAAGATTAACACCGAGCCATTGCATCATTACGTCTTAACGACGGATTTCCGTATTGTACATGTTGTACTTACTGCTGGAACCGAAATATGATGATTACGACATCTGCGTAGACCGACCTAGTTTGTCTTCTTCTTTTTTCGGAACAGACGGCGGCTAAGCCAACTTCAAGCTTAATGCAGTCGAATAAAAGAGTGTTTTGTACCCAAGGCTACAGGTATTTATTTCAACTTGGTTCAAAGATTCATTTTAAAATACCTTGACCTTTTGCCACTGGATTACACACGATCCATGTGGAACAACTTGTTTTCAAGTCTGATACCTTGGGTATCCAGAATCCTTTTTAGACAAAGATAAAACTCTCTTTTTGTGCTACATCTATAGTGTTTTACGTCAACAACAACGCATTTTGATATGCATTAGTTGATCCACTGGGCGCCAAAGAAGCCCCCCCCCCCCCCCCCCCGTGAGAAAAAAAAGGTCTTGAGAAATGCGAAAAATAGCTCCACCCCGCCCCTGGAGGGAACAGAACCCCCCCCCCCCCCCCCCATTCGACCATCATCTGTAAGAGCTAGAAGAAATATCGGAAGAGTCGATTTCGTGGTTTTTAGGAATTTTGGTCTCCCATGCCAGACAAGCCTGGATCTACCACTCTGATAATGTATTCAATTAGGGGTAAAGAAGAAGTCTCGTCCTGTTTTTCTCGTCTTTTTGCTGATGTAAGAGAAGAAGATCCGGCTTTTAGTCGCAAACTCTCTTTATTCTATGACGAAAGGTACGAGAAAGGGCTGAAAATTGAAAACTCAAATGGCGCACTATCCGGTTTCCTGTATGAGGGTATAGCCATACACACTCTTGTCATGGCGCCACTATGATAAAGCCGACTTCGCACAAAATATAGGGTTTGTATTCAATGAATGCATTCAGATACGTATTCTTAAAATAACTGGTATAACACAAGATCCATTAAAATATCACTTACACTTTAAGATGACATCACAAAGCAGTGCAGTTTTAACATAATCTACTCTTCATATTCTCCGTTGTTACTGTTGTTATAATTGCACTGTAACCATTGTCACAGGCATATCATACGTGGCTTGAATGTCCTTCTCACTTCATAATTGAGATTAGTAATAATAATGGATTGATAATTAATCATTCTGCTTAATTTCTTTTCTGATTCATCTGCATCTTTAACAGTATAAGAAGGGGTAAAAATTTCTACGTTAAACTCCAAGTATGCAGTACAGGTACTGGAGTGTCTATATAGGGGTGCGCTAGTAAAAGATTGAAGTGAATCCTACAGTGTCCAGCACTGCACCCCTGAAAGTGGTGAACATGATTCTCTCGTGCAGCGTAAATCAGAACTGAATTTCGTATAATAGAACATTTCACATCGTTTCTTCTTCCCATACATGGATAATCGGAGATGGGATGAGGTCTCCGGCGTACAGGGTGTTTTAGGGAAGAACTTTATCAGTGCTCACCCGCCCCACCCACTCCCATGAACGTAGGCTGCATACGCTATTGTCTTTCAGAGATGAGTATAACTCTTTTCTCCTTGCTTTTAAATTAGTACTTGCTGTACAACTTCCGAGAATGTTCTGTAATCTGATTGGTTCAAATCGGGTCACATGACATTCAGTGGACTGCATACATGCTGTAGCATTTGTTTGCATTGGAGTGCAGAAAACGTACTATACCAAATGTACTGTACCTGAACTCGCCGCGCCGGAGTGCATTCGGTATATAATGCATTCCCTGCACTCAAAATGACAACAATGCGAGCTGCAGTGACCGGGCGTCCGAGTGTCAAAGTTTGCGCGAAGTGTATGCGCAATGAATGATGCTCGGATTTAGGGTAGTGTTTCACAAAGAGTTAAGTTTGACTTAGAGTCATGCTTAAGCACCAGTGGGCATTCGGTATTTGTTGATAAACTTCCTACTAATGCGCGTCCCCTGAGCATGATCTGACTAATGAGAAGATGCATATTATACAGCACGCAACTAGGAATTTAAGTTCGATTTTAAGTCAAACTTAACTCTTTGTGAAACACCCTCCAGGAATGCCCTGCGCGTATTAAGCGCTTACGTCCTAATTTCTGCGCGCGCTCTAGTTATTTTGTTTCTTCACTGTACTTTCACCCGGTACCCTGTCGTTAACCTAGCTGTGTATTCATTGTCAATTGTTAATTTTCACTGTTTTTTTTTTTCTGTTGTCGTGTTCCCTTTCTGATATATTTTGGATTTATTCAAATATTATGAATGGACACAGAGGATTTGGATTTGTGTTATTAACTGATAATGGACGAACTCCTGGATTTAGAATGACTAAAATTTAAAAAAATAGACATTGCAACATTAGGATCACTTTTCATTCAACGGTCATGACGGTCAAGACTGAAGCGTGAGGGTCAAGGTAGCATTACGATTATTTACGACTAGGCTATATTCATTGGCTTTTGGAGGCAGCTCAGTAGGACTCTCGGAGGGGGAAGTTGCATGTAAGAAAAAGAAAGAAACAATGCATGTTTGCTTGTGCATTTCGTCGCCTTCCCGGAAAAAGGCCACTAACGCGCACGTGCGCGAAATGTACGTTTTTTCGAGAAAAACGCGAATGAAGTTTTGACCTTATTTTGAGCTTTTAGCTGCTAGTGTATTATTTTTCCGCCCTAACTCTCAAACTTTTTGACAGAGCAAGATTTTTTCTTCAGTGATATTTTGTGCTTTTATTTAAAACACACTAAAGGTTTTCTAATCATTAGTATTTCTAACGGCTTTCTTCCCGGACCAAAAAGTGGGCGAGTACGTAAATCCAGTTCCCGGAAAAAGGCCGCTAATGCAAATCGGTCTATGCGCGTAAGCACGTTGAGCGAACAATAGTGTCTTTCTTCCGGGAACAAAAAATGCGCAATAGTTCCCAGAAATGGACGCTATTGCGAATCGCTCTATGACTATAAGCATGTTGAGTGAGGAGGAATTCACGTGCTCGCGTAATTTTGTTTTTTGGCTTATTACGTCATAATGACGTCAAATTGAGGTTCGGGAATGGTACGGGAAGAAAGCTTATGACATGCTTTCTCCATTTCTGCAATGAAAAAAAAATGACGGGAAAATTGAGAAAAGGTCGATAACAGCCTTTTTCCGGGAAGCCGACGATTTATGGGCCGAAATAATACACTCTGTGCTCGACTCACCACCTGGATATACCGCACTCGGTCCTACGGACCTCGGTGCGGTATATCCAGGTATATCCATTAATGTGCATTACCTGTTTTATAGATAACAAGCTATAAACTACAATCAAGTGTTCCCCACTGCTCAAAAGGGCAATTGCACATGATCGGACGCAATAATAGTTTCTGACGAAACAGGGCGCGGCGCATTGGACCTTAACAAATGGATATCCTCAGTAACCTGTTAAAACAAGATTGTTTCTGTCCATTACACTAATGTGATCAAGGCTCCCTGACCCAGAAGAAGATGTCTTCTAAATGCAGCATGACCCATATACTCAGGGTTGCAACTTAAGAAATCAAATTTGGTTTGTTAATCCGACCATACGTGTGTATAAGCGCACAACGTTCGGGTTGTAGTGGGACCTGGGAAATTTGCAGAGACAAACCACTTATGACTGGCATGTAAACCGGGTTTTTTTTTTTGCTAAACTGAATGAAGCTAACACATTTCCATTTTTAATCAACCATTATCACTGAGATGGACAACGCGTCATGATGGTAAGCGCAACTTTCTTAACCCGATGGCTACTAGAATCAGATGCCCCTGTATTAAGCCTAACACTATGAACAAGGTGGACAAAGAAAGCGGACAAAATAAACAACCTCTCATTCTACCTTTCACAATGGTTCTGGTAGTCAAAAGAACATCCCTTCACAGCTATTATGTTTAATCATGTAGTTCCAGGTGAATATGCATGTGACACCTGTTCCACATATTTTAGACAATAGCAGTGAAGGGATGTTCATTTGACTACCAGAACCATTGTGAAGGGCAGAATGAGGGGTTGTTTATTTTGTCCGTTTTCTTTGTCCGTCATGTTCATAGTGTAAGGGAATGAATGAATTGCACAATAGTAAACAAAGCACGGTTGTGATCGATCTTCGACGTAGCTCATGAATATTCATGAATCTTGGTAGTTGGAGCAAATATAAATTTTCAAACACTAGAGGGCGACGTGATTATATTTATCGGGACTCCCGATAAATTTGAAATTCTTATATTTCGAAAACAGAAATGTTTTACAGAAAACTTTTTTCATGATAAGTGGCATATCTGCATAGGTATTTAATGAATATAAATTTTTTAAAAAATCATTTGATGGCCCAGTTGAAAAATAACGAAAACTGTGCTATACCTTTAAAATAACGTAAATTTTACTTCAAGCGTTTGGAGGTATAATGTATTTACTGTATATAATGTCATGACTTTAAACCGATTTAACGTGAGCTCCCTTTTCCCTGCCTGTCCATACCTCTTTCTCTTTTCTCTCTCACTCTCTTTCTTGATTTCTTCCTTTTTGGGATACGACAGAATTGAGGTAATGGTCTTAATGTATATGCTTTTGTTTCTTTATAAGGAAAAACACAAGTTTTTTTTTCTTTTTTTTAACACGTGCACACGTTGGTATCAGTAATGCCTATAGCATTTTCATTTATTTGAGGTATGATAAAAGAGCAATGTGGATAAAATACCTTGCTCAAGGGCATAAGTGCCGTACCCTGGGGATCTAACCCCCGACCTTCGCGTCTCCAGTCAAGCGCCTTAGACCGCTCGACCACGGCACATCCACTACGAAAAACACAAGTTGCCTAAAAGTACAAATATTTTTAAAAAGAGCAAGGCTGTTCTTTCAGATCATTCAGAATGTTAACCTCAAGTGTAAGGAAGAATTTAAGAAAATGAATTCTTTGATCTTTTGCTCATAGGCTGAAGTACATGAATTTGATTATTCTGTTCGGTTTGTGGACATTCAGAGCCACAGGTGCCATGGTAACTGTCAATAAGCGGGCTTGATGGGGGAAGGGTGAATAATTGTATTGAATAACTGTCTTACGAGAAGGAAGGTCATTGTCATAGGGATTCATTCATGTTGTCTGTGTAAACACGACCAAAGAGCACGAGTTCGTACGGAATAGCATTTTTTTCTTGTTTCGTTTCTTTTCTTATCTGGAAATCGAATACTCCATCCAAGGGGATAATACTCCAAAGGGAGGAGTGCTTTCTTCGCCTCCAGACAGTGTCTCGACTTGCGTAGGCTTTAATCGAATCTAGAAGTGTCTCGATCCTTCTTAAATTTATCCCACATTGGGTTTGTGAGAATATAACATGTTTGCTTATGATGATTATTCTTCCAGCGCAGCGCTGTGAAGAGGATAATGAAATATGTTGTATATCGTTAGAAGCATGAAAAATAGTTCAAATATTGCCCGTGGCGTAAACAATCTCCTCGTCATTTTGTTTTCATATGGTGTTCTCCAGTCGTCGAGGTGCATGTTTCGTCGATGTATCTAATGTTATAATATGTTATTAATAGCATTTAAACAGGCCCTTTAATGGGGTCACTCGCGACTCACTGACTGCGATAACAGTTTACTGCATAATCAGTTGAAGACTAGAAGAAGATCACCAGCTCTCAAGCTCTTTATTGAAAAATCATGAGCAGATTGGAATTATCGTTTGCCTGCTTTAACGGCATGATGGGAAACCCGCGGAATTATTTTCCTGGAGTTTATTCAGCAGGTCTTAATAATTAGATTTTTCTCTGCTTTGGCAATGTATAATGGTATGAAATTACTCGAAAGGAGTTTGAATCTGGTGGGTTTTATTTTGCTTTATACTTCTAAGCGTTGGCTGTGTAGTCAACTTTTTGTTATATAGCTGGACACGGTAGTCCAAGTGAAAATTCGACAAGTTTGAGATTGAGTGGTTATGCTCACTTTGGCGACAGGCAGAGTGGATTGATATGCAAATTCAACAATATCCAATCAAGTATTCTGGAGGTGACCATCGCATTCCGGAGACAGCTTCTTTTTTCTTTCTTTTTTTCTTTTTCTTCTTCTTCTTCTTCATCTTTTACATTATGACATTAAATCTCTTTTCAATCATTTGCTTATTAAACTCTTATTTTGTTCCACCATGTGAACAAGAATGTAGCGTCCTCTCAGAATGCTTGCTGCTGCCATTCTAAAAAAAAAATGAATCCATTTATGCATTTCCATCAGTTTAGAAATATGTACTTTGCGTTTAAGATTTGACGGAAGAATTACACTCTATCCCACTCCCTGTTTGATCTAGTGACAAATGTGTAGTCTTTGGCAACATGTTCATGAATCTGATTAAAATACAAATATTCGCTGGAATACAATGTTTTCACAAGAAACACGACCCCCCCCCCCCTTTTTTTTTTAGAAGTAAATTTTGTGTCAATTTTCCTCTTGGGCTGTGGTGATAGTTCAAGATTCATATTTGCAAACAATCATTTTGTAGCAGATAGCTATAGTCTATGCTTCATTAACGGTACCAGGGCCCACACGGAACCTGACTGGCACCATAATCACAATAGGGGTTGATATAAGAACCCTATCGTCACATATCTTTCCCCGATTCCCGTATGCCCGCATAAATTACGCCTTGATAATATATGCTGCAACCGCACCATCATGCACACTGTCTTGAATGTGTGACATGGGCGTCGCTTGGCTACTTTGAAAGTTGACAGGGGTGTTACCCCCCCCCCCCCGAGTTGAAAATGGGGCTTCAGATAGAAAGATGTGAAGAACGAGTTTTCTTCTTTTTTTCAAAAAGAGGAAAAAATAAGAATATATTCAAAAATACCTTTCATTATGTTTTAAACTTGCAAACTAGACTGAAAAGATAGATAAATAAGTTAATGAATTTTTAAAAAATGATTAATTAAATGTATAAATAAATAAATAAATTGTACAAAACAGTTTAGTTTGTGACAAAAAGAAAAGAAAAAGAAAAAGGTCGGGGCGGGGAAAGTATCCTGTAATCATAGTAACAAAACAAAATGTCAAAGCTAATGTAGGAGAATAAATAAATAAATAAATGATTAAATGAATAAACAAATTGTAAAAAAAAGTTTAGTTTTTGCCGACAAAAAAGAAAACGGTCGGGGCGGGGAAAGCATCGTGCATGGTAACAAAACAAAATGTGGAAGCTAATGTAGGAGAATTAATCTCTCAGTATGTTTACTTACTTTTCTTTCTCTATTTCAATTTAATTCAATTCTTTATTTCCATTCTCAATAAAAACATAAACATGAAATATAAATACAACAAGACATTGGTACAAAACATAGTATTATACTACAACAAAACAGATTTACGAGAATGAGGGGTCAACAAAAAAGAGCAAATAGCCTTATAGTACGTTGCCCCAAAATTAACAAAACATAAGTTGTACATAATCCAATCTATCATAACCAGAAAAAAAACATAAAAGAAACCACCAAAAACACTTGAAGAAAAAAAAAAGAATTAAAAGCGTATATCATAATTCATATTAAGAATACAAACTTAAAAGATATAATTTATAATTGCGCTTAAAAGAATTAAGTGATGGGCAAACTTTAAGAGACAGAGGCAAATTATTCCAGAGATATGGTCCTTTGAAAAAAATTGAATTATGAGAAATTAAAGTTCTGACACGAGGTAAATGATAATTAAACTAATTACGAGTGTTGTGTTGATGAATTGTTAAATTAAGACAAAACTTAGACATGATAGTTTGAGGAATAAGACCTTTAGAACAAAAAAACATAAAAATAGCAATATTTAACCTATTTATATCATACAGATTAAGTAATTGTAAATTATGAAAAAGTGGCAAGGTGTGGGCATTATATGGAGCGTCAGAAATTATCCTCAAGGCTTTTTTCTGAAGTATGTATAATCTATTGATAAAATAATCAGAGGAATTTGACCAAACAATATTGCAATAATTTATGTGTGAAACAATCAAAGCATGATATAACATAATCAATATATATTGTGGAAAATGTTTTAATCTATAAAGGATTCCCACACCTTTAGATACCCGATTACAAACGACACCAATGTGTTCATGCCATGATAGTTTATCATCAATATATACACCTAAAAACTTTAGAAATGAAACACACTGGATATTTGAATTGTTGAATCTTATTACTACACTGTCTTTATCGATTTTTTTCTTAGTAAATATCATAAATTTTGTCTTAGTTATGTTTAAAACTAATCGGTTATTAATCAACCAGTTGTACAAATTTTCTAATTCATTACTGAAATTATTTTGCAAAGAAACAATATTATGGTCAGACATGAACTACGTTGTTGTTGTTTTTTCTTTCCTTTTTTTCTTGGTATTGTTGATGTTGTTATTTTTTGTTTTACTTGTTACGCCTTCTTATTCCGTTAGCTGACATAATGCTCTCTTTTCTTCACATGTTTTCTCATCATAAGGCCAAAGGGTGATGATTTGCAAGTTTTTAATAATTTTATGGACACGTCATGTTCTCCTTCCTCACAATTACTTATCTCCCATGACGGACGAGACGGCAGGTGGTTTAGGGGCATTGAAGCAACATCGATGCTTTCTAGACGCTGACCTAAATACTAAGGGATGTTTCTCCTCCATCGAAAATGTTGGCGTATATATCAGTTCAGCACGAAAAGGGGTGCTTTTTTGGTCGGTCAACTGTTCGGATTTGACCGCATCCTAGCAACATGAGCATGATTGGTTTGACTTCAAGCCCGATGGCAACCAGCCTCTCATTTCCTCGTCCTCCTTGATGTCCCTGTTCTTGTTTTTCTACGATGTTAACCCGCTCGATCATGGTCCTACTGATGTTATTCTTCTTCTACTTCTGACCGACATTTTAAATGATACATTGTTAGAGGTTGCAGAAGGCTCATTTGGGCAGTTGGGAGCGAAACGTTAGTAGAAGACAACGTGTAACCCTATGATCATGTTGGTGTTGGGAGAAAATATCAGTCGGGCAAGAATGTCCAATAATACCGAGAATTTTTTTTTTACAGAAATCACAGCAATTAAAGAAGTGAAAGATAGTCAGCCATAAAAATGTCAACGGAAAACACGCCAAAAGGTAATATTGCAAGAGACTGAATGTATGCATTGGGAACATGACTCTACGGTATCTGATGCGTAAAAAACTCGACCTCTGGCATTAATATGTCTCGATATTGTCACCTTTACTCTTTCTTACTCCGACTGTTTGTCTTACCTCTGGCATCTTTAAATTTGACATTTTGCACAGAATTTATTTATTGTTTAGTTTGTAAAATGAAGTATGGAAACGCAGATAATCATGATCTGATTGCGGATTTCCAGTTTATCAAGCTAAAGGTACACCGACGATGAATAGAGATGTGGTGTAAAATTTGCAAGTATTACATAGTACAGGTGTATGTATCACTCTATCGATGTTCAGCGACCCATACTTGAAAAGGAAGTGAAGACTATACCATTTGTGTTATTCATTCACTCCAACACTATTAAATACTGCATATGAGAGTCAAGTGAGACAAAATTAGGTAGAGAGGGGGAGAGGGGTAAAGAGAGGAGAGAAGAGGGAGAGAAGAGAAGAGAAGAGAGGGAATAGGAGGGGGGAGCTTGAATTAGAGAAATAACGAATATTGAGTAATGAGCCAGAAAAGAAGGAAGGAGTGAAAGAAGCACTAAAAACATAGGATAACAGGGCAACACACGGTACATAAAGAGAGAAAAGAATGAGAAAGAGAGAGACAGAGACAGAGACAGAGAGAAAATGGACAGACAGGCAGAGAGGGAGAGATATACATGTAAAGAGGGGGAGCATGGGGTGAAAAGTGAGTCTGTGGAAATACAATAGAATCTAAAGAACAGTGAAGAGGAAAACATAAAAATGTGGTTGCCATCACACAGATCTTGTGAATGCTTTCAGTTTAAAAATCGAAGTGGAAATAGAGAAAATAAAAGAGAGATAGAGAAAGCATTTAAAATGGAAACAGAAAAAAAGCATCAAACGACCCTTCCTGCACCCATATTCTATTCGGAAATTCTGCATCTTGCATTTCTACATGATATGGAAGGTCCGCCCCCCCCCCCCCCCCCTCTTGAAACTAACCCACACTCCGCCACTGATCACATCGTTGTTACTATACAATTCATTGGGTATGGTCGCGGGTGTTGTCAAAGGTTGAGTACATCATGTACATGTTGACTTACAGCACGTAAGTACTCGGGTATACACACATTGCATACCAACGGCAGCTGCTCAAACTGGAAATGACTTTGGAAAAAGGAGCCATGTGTCAGAAACCTGATCTCGGTTGGGTCCTTGGCTTTCGTCGTTTACTCTCCACAAAACTGACAACGCCATTTGAGAGAACAAAACCCAACTAAACGTGTTGTAGCTTTGTGAATATTTAGTCACGTTTCTTTACAAAGCGCCAGGGAGTTGAAGGAAGAGGGGTCTAACTTTTTCTCAAATGCGATATCAAATATTTTCGAGAAATTAACTCATTGCATTGGGTTCATATTCAACAAGTCTTTGCGATTTTGTCTGGCTCTAAAATTTTTTTCAGTGAAAATCTACTCGATAATAACAGAAACACTCCCCTTTGAAACCAATTACTTCCATTTTATTTTCCTGCTTGGTTGCCATTGCAACTGCGCAAAATATTTTTTTTTTTTTATGAAAACAACATTAAGTTAAATTTAAAAGAGAAAAGGAGAAAAAAAATATGGTGCATGTGATCATTGCACGTCACACAATCAAATCGCTTAATATATTATTATGAATTAAGAAAGGCAGATAGTATAAATTGCAATAAAAAACCTTTCGAAAACTTGTGGGTATGATTTTCCGCAAATTAGGCAATTAAAGCCACCTTGTCAAAGGAGGGCTCGAGACAAGAAATGACTGATCACACGTAGCTTGAATGAATAATCATTACGGTTGTATGAATCACATATTAGGCGGAATCAAAGCCTCGACAATGATGAAGAGAGCTATACATTTCATACAAAGAATACACAATAGACTGATTATGGCGTATTGCTTACTCAGAGGAAATGTAATAACTAAATGAGGATAATTTCTGCATCTTTTCCTCGCTTTCGGTCGAGGCCTCCTCACCCCCCCCCCCCTCTTTCTCTCTCTCTCTCTCTCTCTCTCTCTCTCTCTCTCTCTCTCTCCCTCTCTCTCTCTCCCTCTCCCTCTCTTGAACACGCAAATACACATCCGTTCTAACCGCCTCAAATTGATTGGGTAAACAAGCGTAACCAAAGAAAGGTAATAACTCTGTCACAACTAGTACAACTTGTAATATTTTCGATTGCTATGGACTATGAAAGGACGGGTGTTGTTAGTGAAGAGCTCACTAGGGATATCGGATATTCCTACATGCAATTTGCTGAAAATTCTCTGTAAATTGATAATTTTCCTCGAGGAAGTAGAGTGGGAAATTGTCAATGATGATTGGCAAGCACTTGCCAAGTATAATCAAATCAACGAGGAAAATATTATCCTATATTTGCTTTCGCAATCCCCACATCCCTTCATATTCCCATTAGAGCATTTGTAAATAGCATATGTATGGACTTTAAAATATCTTGCCTTTGGACAATTTCAATATACCTTACGGTATTGCATGTATATATAAAGCATGCTTTGAAAATGTATATAGGGTTTTTTTTTTCTTCTTCTCATTTTAAGAGGGATTACTTTGGGCATTGTGACTCACTGTGGGCGGCTTTATTCAAATAATGGCGACCCTGTTCATAGGATAAGTTAGGTGAAATGGCATATCAGCTTACATATCTATGAATAAAAGATCTTTTCAGAGGAAACCATGTAATAAGCTGCATATCTATTGTTTGTCTTTTTTTCTCTCTCATTCACCCGTTCTTTTGACGACTTTCTGCACACTATATCTTTTCCAAGTAAATGCCCTCGGTCGATGCGAAATTATACAATACTAATGAGGTTTTGTGAAAATACGCGATTGTAATATTAAAAGTAAACTCATAAAAATAACAGAAATGACTGAATGGGATTTATATTTCAACATATAATGTCTCATTTGGAAGTCATGTAGTAATTGATTTTTTTATTATGTTTTTTTTAAAGACTACGCACAAAGAGTAATAAACACTGACTTTAAAGCGCTATCTAATGTAGATATGAACTCATTATGAACCTGTTGTGTTTTGCATTTCATTCAGCCTATTGTAAATGTCATAGTGTAGGCGTAGGGGTTCCTTTATGCGTGCTATGCCTCTTTCCGTGTAAACAAAGTATTGGAAAATTGGAGGTGTTGTGGTCTATTAAATTAGTCTCCAGACAGTGAACCACGAGGAACGGGTTCGAATCCTTAGCGAAGCACTAGTGTATTCAGCAAGGCATGAATTCACATTTGCCACGCTCAACCCAGGTGAGGTATATAATGGGCACCTGCAAAGATTTTATTCTTCAAAATAATTCAGGTGTTATGGCAGTTTGGCCAAAGCAGGAATGGTAAAAATTGAAAAACGGGATTTGCAATACGCTAGACGTTAGTGCTATACAAGAACCCTCAATATCACTATTATCCATACATTGGCTTAAATCCAGGGGTGGGGGGGGGGGGCGAATTAGCATTGGGGTAGTATATACCCCCCCCCACACACACACACACACGCACACATCTCTCTTTCCTTTTTTCTCCTCTTTCTCTCTCTCTGTGTCTCTCTCTCTCTCTCAATTTCGCATTCTCTTCCTCTGTCCGTTTGTCCGTCTCGCTCTCTCTCACTGGAATTTTTATGTTTATATTTTGTTGTATGTTGATTGTTGTTGATTTTGTCGTTCTTCTTCTTTCTCTTCTTCTTCCTCTTCTCCTCCCTCTTCTCCTCTTCTCCTCCTTCTCCTCCTTTCCTCCTTCTTTTCCTCCTCCTTCTCCTCTTCCCCATCCCTCTACTTTTCCGTCTTCCCCTTCCCAGTTTTTGTTTGTTTTTCTTATTACACTTCTTTTTCATGATCTTCTTCTTCTTATAATGTCTTATGTCTTTTTGTTCTCTTTTTAGTCTTTCTATTTTTGGCGGAAGGGTGGGGGGCGTTGTCCTACCTTGTGCTGAATGCATTCTCTGTTTATAACTTCTTGTCTGCCTTCGATCGTTGTGAAAATGACGATCCACTATTTTGCATTTTAGATGTTTAGATGACCATGGGGGGTCGGAGGAATCCAGCTTTATCATACCCTCAGTCTGCCATTTCTGTCATTTCTTTAATCTTTAGATTTCTCGCTTTACTGGAGATAAAAATTAATTGTCCTATCTATAGTCGTCTAGACAGGTGGGATTTCGCGGCCAAAGCTCTGATGATTCTGATGATGTGAAAGCTTTCGAAAATGGTGGAAAAGCGATATAAGAGAAAGTGACTAGAGTGCCCTCGTAGCTCACTTTGCAACTAGAATTGGTGTTTAAAAACAATGTGAAACAAAGTCTTGAATCGATGTTTCACGGTACCCTGTTAGGAGCTCCTTTCCGCCGGGTAAATTGGGGGTCATTCTCTAGACTAACTTACAGCAACTCTCCCGTGCGCTATGTAAGTGCTTTGAAAAGCAAACAAAGAGCCCCTGACACAATCATGTTTTTGACCATGTTGACTAAGCGTAAAATATCTAAACTGCTGATTTTGGTCTAAAAATGAAGCGGTAAATGCACCGTCTACTAGTCGAGCAAATTTGTAGAAAAATAAATTTAAAACGAGGCATTTGAATTCGTCACGAGACGAATTAGGTGGTCTGTCGGCATCTTCTAGGTTTTGACATGGATAGTGATAAAGTCGTATGTTGGTAAAGCTGGATTCCTCCGACACCGCTTAGAAGGTTTATATATGATGCATTTGATGATTTACATACAAAACTATTTGTTCATTATCTTTATGTCAAATTCCAAATATGTATTTTCTTTTCGAGATCTTTGTTATGAAAAATTTTGCAAAAACCAATAAATGAAATGAAATGAAATGAAGACTATTGACAAAATATTTACGTCTGGATAGGAGACTAACGTCATAGAAATTGGACGATTTGATATCGTAGT
This sequence comes from Echinometra lucunter, assembly GCA_029962745.1. Classification (NCBI taxonomy): domain Eukaryota; kingdom Metazoa; phylum Echinodermata; class Echinoidea; order Camarodonta; family Echinometridae; genus Echinometra; species Echinometra lucunter. Next base: position 6,947,518 of record CM057156.1, read on the forward strand.
ATAATGAAAAGTTGAACCAAAGGTTTATTTTCAATAGGGTTGTTCTACTGTGCACTGCATTGCAATAGCCATAACAGGCAAAAATAAGACAATTATTTACGTTGATTGCGACTGTATATGAAATCATAGACAAAGGGGGTGGTAATATACAAGGTAAAAAGAAAGCCAAAGGAAAAAAATGACTTCCTCCCTCCCCCTCCCTCCGGGACTCGAACCAGGGACATTGAGTATGTGAGGCAAGTGCTTTAATACAGGTATACCAGAAAACAGTTCATAGAGATAACACGTAGATGGAAAACGGAATTCTAATATTATATCTTCCACTTAAAATTTCGACATGTTCCCGACATCTGATAAAGAGATATATGGCACTTATAAGATTACATGCAAGACAAAATATATAAAACTCACCTCAAGTATTTCAATATTTCGTCGCTGAATTCAAAGTGGCACAAACCCCCTAAATTGCGTCCAAAGTCAATTTTGAGTTACTTTCAGTTTTATCATTCTCTGGCCATGGTCTTTCATTTCACAAAATTTTAGAACCCACTTCTCTCTAATTAAAGAGATAGTTAAAGTGCAAAAACGACACGAGCCTGAAAATCTACATTAAAAACGAGAAATGTAATTCGTCACTGGGGATGAATTAGGTGGTCTGTCAAATCTTTTAGTAAAAGAATGTCTCGGGGGACGTCGACATTAAATGTCATAAAGAAGATGTCAAAAGAATATATGACCTGATTATGCCATTTTGACAAAGTGGCAATTTGATAACTTCGCGCTGACCTGATGAACTTTTAAAAATGCATATGTGAAGCAAGTGCTTTACCGATGGACCACAATATAGCCCATAGACATAACACGTAGATGGAAAATGGGATTTCTATATCATATCTTACAATTAAAATTACGATATGTTCCCGACATCTGATTAAAAAATAAATGACACATTTACCATAGAGAATATCCTCAGCTACAACATACTCGAAGCTTGGCGAAAATCGAGCAGATTTAACGGAGCTGTTGCTCGAAGAAGACGGGAATGTAGAATCAAGAATTAAGTAAAGGTCGTGTCCCATAGAGAATACACTTAAAATGAGAATAATTGACATGGTACCTTTGATGGTAAATTTAGACCATGATGACGTCATCAAAATAGAAATATTGAATAAAAAATTGTAGAGAATTGTCTCAGCTACAACATATCGAATCCTTGCGAAAATTGACAGACCAAAAATAAGCGAGAGTCTCGTTTAAAGGCTAAAAATTATGACGTCATAAATTAAAAATCGGAATTTTTAGTTCATATGAGAATATGATGACGTCATAGCATCGAAAAAGTAAATTTTTGTCATGGATTCACATCTACAACTCATAAGCTTTCAGAATATTTTTTAGAAAAAAAATGGGGGTCTCCACGCATTCTGAGGAGCTATGATGGATTTTAAAGAGACATGTTTTTTGCGTGTTTTTACGTTATTTGCCCCATAGATGAGCGCACGGATTTTGAACTTTGACGCGCGCGTGCGACCTTATGGTTGGTTGAAATCGATTCTAAATTGATGGAAATTGTCAAGGAACGTGCCAGGAGTGCAAATCAAGTGAAAAAAACGGCGTTTTTAACGTTTTTTACGACCTGCGTGCGCGGGCGCTTACGCGCGGACATTTTTGAAATGCTTAAATAGCCTGAAACGTGTGCAAAATAAATTTGAGACGATTCTGAGCATTTTCAATTTTTGCGCACGCGCGCGTCAAAGAATATGGAATTGATTCGATTTAAATTAACTTTGATCATGCCAAATATGAATGAGAAATGACCATCCGGTATGAAAATATGACCTCAAAGGGATTTACACAAAATGGCGCCTGGCAAAACTTCATGCAATTTGAACCAGCCAATTTTGAGATTTCGACTCCACAAAAAAGTGGGTGGAAGGAATTAAATAATAAAGACAATTCTGACGAAATTAAAGGTGATGGCTCAAAGATGACGGGACCACCTAAAAAAATGAATGTGAGAAGTAAAAGTTCTAAAGATTGTCCCATCCGAACGAAAAATGGATGATAAGAAAGAATTCCATTAGGCAATGACATTTGCCCTTTATTTCTGCCATCACCTGATTGCTTCTCACGAACGCAGTATAAAGACTTACTCACTCATGATTACATATAAGATACTACGATAACCCTTTCTGTTATAAAATACGAGCGCTCTGCTTGAAGCGAAAGCCACATTACGACATTAAGACGACGTGAGTTTTAAGGATGAAACATTAGCTCCCATTTGTTCGGCTCCATTACACCCAGAAGTGTGAGATCTATCCACTTTCTAAGAAAAGATTTACCCAAAAGGGGTATCAGTTTGCCTGTTAACATGGTTAACGCATACTATTATAATTATTCTATATAAGGAACCAAGGCAAAGAACAAGTAATGCACGTTTCACTTGAGACATTATTTTTCTGTTGTAGGACTCCGCCAACCACTGGGGCAGTCTTTGACCTGTCATAGGTGGTTTTTTTTACTATGCAATATAGTCATTGACAAGATAATATTCAGTGAGTTACATTGAAATACATTTTTGCCAAATAAAACAGTGCATATTAAACAAAGAATGTTTGAAGCGCAAGTCCCACATAAAGGCTTTTCCAGTAGGCACTAAAAGTGTAAATAATCAACACTGTGTACAGGAAAGTTGCTCGGACTTGATCTATGGATTGCATTTCATGCAATGCTTGCGAAAATCACTCAGGGTAGCGCCATGACAGTTTGACAGTCTAGTTGTGAATACGCGAACAGATGCCGAAGTAACTATCGCCTTCCACCGAACTTACATGCATATAGCGTATTGCACAAACGCGAGGGAGCGAGCTTACAGAAGGAACTTCGCCGAGACTCACAAACTGTCATGGCTTCCCTGTGGGATTTTCGCAAGCACTGCTTGAAGCGCCATCTATAAATCAAGGTCCGAGCACCTTTAAGACTGCACTGCACTCTTATGAAATAGAGATAGAAAGCCCTTTATAAGGAAACACCGGCACATCCCAGGTGAGAAACTCGAGGATCATACAGATGAAGTTTGTTTTCCGCCTTCCAGCATTGTGACGGCTGACGCCGAATTCACGATGATGATGATGATGGTGATGAAGATGATGATGGTCTGATGAATTTATGATAAGTCATGATGGATAATGGTTTTTTGCTGTGTTTTATGCAGGAGAGATATACAATACTTCAATTTTTAAAATCACAATTGGATGGGGCAAGTACATCATGCACAGTTGTCACGGTAACATTACCTTGTATTGATGTCTGTGGTAATTGTAGTGGTGTTCCAGGGAATCTGGGAGTTCGTGGTGAGGTAACGTTACATGTTGTGGGGAGAGGTGGGTTGGGGGTTGGTAGTATGCACATGAACTGTATATAACGAGTGTTTATTCTCGTACTAGTAATATGGATGTTATCTTCTTTTTCGAGAAGAGCATTCTATCATATGACATCAACTGAATCTCTTCAGCTTCATCTTGACTATTAGCCCCCTTGATTAACACTGGAACAGAAACGTTGAATATCTCTGCACGGTAAAGAGAGGAAAAAAAATGGTTCATCCATTTTTCATAGACAGGACAGGAGAAGATTCCACTGCTGAAATGAGCTCATAATAAATCTGGATTAAGATTATACCCCCTGCAGCCAGATAAATCGAAGGGCTTACAGAGTCTGACGTGGAAGTGGGGTGGTCAAAAGGCCAATGGGACAAGTACTCTCAATCAGGGAAATAACAGAAGCTCGTTACAAATTTCAGGAGAATCATAATCATTAGATTTTTTTTGTTTTTGTTTTAAATTTCACTTTGTATCCGTTTTATTTAGCACACTGCATCAAGAGATTTAAACGAAGGCATGTGACAGGTATTGAGAAGAGGAGTTAGAATTGTCGTGTACTAAATAATGGACGATCAGCATATTACTGGGTCTTAAGCTTTATAGGATATTTGTAAACAAAAATGATAAAAATGTTATAATAACGGTAATGATATTGTGGAAGAAGATATTCACCTTTAATCTCCTAACCTTAGCAACTTTCTTGATGAAGAGAGAAGGTACAGTAATCAATTCTATTCATAAAACACCACAATGAAAAGTGAACTTGACACGCCTTGATTTCCAGTATACATCTAATAGATAATTATTCACTATACTATGCATTCATAATCATGATACACACTGTTGTTATTATTCTATTCATTTCGTCATTTTGCCGTTTAAGGAAATATCCTTGTGCGTACGTGACAGGATTTTTTCCTCTTATATTTCGAATTTCTCGCTTTCTCATTATATATGATTTTAAAAGATGTAAGCGGGTGTGCGGGTGTGTGCACGCGTACGCGTGTGTGTGGGCGTGTGTTTGTGCTTGTGTTGTTTTTGCTTTCGTTCGGTTGAAGGAGAACGAACAAAATCAATTTCCAAAATGTAAAGAATTTAATTCTAGAACTAAGAGATTAAAAAAAAAAAGTGTCCTTCCGAATCTGACACGAATACCTTATCATCTGATCATCATGAAGATCAAAACTTGTAATAATCATCCTTCCATTCCTGTAATGCTTTTATTTGCCAGATTTTTATGTTTTTTATCAAAATTTCTATGATATTTTTCTTCTTCCCTCCCTATTTTGTTTCTCTCTTTATTCTTTCTTTCTGTCTCTCGCTTCCCTTCTCTTTTCCATTTTCTCATTGACATTTCAGTATGTTATCATGCATGGTTATCGTGCAATATTTTTCATTAATGGCGAAATGTAATCATTTTATATAATTGTTCCTTAGTAATAGTTCCTACGATATATTTAAACACATTATCTGACTCTCATAAACGATACTTTTATCAATTTGAAGTATTTTATGAAATTTATTATTTGATAGTGTATTCACAGTTGCAGTTTGTGCCTTGTCCCTGTAAAAACATGTATAATTCAGTTTCTTACTGCGAAACATGCTTCCCAATAAAACTTTATTGAAATGAATTGAATTGGATATTGTGATAATAACAATTATTTCTGTGTCATTGAACAGGAATGAAACGATCATTTTTTTTTTTATAAATGGGTACTTTGGGGTACTTGGAAAAAGGACGGCAATGTACCCCCCCCCCGGCCGCCCCTGAGATGGTGACACATGCAAATAGTTCTCCAGAAGAAAGCATTCCTTTTTAAGGACCAAATTCAACTCTTTTTCCCTTTATGGACAATTCGTATTGGAGTGATAAAAGAAATCAACATGACAACTCCTCCCCCCCCCCAAAAAAAAAAAAAAAAAATCATCAAATCTGTGATTTACAAAACAAATATTAAAACATTAAAGCTGCATAAAGACTAATTTAAGCAAGCAGTCTACATTAACTCAATTCTACCATTAAACACCGCAGTTTTTGTTAACATGGTGATCTGAAGTTCTATGAATATTGGGCTATTGCTCTTGCATTCTTCCATCGTAACAACGCTGTAAGGAATGTTAGTAGGTGGTCCTATCGACTGAGCGCAATAATTGTGTCAAAATATTGTCCGCTTCTAATTAATTGACTCCTGAATCGTAGACTTTAATCACCTGGAGGCATCATGTTTGGGTTGAATGAACGCGTTTGAACCAGAGCAGTATAGAAATTGCAATCCTCCTGAAGAGGGACGTGGCAGGTATTTTGCCAGTACTGACAATTTTAGAACCAATGCATGGAAAATGTTGTTAGTCTTCAATTCGTAGAAAAGAAAACATTTTTACGGACCGTCGAATCGTGTTTGAATGGCCAGTCCTCCCTAAACCTGTATTATTTTGCATGTTAATGTACGCCATTTTAGAATTAAAGTCATAAGATTTCTTTTCATGTATATATCGACACATGAAATTATGAAAAGAAAGCAAATTTCGTTATTTGAGAACAACTAAATCTATCAATGCACTTTCCTCAAATGCATTTTATTGAGCGGCCCATCAAAAGTAGTTTCCTTGTCATGTATCACGGTAATTTATAATGTGAAGGGGATATTAAAGTGGTAAGGACATGGGAATGGGGGAATCCATGTCACTTGTACTCATATACATACCAGGAGCCACTGATATAGATTTGATCATGTTTATAGGCCAACAGACAATCGCTCATATCGACCCTCAAATCAGATGACACCTGCAGCTACTCCTACTCCTGATAAGAATAGTACAAATGGAATACAAATCAATTAATTTTGTCATAATATTTGATATCCTTATCTGAAACCTTCTCTCTCTTTATCCCACTTGTGCCTAAAATATCATCTCGAATACCCATTTCAATCTATGCGTGCATCTCTTGGCTACTTAACCATAAACATATCACCTCATTCACATAATACATTAGTCCTGTTAGTATCTTCACAAAATATCAAAATTAAAACAGAGCTTAGAAGAAGTTAACATTGTTTATCTACTCAGTATAAGAAGCAGGGTGAATGCCATGGGGTCAGTGACGGCCTAACATCAATGTTAATCAGAGGTACAATTAATTTTCACTTGAAACTAAAGAATTGATCTTCGATCCTCAGGTTGGACAGCGTCAGAGGAATTAACTATGACAGTTTGTCTTCTAATAACACAAAAAAAGGCTACAAAACATATCTTGCACAGTCACGGTTTTTGTAATAGCGACATACGATGGAGAACTAGGACACAAAGGGAGGATTAGCAGATTGAAATTTCATCGACATTTCATTTCCTGGAACTAGTATGGGGAAAGTCGGAAGCGTAATGAAAAAAAAAAAAAGAAGCTATAAACAATTTCGGAAATTTTTATGTGATAGCTCTTGAATGTGGAGAAAGAACATGTGGTCAGTGCTCGGAAGAAAAGAGTGAAAGTTGAAGGTTGAAGTAGAGTTGAAAGGAAAATCATTTCTTAATACTCATGATACGTTTGTTTGACAACTCTGAATACGGGAGAAGTACAAGCCTATATGCCTATGTATTTTAAAACGAAATTTCATGTACCATGGGAATGACGTTTTCAAATAAAATATAAATACAGTCAGAGTGGCAGAACTGTTCAGCTGCTATGGAACATTCACTGTTACCTGCTCACAAGATATGATGAAGCGAAGTAAAATCCAGGATAATGGAATTTGAAGCCATGTTGTTTAAAAACAAGCATTTATGTGAAATTTGATGGACGATGAGCAAATAAAGGGCGGTTTAAAAAAAATAGATATGTTTTTTCTCTCTTCACAAGTCACCCAAGTAACACTCAGGAAAGGTCAATGACACCTCTAATTGCAAGACATAATTTCCTTGCGTTGCAAGTCATATAGACGTGTCAACATAAACTGATACCCACAGGATATACCGGCCTGAAAATAAAACAAAGCAACATGAAAAAGAAGAAAAATAATGGCATCCCCGTGGCATTTGGAGGCTGGTAATTTCTAAAATTACGATTCAAAATAGGGTAAAGCGCATTCTTAATGAGGCACGCCCTCTTTTATCAGCGCAATAATTTCGTTGAAAGACAATATTAGTTGCCCACATACAGCCTATAATCTTTATGAATTATACATGTACACATGTAATCGCTATCAAAGATGATAACTTTAAAAATGTCCTTACAGATAAGGTTTGAAAAAATATATAATCTGAAAATAGATCTCTCTCCTCATTGTACCAGAGTTTCATCTAAGCAATGGATCAGGAAAATGTCATGTTTTATAAAGTCTTTTATGAAGTATGAAATGCATTCATAATCAATTCACTTTTCCATCACAAGCTAAACTAATCCCAAAATGCTATTACGTTTTTATTCAAAATAATAATTTCTGATTTTAATGTACTGCTAATAACTGCAGTTCAATAACATATTATTGAAATTATCATGTGATACTAAATTGCACCCAGGGAAAAGTACTGCATTCAAGATTGTTCTGTAACACTTGGCATGGATTGATCCAGAAGTTTGTGAGCTTTTAAGGTAAGAAACTAAGAAAATGATTTTGCTTTATATACATCCAGAGCACGAGGCAAACAATGGGGGCAGTAAAGCGAGAGTGTTATATCCCATTCCCGGAGGATTACATTTTTAGTCAGTTTTCATATTTTTGGAATATACAGCCGTACCGCTTCGTGATGACGAGATTTTTCCATGGGCCTTAAGGGGCAAAATTAACTCATTTCTAGGGGCCCTATGGCAACCCTTTGAAAATTCAGTGTTTGTTGAGACAACTTCCTTCCGACAAAGTTTGGTGCGTTTAGGGCGAAATCAGCCCGACTTTGGGACCCCTTTGGGAGACCCTTAGGGCTACCGTGGCGACTACGTTCAGGCTGACAAACCTTTTTTTTTATTGAAATGAATGGCCCAAGTAATTGATAATAGGGGGAAAATCTGATATGTAAAGTTTTGTGAATATTGGTCTATTGCGGAACAGGCTGCCAAACTAATGTATTAGTTATTTTTTAACCCATTATACATGCTATACTCATGTAGAAAAAAAAAGGAAAAACGAAATTTTCATTCTCTTTTCTCTTGTGTTTCCTCTTCATCATCCTCCTTCTCCTCCTCCTCTTTTCCTCCTCCTCCTCCTCCTCCTCCTCCTTCTTCTTCTTCTTCTTCATCTTCTTCTTCTTCTTCTCATTCTTCTTCTTCTTCTTATTCTTCTTCTTCTTATATCCTTCTTCTCCTCCTTGTTCATGTAGTTCTCTACCTCCGTCTTTTTTATTTGTGGCAGTGTCGACTTTCTCATTAAAAACATGAAAAGTTTCTTTTAAAGATAATGAAAATAATGAAAAAAAAAAACACTGAAAGAGATAATTTACTGTTTTATGCTTTGGAGGACCTATGTAAAAGCCACATAAGCAATAATTATTGTTTGACCATCTTTTTGATTTACCCCTATTTTTCTAACCGTTCAAGATGACTCTCTCTGCGCTACATTCAATTCATGATTGATAAAACGATGCATCACTGTTTAAATGTGGGGGAAATGGTAACATGAGAATAAAGTCTGCGGTCGTTGTATCATTTCCAATAGTGACCTTTTACATGGCAATGGGGACGCGTGCCCCTAAAAAGACAATCGCATCTCTCTTTTTTTTTTTTTTCTTTCTTAAGAGAGCGGAGATAAGACGGCTTTAAAGGGGCCCAGTAATGTTGTAGAGGCTTGATTCGATAAAATTGTTTAATTTTGATCTGTGTTGTATAAAGATGTTCAGAAGGAGAAATAAACAGGTAAAGGTTTTGAAATACAAGATATTATTATCATCAAGATATCTATCATTGAATTCCGCCATTCAGTGCAAAACCAACCTGGTATGTATGTCTAACACGGCAGTCCATGGGGTAAAAATGGTCTGGCATTTCCGACCACTTCTACATTTTCACGTTTTGTGAAACACAAGATGATGCTTTTGAAGTGCATTTTACAGGGCTTCATATTTACACGATATCGCTGCCTTTTTAAAAGTTACTCATTGGCTTTTGAGAAGGCAACATGAAAAGACAACTATATGCGACCCCCTTTCATGCACCCCCCCCCCCCCTTTCTTTAGTGCAGCAAATTCATTCACCAAGAAAGCCCGGTGCCCGCCTCCGCGTCCACCCCCGCTATTAAACCTGTATTTCCTCCATAAATGGGATCACGATATGCTTCTGATTCCTAGAAGTTTTTTTTTCTTTTTTTTTGGCCAGAAGCTAAATCCATCAGTCTGGATCTTCTAAAGCCCTTGGTAGATAGAGAATTAAGTACTTAGCTAGGGGAAAAAACGCCCGATTATGTAGTACGCGCGACGGATACAGGCTGATTTGAGCTCTGCGATGACGGAGAATAAATTGCCTTCAAAATCGAACGAAATGATTTTTTTTAAAAATATATTGAAATGTGGCAAACAATATTGGCAGAAAATGTATCTATAAGCGATAAGTAGCAATAATGAAAGTGTAATGAATGATATAATGAATGAAGTCCCCACCAAAGTGAATAACGTTACAGAGAATTTTAAAACATTTCATTTGTCGCTCTCAAAATATGTAACTGCAGGGGAACCGTGTGTGATGTGACGGGGGAGAAGTGATCCTTCATGGTTTACCCATGCCTTTCTGGTTTTTTTTTTTTTTGTTTTGTTTTTACTGTTTTGTTTTGTTTTGTTTTGGTCTTTTGCTGTTTTTGTTTAATTATTTTCTTTCGTTCTTACTGGTTTTTTTTTTTTTGGGGGGGGGGGTTCTTACTGTTCACTGGCTGGTTTGTTTCTGTATTTTTTTGGTTCTTCTGTGTATTCATTTTAAAAATCTACTCATATTTGTACATTTATTTTGTTTTTATTCATTTATTATTTGGAGGGGAGAGGAGGATACTTGGCAAGCTCTTTTCAGACGCCAGCCATCCTTCCCCTTTCTAAATCTCTGTGATACCTCATTGGAAGGAATGCTATGAGCAGTGACGAATGTGGGCGGTATAATAAGTAACAATCATTTCCTACTTACGAGCATATCGTATAAACAAATGATCACCTCTAATTTCCAAGTAGGCAATTTAAGCTGTCTTTTGCTGTATTTGGGGTAAATCAACAGAAGATTCTAGGGATTAATGGATTTTGAGCGAAGTTAGTCTGCGATTCCGATAACATTGACATTACCTGGTTCTAAAATCATTATTTCTTCCTTCCTTATCAAATATGAATTATGAAGACTTTGTAGCAAGCATGCTCCGATTGATTGAAAAACATTTCAACAAAAATATACCATGTATACCCTCCAGTATGAACAGACTTAATTTACGATAGGAAAACGTCAGTTTCATTTTCAAGTTTATCAGGTGTTTATCTGTTCAGGGTTGCATCTGAATAGTTTTCAGAGTGAAAGTGGTATTTAAAATCAATGCCAGATCCGTGGAAGGGGAAAGGTATGCCACAGATCTAGTCCGGAAGTAATAGAAAATAGGGGGAAAGTTAAGATATTTGATTCCTCAGAAGGTCTTTGATTAGCACAAAAAGAGGATCATAATTTCATACACACCAAACATGCCAAAAACTAAAGTGCTGTTTTTAACACTTGGACCCACTTGGAGGGCTATATTCAGCACTTTTTTTTCGGTGTTTAGAACGTCAGATGCAACTCTTTCCGCAGCATCAGTTTTTAGCACTTCACTTTTTTGAGTGTAGGAAACATAAGTCTGAAGAGTCCTGGCTTAGAAATTAAAATGACGAAAACATTATCAAGTTTTGCAAAGAGATATCACATATGAAATATTATTTTTTACTATTTCTGCAAGTGCCATTGGAGGTTTTTATCTAAATGTAACTTCTGCACGGTTGATTTTGTTTTGGGGCTTTTATTTTATTCTTTCCACTATATGGTGGCCCTGAAGTACGCTGGACAACAGGTCATGTGCGACGTGAATTTCGCATCCCACGTCCTGAATTTCACATCCCGGGTCCTGAACTTCGCATCCCAAGTCATGAAATTCATGAACCATGGCGCGAAATTCACGGCCTGCGATGCGAAATTCATGACCCGTGGCGCGAACTTTGCATCCCAGTCGTGAAATTCACGACCCGCGATGCGAAATTAATGACCCGTGGCGCGAACTTTGCATCCCAGTCGTGAAATTCACGACCCGTGGCGCGAAATTCATGACCTGGGATGCGGAGTTCAGGACCCGGGATGCGAAATTCAGGATCTTGGATGCGAAATTCACGTCGCACATGACCTGTTGTCGAGCGTATTTCTGGGCCACCATACTCCACTCATGGGCTGCATATATAGCCCTTGTTATCTAATAGCTGTTTTTTAAAGGGGCCCACGTGCATGACGTGAGGCAGTCTGTTATCTCGCTTTCTCCCTTTCTCGCTTTCTTTTTCACTATTTTTCTTTCCCCTTGCTCGTCCCCAGCCCCCCTCTCTTTCTCTCTCTCTCGATCTCTCACACTCACTCTTTCACCCTCCGCCGGTCGTTTATTAAGAGAAGGGGGTGAAAAATGAAAATTAATGAATAAGCGAGAAATTTGAGAAAAGAAAGAAACAAACAAAAACTGGAGGGAAATTATTGTGCGGAGCTCAATCAGCATATTCTGAAATGATAAGAAGTGAAACAGAACGCATATTCATCCGAATTCAATTACAGTATCCTTCAGGTTTCGGGAAAATGCAAAATTAAAACCCGGAAATGGGCATGATGGAATTTCCCACGGCACACCTATGTTCGCCAACAATTAACAGATTTAACATGTTCAAACTTCTTTTTTTTTTAATAAAAGAAAAAAAATGAAGAGACCATTAGAAGAGGGACAGGGTTGCTTGCGGGGAACAATTTATTTCAAGCCGCGCGACCTATGTATATTAGATCAGTTTACTAATGGCGTTATATTAACTCACAATGAAATTAGAAAAAAAAAGTGTAATAACATATTGTATGGTATGGGAGACAGATAATGTGCTCAAAGTAGAGGAAAGTTACGAGACATATGGTCGTGACCATTCATCATGTTTATATACTGTATTGGGAACAGTGAGACTTTATTTGTGAGCAATGTTTCTTTCTCTTGCACTAACTTGACTACAAAATGATGGAGGGCGTTATTTTTTAGTCGGGCAACAACATTTCATGGCCAGACTATTCAGGGTATTGTTTTTGTTTGTTTATTCATTGTTTGTTTATTGTTTGTTATTTTTGTTTTGCTTTTGCTTTTTGCTAATGCATGCATGCCATGTTGCACTGAATTATGATAAAGCTGTTGCATTGCATTAAAGAATATTTCTCATTGTGACATTCCTCATTCTTGTGCAGGGAAGTGTGGGGGTTGTCGGGTTGTATTATCCAGTTTTCGTAATAAGTTGCACAATACTTACCAAGTTTCAGAATTTTTCATATCAGCATAAACAACAGCACAAGGGTTTGTAAATATGACAATGGAGTATGTAATTCATTTCGTAAAAACTGTGAACCAATCCTTCATTATACAGACACTGGTAATTATCATTATCCTTTAGCTAAAGCTCTTTTTTAAGGCATTAACCAAATATAAATGATAATGTGTCTTGTTTCATTTTAAAGGCAGACAGCATGCAGGTACTAATAACTGATAAAATCAGTAGGCCTAATATTAAAGGGATCCGGTAACTTTGTGAAGGCTTGTTGTATAAAGATGTTCAGAAAGCTAGATAAATGCCAGGAATAAAGGTTTTGAAATATTAGATGTTATTATCGAGATATCTTTCATTGAATTCCGCCATTTGTAAATCCAATCTGGGTATGCTTTTTTTGTCTAATGCAACATTCCAACATGTTCCAAGGAGTAAAAAAAAAAAAAAAAGTCTGACATTTTCGCTCACTTGTACATTTTCAATTTTTGTGAAACACAAGATGATTATTTGTTGCAATTTTCAGGGCTTCATATTTACACCTTATCACATACACTGATCATGCTGATAGGATGTAAGGCCAGAAAATTCAGATTTTGTTTAGGTTACGCAATGGCTTTAAAGAGGTGTTGTGGTCTAGTGAATAAGCACTTATGTCCTTTGGCAAGACATTAATCTACATTTGACCCAGGTGAGGTGAATGGGTACCTGTAACAGGAACTAGCTCCTTGAATGCGTTGTAATGGCTGCCGGGCTGAAGCCAGGGTAATAATATCCATTTAGTCCTTTGGAAGCGCAGATAATAATGTGATATGCGCTATACAAGAACGGAATATTATTATCAGTAAGATTATTGGTGAAGAGGGTTTTCAGAAATCCTGAGTTTTCCTTGGAAGAGTCTTGCTGAAATGAAATTGCCTGGGGAGGCTGATGATTATGACATATTTGTTTTAAGAAGGGACAAGTTTCTGAGACGGGGATGATCAGTGGGATATGCATACTAATGAGTTCATTAAAATCGTATTTTTTATCAAACCTTAATCTGATCATCTTTTATGTATGCGTTTCGCAATTATTCATATCTAACAGCTGCGCTTTGCATCAGTACACTACCTCTGAATTTTTTTTACTTCCTCTCTCTCTCTCTCTCTCTCTCTCTCTCTCTCTCTCTCGTCACTCGCTCTCTCTTTCTCCATCCCGAGTCCATATCTCAACCCCCATAGTTTCTGTTACTACTTTTGTTATTACTGTTCTTATTCATCATCGGCCCTTTTTCCCCATTTCTATCACTCAGCCTTACTCTATACATGTTTACATCAAACCTATATTCTGATTTCCCATACTAACAGTAAGCGTTTCATCATCTTTATCAAAAAAGGGCTGCAAGCGACGTTTTTAGGTCGACGGTGCATTTTCAGGCAGGGTTAATGGATTGAAAATGTTACTCGTATATAAATATTTCATCCCAGAAACCTACCAACTTAGAATTTATTCATATACCCTTCAAAACAGAATTTATTGAGAATACTGGTGAAGTTAAGGTTAAAGGTGGTATTCGGTGGCCAGGGGCGTCGCTAGACTTTTTTAATGGAGGGGTGTAGAGGCCAGACTGCCGACAAATAATGCCTCCGATTGCCGACGACCAACGTCGACAAATTCAACCGTATAAAGTCCCCGAGGCATGTTCAGTTGTGTGCCTCTATTATTTTCCTTCTAAATTATATATTTGTTCACCTCACTTGCTGAATGTGTTAGCTTTCCGAAAACATTCTGTATCAAAATATAATACGAGCGAGCGCAGCGAGCGAGGAAAAATATACACTCTCTTTCGCAGTAGTGATAGTTCTTCATCAAACTACATGATGGGCTTAAAGATATCTAAATTATATATTTGGTCACCTCTCTCGTCTGATTCATTCGCTTTCAAAGACCATCCTAAATCTTATTATTATACGAGCGAGCGCAGCGAGCGAGGAAAAAAATCTATATACTCCTTATCGTATAATCCTTTTCACGATAGAAGTGAAAGTTCTTCATCAAAATACATGATGGGCCTGTAAGATTTTTAAGATTCTATTTTGATATATTTGGTCACCTCTCTTACCTAATTTATTTGCTTTCAAAGACCATCCTGTATATAAATATCATACGAGCGAGCGCAGCGAGGGAGGAAAAATACATATACTCTTTTTATGGTAGGTGATAATTCTTCATCAAAGTAAATGATGGGCCTCGCTTGCCGAATTCGTTTGCTTTCCCAAATCCATCTTCTATCTGAATATTGTACGAGCGAGCGTAGCGAGCGAGGAAAAATACTCCTTTTCATGGTAAAAGTGAAAGTTCTTCATCCAAATACACGATGGGCCTTTAAGATACATATTGTGATATATTTGGTCACCTCTCCTACCTAATCTATTTGCTTTCAAAGACCATCCTGTATCTAAATATTACACAAGCGAGCGCAGCGAGCGAGAAAAAATATTTTTACTCTTTTTTATGGTATAGAAGTGATAATTCTTCATCAAAATACAACATGGGCCCCTAAATATTATTTGTTTATCTCACTTGCCAAATGTGTTTACTTTCCGAAAACATCCTTTATCTAAATATAATACGAGCGAGCGCAGCGAGCGAGAAAAATATGCTCTTTTTCGTGTTACCATGCAGTGTTATTTCGTCGTCAAAATGCACAAGCAAATAAGTCGAATATGACTGTATTTGGGTACCTTACTCCTCTTTTTTTTTCTTTTTCCCTCCTTCCTCTTCCCTCTCCTTTCTCTCTCTCTCTCTCTCTCTTTGCCGACAGGGATCGCGAATTTGCCGACAAGAATTTTTAATGGGGAGGGGTCACACCCCCACCCCCCTCTAGCGACGCCCCTGTCGGTGGCTTTTCTGATTATGAAGTTACTCCCTTTCTTGCGTGAAAAGGTATAACAAAAGACAACTTTAGATTTGCTCTCATCAAATCAGATGTAAGGATTTCGGTAGCTTATAACAGTTGTCAGTAAAAACCACTGACAAGGCATTTCATGAAACGCTCCCCTGAACTCCAGTTTATATTTTATCGAGAATGGTACGGTTATGAAATGGAAGCTGGGAAAAGCATATTTATGGTGCAATCACAAAATTTTCGCCACACTTAAAATAACACTGAAGAACTTTTCAAAAAGTAACATATTTTTCCAGCATCGGAAGATGATTGTGTGATGAAGAAAAAAAATACCCAGCTGAGAAATACTGTACTAAGGGTTTTCAGGAAACAGAAGATGATGATGGGGAGTGTTGCAATGGATACAGATATGGAAAGCCCAATATCATGAATATGATCATTTAAAAAAAAAGAAGAAGGGCAATCGCAGATAGCCATTTGGGGTTTTTTTTTTCATTTCTTTATTTCAAATGTTCTAGATATTTTCCCGACAATATTAAAAACAGTTTTAATAACATTGATCTGTTTACAAGTGTAAATTTCGCTTATCGTCTGGTACTTTTATTCAAGAGCTGTAGGGGGGGGGGTATTTTACTCGGAAGGGCATCAGTAGAAAGTGAAAATTGATATATTTTTTTGAACACGTAGGCATTACGTTTCAGTTTGAAGATTGGCGTATTTTTGTCGTTTGATACGGAATATCGATTGCAGAATTTCGGGCTAAATAATGCCTGTAGGTCGTATTCAAGAAAGCCAGTTTCTCGAAATAAGTGAATTAGTGCTCCGGCGGAAACAAAATTGATACGGGGAATTTTATGAAAACTTTATCCACGTATGGATTTAACAACAGTTGCTCTGTCAAATATCAAATATTGTTACTTCCGTGTACCAGGAGCATTATACATAATATATATATATATATATATATATATATATATATATATATATATATATATATATATATGTTTGCATTCGTCAAATTTCTTTCAATATATATATATATATATATATATAACTTTACTATGATGGAAGATCTACTGAAGTATAAGCAATTTTCATCATTGTTTGAAGGGGCTGATTCTTTATAATGTATGCCATGTCGTCCTTTTTAAAAATGTTGATTCATACACCTCAGTTATCATGGAGATCAATGCTTCGAAACTACATTTGACATAGAGTTTATTTCCGAAACATGCTACACCAATAAAACTAAGCTTGGAGCTGGAGAAAAAGAATAATGTTAATTCTATACTTTGCATCACCGATATCAAAAGGAACTTGCTCATATTGTACGAATGTGTACTGGGGTCATTTATCCACACGGGGGGGGGGGGGGGGGGTAAACCGGTGGTGAAAGCCTTTAGCAAATAATTTCGTGCTGTTGACTCTGATATCGTTAGGGGAGACAAAACTTGCATCTTTAAGGAGAGGGTGCATAAATAAGACCTGTAAAATCCTTAAAAAGACTGACTGGTATTAAGCTTAGACAGATTATGAGTTCTGAGGGGGACTTGAAAAAATAAATGAACCCCTACGTAGATGCTCATTTCCTATTTTCAACACAAAATATCATCATCATCTCGTGGTATTTCAAATTCACAGTCACACATGTTAGTCCCGGAATGTGAGAGGGAATGCAAAAAGTGGTCATCCTGGTGATTTATTTTCCTTTTTAATCTTCACGGGATGGAGGAGACGGCATTCAATTATTCATTAAGGCATCTTAGGTTTCGTACTTGCACAACCAACTTGTGGTTGTTGAACTTTAGCACAGTGGAAAGTTATGAAGCGTTCAGATCTTCTAGGAGCCGGGAGGGGGAAGGGGCTATGGTTGTCGTCCCATCTGCAGTAATACTTTATTTTGTTTTATTTGATTTGATTTTGTTTTCCGTTCCAAAATAAACACAACTATTTAGGCACTTGCAAAGTATAAAATACTTTTAAGATCATATGCACAGTTTGTAGAAAACACAACTAAAATATACAGAAGAATGTTGACATAAATAAAGAGAAGAATGTTGAAATCAATACACAGAGCAATGATGAGCCAAAACAGTGTTGATCTAAATTATAACGGAGGGACATGCTGCTGAAGCAAAGCTTGTAAGGCACATGCCCCTGAAACTTAGCTGCGTAAAATTTAAAAAAAAATGGTCAAGAATAAGTTATAACAGTATGATAATAATAATGGTGATACACGGGAATTATAGTTTTAACGGCTAACTTGAAATCTTTACGATTTCGTAAATGAAATTCAGAAGCTCCATTTCTTTTTTCTGCTTCTTAGAATTTTTTTTATGCACCAAATCACCGCACTGCCCACCCCCACCTGTTCCTCCATTACCTAGCACTTTTTTTTCTGCAAAATGGCGACAACAAACTTGCATTATTGTAACGACGGTGATACACCCTTCTGTCGGGCATAAGAACAATCCATTTCGAGGCCTAGAAACCGACTTAGCTAACTTAGTCAGTAGTTCGCAACTGGTATCTGACAAGAGGTAGATTAATTTTAATGCCTTATTTCCTCAAGAGACAGCTTAATACGGAGGCGGACTGAAATGGTTCATTTTGCCTGCAGTTGATATACGCATACATAATCACTTGAAGTCCTTGTCGCACCAAAACCGGTTTCGTTTTTTTTTTTTTTTTTTTTAAATAGGTTAATCTATTTCACTTAAGTACTTGGAGCGTAGAATAAAACATTATTGTGCTTAGTTCGAAGTGATATCAAAGAGAAATGGATCCAGGCTAGAAAGATGATCCGTCTAGGTTGTGAGCGGTGAAAGGGGATGGTTTGCCCCATTTTGCTATAATAGAACGACTCCTTGCAAAAACGACCAGATGACGACTGAAAGTCGATATATTTTGACTCCGGCTTTGGTATGTGGATGATATGGGTAATTATTATTCAGAATTATTTATGGAATCATAAATATCAACATCACCTGAAGAGCTTTTCAAGTAATCCTAAAGACCTTCTGGAGAAATGGCCATGTCTGGACTCCACCCCCCCCCCCCCCCCACCACCACCACCCGCCGCCCTTTAAACATTAATGATGATTACAATACTGGATATTTTATGTCGCTATAACTGGAGGTGCTCCATGTGCTTTTATCATCCCCCTGCTCAGATATATAGGCTAAAATGGTGCTGACAGCATTCAAGGAATATCCTCGGATGTTGAGTAACAAGGGTAGCTTAACCCGTTGACTACTGAATTCTCTATTTCCCATAGACTTAATACAGGAGGAGCCACCCGGTTCCAGTAGGCAACGGGTTAATGTCTTGCTAAAAGACATTGATGTCGTGGGGGAGTTCGAACTAAGAGCCTTTGCACCTCGAATTAAGTATTCAAACCACTAGCCCAAAGACATTGATGTCGCGGGGGAGTTCGAACTAAGAGCCTTTGCATCTCCAATCAAGTATTCAAACCACTAGCCTGACACAGAAACATAATTATCAGGAATATCTCCCATGTTCTGGATCCATCTCTATTAATGGACATGTTAGAGAGGTCGAAGTAACTTTATGATGTATATAAACTTAAGTTATCGTGACATTTTATATCGAAGGAAATTAATATTCTTTAAAGTCATGATGCTCACCAGTTCTCTTCTTGAAATGTAAATGATTTCCTTCACCTGTTTACTCCATCTCGCAATCACGTCTTTGTATCTGTATTATCAATTTGTATTTTTGTTTATGCTTTTTTTTAAAACTTACATGATTAGATTAGTCCAAATCTTTTGATACCTACACAAATTATCATTTCATATTCTGTTTGGAAATAGTCGTAGGGAATAAAGGGACATTTCCTTAATTTCTGATTTGCTAACATCTCCATAACCACTTAACCGGTCTATGTTTGGAAGAAAAGGTAAGACTTCTTTCATGTTCATATGTTGATATGACAAATTTCAGGATTTTAAAACCAAAAAATTCAACGTAATTTGTATAAAGAAGGAAAACAGCTTTAATCCGACAGGGTAAATAATTTTGATCACGCTTATTCCGTTCAAGTGAAGTGCACTGTATGTGAATCAATAGAAGACAAAAAAAAAGAATATTATTTGTGGAAGCTAGTAACTTAAAAGTGTTTTTCGCAGGATGAAGAATATTTCTTTTCTCTTTTTCCTCTGAAGTGGGAAGGAGGAGGATAACCCATAACTTTGCAACCAATTCCATATTCAACTATTCTAACCATGCTAACTGTCCACCAACCAACCAGGCTCAATGTCCATCTCTCATCTTCCATCACCACCTTGTATTTAGAAGATGAAAACCCGTGATTACGTTAGGATCGACCCACACACGAGTAATGTTTGTGTTTCGGCGGGGCATGAGATAAAAGAAAGGAAACACGTAAGCACGATCAGGGCACGATGATACGCGGAAGCGCAATGAATTTAAAAGTTCCTTACACATGTTACATATATATATATATATATATATATATATATATATATATATATATATATATATTTCATTTATTGAAAGTAATTCAAGATAAAAGCATGTAAAAACAATAAGCCAAGGATACTGCCTGTATCAACAGGACAGTACAAGGCGAAAATTACAATGATTAACAAGACATTAGAACATTGAACATTATTATATTGGACATTAAACTTTGGTTGCATATCGACAGATGCTGAAAATAATAAATAGAGGAATTTTTTTAAAAACCTGGAAATGAAATTGGAAATCGCCAGTTTGAGTTCCGCGATTATAAATCAAAACAGAATTTAACATATCAAAAGGGTGAAACCTATAAAGGGCTTATATATAAAAGGTTCTTGCCCTTCATTGTCATTTTTTATTACTATAAACCGAGTAACCGAGTATAATATTTATATTATTCGCTTTAGCTACACATACCAATCATGATTTCTGTTTCTTTTGTTTCATTTTGTTTCTTGTTGCTGTTGTTATGATAAACGATCGACAAGGGCGGCGCCAGATTATTTTGATAGGGGGCAAGATGACCCATAGGTGATAGGTGTTAAATGAAAAAATAGGGGTATTATGATTATAGTTGCATGACCCCCTCTCTTTTCCAATACTCTTCTTTCTTCCTTCTCCTCTTTTTCTTCTTTTTCTACTCTTTTTTTTCCTTCTTTTATATTTTGGTCACTTAAAAAAATCTTAGGGAAGCGACCGCCCCTCCCCCCCCCCTCCCGGCGTGCCGACCCTCGCGATCGACAAGTTCGATGAGCATGGTAACCAGAACCCTTTCACATCTCATGCTAATAGTACAAACATTTTCTATCCTCCTTCCACAGTAAAGACTAGTGCCTATACTACTACTACACTCTTATGTCTGCGGAGTTAAATTTGATTCGGAATGGAGTCAGCTGGGTGTCAACTCTATTCGGAGTTAAAGTGACTCGGATTCCGAATTAATTTGACTCGGAATGGAGTTACTTTGACTCGAATTTAGTCGATTCTCAGTTGACGCCACACCATTCCGAGTCATATTAATTCGGAAATCCGAGTCACTTTAACTCGGAATAGGGTTGACTCCTAGCTGACGCCATTCCGAGTCAAATTTGACTCTGCATAAATGAGAGTGTAGTATAGCTTTCTCCTGGAGCGTCGCAGTGTCTCATATGGGCCAAGTAACTGCCACCACGCCATAAGGTTGAAAAACTTCGAGTATCTTCGAGTTAAGAAAAAAACAACAAACTTGATTTATAAAGATTTATTCCAAAGCCATGGAGTGCTTATTTCCACTCAATGTCTCTAACGAATAGAAACACAGTTTCAAGTCATATTAGGGACTCTGGATGTCCAACATGAGGCAAGCAAGCTGCTAAACGTAGTTACCAAGACGGCGCGCCAAGAGTGGATAGCACTGCGTTCGACTTCCAAATATGGGGTCTGTTTTTGGCTAAACTGCCGCAGAGCCAGAATCAGCATTTTGAAACGCAGTCTTGAGCCTCTGTTTCCAGGCTTTACCGTAGTCCCCTTGTAGTGCATCTTTTCCCCAGGAAGGTACTGGCTCAGCCTTTTTGTGCATTTGTAACCGAGTTTTAAAACGTGTTTCTGAGAAAAAGAACTCCGGAATCATTGAGTTACAGCAGAGGAATGCAACACGTGCGGCAAAGACGTTAGGGTATTGGCAGAAGGTTAATAGTGCGATGTAAACGGGACGATGATTGCATGATGTTTGTACATATCGGATCCTCCAGGGGGTTTGTTGACTTATAATTGGTGAAATGTGAGGTTAATGGCCCTCTTGATTCGCAATACACTCTTCGATCTGGAGTTGATCAGTTTCAAGAGAGCCAGCGACATCGCTATTCCACGAGGGACATCAATATCTCAATCCTGTACGGGATATGAGACACGCTCTACTCTCCCGTTTTTCTTCTTGAAGTTTCCCAATTAATTAGGTTTATAGATCTGCGTTTTTTGCTGAATAGCATGCTTAATTATAGAGGATGACACTTGGTTTGGCAGTTAAAGGCACAGAATTGCAAAGCCTTTTATGTTTGGTTTAACCGCAGCTCCAGAAAGGGCAGGGAGATTGAAAAGGTTTGCCTCTATTGGTAGAGGCAATGAATGAAAATCATACAATACAGCTCATTCAAAAGTCCAGTACATTTAAAAAAAAATCGTGTCAAGCTATAATGCAAGGAAATAGATGTTTCACTCATATCTACATTAGGTTTCTTAGATCTAGTAGTTTATTATCCAAAATACTGCAACGAGTAACGCCTCACTAATTTTGTCGTATACGTCTTCAGAAGCTTCACCTGAATTTTGTTGTAAATAGTTTTTAAGATTTTATATCCTAATCTGTGTGAAATGAATGCAAAATATGAAAAAAAAACTGAAACGAAAATATGGAAGATATCACTATCTGTCAATTTACTTATGATGTACGCCTACTATTTTCACAGTTATGTAAGTTCATTAAAGTAGAGTTCAAAGATACTGTGCGCCCATTACTTATTTTTTTAACAGGCATATCGTTTAGTGTACGGCAGTGAATTTTCGTATTATCATGAATACCATTATCTGTAACAGTCAATTTTTTTTCTTTCTCCCCAAGCGTTTGGCTATATCCAGGGTGTTTTAAATGCAGTTGACATTCTGCTGTATTACATTCCTTACCTGTGTTCTGAGTTACGCACTGGCAAAATGATATTGTAATGGTTTTAAAATGGAAATCAAGTGAATAAATACATACCAAGTCGAATTTCTGTCTGATCTTTCGTGTCTCAAATGGCATTGTACTCGCGGGAGAATCATTATCTATTCCAAACACTACATTATGGAATATGGGGATTCTAAACACGTCACTTTCGAATAATTCAAATCAGGCAAAGAAGTGTTACTTGCCAGAATTTTTTTTAAAAATAATTTGTGAGCAACTTAAAAAAATCAAGAGGAAAGGGCAGATTTAGGCGTTCCTAACAAATCTCCAAAACGAATGACAAGTTTCCTTCCTTTTCTGTTTGTTACCATTAAATTGTATGGACGGTTTGATGAGATATATTTTCTTATTTGAATTGTAGGTGATTTTCATATAGGGCTTACCAAAAAAAAAAAAAAATCATTCCCAGCCAGGCAAGTAACTATCCACCATAAAGATGAGCGAAACCGCCTCTCATCTAAATCGTATCCGTAGCTACAGGGGCAATGGTTTTTCTGAAAGGTGTCTTTAATGGGATAAGTACCCTATGGGGAGGAGTTGTCCATAGAGAGGGTAGTTTAATATACTAACGATGTGGGCATAAGAAAAAAATTATATTGTTCCAACTCGCACTAGTTATATCAAACTTGTTTCACCTAGAGTTCATTCACAGTTCACAGAGATTCAAAAATCTTTTGTTTTATAACCAATAGAAATGGTGATTAGTTCCTGCGCCAGGGTGTTGAAGTTTATATTCAGATTTTGATAAGGGCGGTAAAAGGGGTCAAAACATGCCAATGATGCCCGAAAGCTGGCAAAAAACCCTCTAATTTTTGGACCACTGTCACTGTGGATACAGGCATCTGTGTACCAAAAAGAAGTATGCCCATTTTCGAGGTCAGAAAAACAATAAATCCATGTGATAGGTTGATTAAAGATGTCTTCTTTTATAATACATATCGATGGGACATATAAGAGCTAGGATAATTTATGTTCGGTTTTGTATCCAAACGCAGCACCTTGAAAGTAATTTATTGAAGATAAGTCGGATGTTTGCCATCGAGAGAGGCAGTGATATTGCAGTGTATTACATTGCATTTATTCAGTCTCGAAAAAACCAAACAAACAAATGCACCTGTCTTCAGTTAAAAGCTGCTTACAGCAGGCCATGAAGATTCAAGCATAAAGACGCATGCGTTCAAAAATATGCAAAAATGAATAGTAGAAATTATCACAAGAATTACGAAAATAAAGCAGCTTCGAAAAATACTAAAGCAGCATATGGAACTTAAAATAAATAGAATAAGATGACAACATAATATACATTGCCAGTCTCGACAAAGTTAGCTATCGGTTGTGCAGATCTTTTGGTAGCAATCATGTTGAACGGAAAATGTTAACGTCAGTATCTGTCTCTCCACTCCCTCATTTAGCTGTTTCACTTGTGAAACTAAAATAATCATGCCTCATTTTTATTCATCATTTGCCCTCTGTACATCATTATTCTATGTAGGTCTTTGACAAGTCAATCATGAAAAGTCGTATATGGTTCACGTTCATTTTGTATTATCAGGATTAGCCCAGTTAAGGAAGAGCGACTATGAAACATCCACTAGGTTATTGCATGCACATGCAAATCTCTTATCAGAATTCTGAACATTGATCACGTTGATAGATTAGCAAATTAGATGCTTAAAGCTAGATGCTGTTTAACGACCACCGAATCCAGTTCATTCAAATTACCGTTAGAGTAATTAGAAGGGACTGCTACGCGAGTTCATGGATACCATCCTGGAACAAACACAAGAACATGACGTTCAAAAATTCGCCCGTGAGCGATCACGACTGATTCCAAACAGCAAGCACGTAGGGGAAATATAGCGGATTAGAAACAGGGAGTTAATTAAACAGACTCGCATAATGATAAAAAAAAGGGGGGGGGAAGAGTAACGCTAAGTCATGGGTATACATCACTTTTGAGGAAACGCACTAGTAATCTTAGCTTTCCAATATTGCATGTATAATCCATCATTATTCCTAAAGAGCGATGCAACAAGATTAAAGTGATGCATCATTCTTTTTGAGGAAAACACTTTACTTGATGTTAATCCATCAAAATGGGTTCCCTGTTTTTCCGAAATGTAATTTAATAATCACGATGTCGACCGAGAGAGAGACAGAGACAGAGAGCCCTCCCGCATGATGACTTACCGCTTAAGGTGTCCATACGACTTTTGGTAACCTTATTCGATCAAGGTTTATAGTAGTTACGTTGGTTACAGCTCGTTATTCCGAAGGCTCGTTATTCCGAATTTTCAGTTATTCCGAATGCTCGTTATTCAAAGGTTCGTTAGTCCGAAATGAAAAAAAGATTCGTTATTCCGAAGGTCCTTTAATCCGAAAACGAAATACGATTCGTTATTCCGAGGGTTCGCTAGTCCGAAAAGGAATTAAGGTTCGTTAGTTAGGGTGATGTTATTATTCCGAAGGTTCGTTATTAAGAAGGTTCGTTATTCCCAAGCAGGCAAATTGTGTATACCTAGGTGTTCGTTATTCCGAAAATGAAAAAGGGTTCGTTAATCCGAACATTTGTGGCGTTATTTCGAAAGTTCGTTAGATCAAAGATTCGTTAGTCCGAAAGATAAAATAAGGTTCGTTAAGGCCCCGTCACATATTAGCGAATAGAGCTAACAAATGCTTAGTGAACAGTTTTTTTTGGAAAAGTCCAGATACGCTCAAATACGCTCAAATTCTTGGCCACAAAAAGGGTTCTAAAGTTTTGAACATGTCCAAAATAGAAAATCGGCTCCAGCGTATATCTGCGAACACCTACGAACAGCTAACGAATACCACGTACGTCAACGTGTCGCGAACGAATGGCAACGAACACGAACGCATGTCCAAATTTTCGAATACGTTAGGCATTCTTTGGCTCGATTCGCTAATATGTGACGGGGCCTTATTCCGAATTTCGTTAATCCGAAAATGAAATAGGGTTCGTTATTCCGAAGGTTCGTTAGTCCTAACATGATCAACGAACTAACGAACCTTATTTCATTTTTGGTTAACGAACCTTCGGAATAACGAACCCTTTTTCATTTCGGACTATCGAACCTTCAGAATAACGAACCTTATTTCATTTTCAGGATAACTAACCTCCAGAAAAACGAACCTTCGGACTAACGAACCTTCGGAATAACGAGCCTTCGGAATAAACGAACCTTCGGAATAAGGAACCTTCGGAATAACGAGCTACCGTTCGTTATCTTCCGACTAACGAACCTTATTTCATTAGTTAGATCATGCTATCATACAGCAAAACGTGATTATAACATAATCTTTATAATTCTGAAGGAGGAAAGGAAAGTTGGGGGATGTCAAAAATGTCCGTGCACTGCATCAAGACAATTTTTTTTTTAATGACCTCCGATATTTTTTTGCTTTAAAGAGATCTGGTGGAGGCTGATTTAACTGTTAAATTTTGATGTCTGTGTTTTACCAAGATGTTCAAAAGGATGAATAAACAGCCAGGAATATAAATGTGTTTTTTTTTTTTTAATCCAGATAATTATCTTGGAGGAGGATAATTATCAAGGAGGGAGGCGCTGTGGCTCAGTGGATAGAGCAGTGGTCTCATAACCGGGAGTACCCAGGTTCGAAACCAAGTAGATGCGCTAATGCCCTTTGGTAAGGTGTTAATCCTCATTACCAAGTCCTTCGGAGGGGGACTTAGAGCGTCGGTCCCCTAGTTGCTTACTAACAAGCATACACATGCTTTCTTAGCAGTCAGGTAATTAACAACCCATTTAACCATTTAACCATTATCCTGACTTGCCAAACCGTCCTTGGTATGATTTTGCCTAACACTGCAGTCTACTGAGGAAATGGATCTGGCATTTCCGGTCACTTGTATATTTTCACATTTTGGAAGCACGTGATGATACTTTTTTAATTACATTTTTCAGGCTTTCATATTACCAATATTACATACACTGATAGCATTCAGGGCCATGCAGCTCAGATTTCAAAAGCTTGTCAAGGTCTCTAAGCTTATAGAAACCCTCAAAAATTCGACGCTAAAATGCACGGAAATGCAACTTAACAGGGCTAGACGGACACAGATCAACGATAATCTGTATTCGCAAAATGTTCTGAAAAGAGGGGTTCACTATCCCGACTATAGAATCGATGGTGGTTCTGTCTGTCCCAGAAAAGCGGACTGCGGATTCTTAATACTTTTTCTTTAAAAAATAGATAATTATTTTACATAAGTGGGTAGAGCATCTTCTGCCGAGGAGATGATACCAAGATCATCGAAGTTGGTGAAGTAATTATGATTCTAGCCCGTTTCTTGAAATGCAGTCATTTTGAAATTTCGCATGTTTTCGGCGATAGATGAGAGCAGAATTGCGTCGGAAATGGCCTTTCATATGGCATGTTTTGTTATTGACATGCATCAATCATGTCAATGGGCTTCCTTCAAACATAATATAATATGAAAGGCTATTTCAGACACAGTTCAGCGCTCATGGTCGCCAAAAACATTCAAAATTAAAAAAGACTTTATTTTGAGAAAAGGGCATATAGAATCAAAATTACTTCATCAAATTCAGTGATCTTGGTGGTGCTCTCTTAGGGAGAAAATGCTTTACCCAATGGTAGAAAAATATCTAGTTTTTAAAGGCAAAGTACTGAAAACCGCCTTTCTGTTTTTTCTGGGACACCCAGTATAATAATACAAGTGACATACACCAGATTAGTGAGCTTTTCTGAACTGATGCCACTCGGAGGAGTCCTTTAATGATGTCTGAAATGGAAAGAATCGATGACAATAAAGAGAAGGAATTACCCCCCAAAATTCAGCTCATGAATATCCTCCTTTATATCTCTTGTAAATTTTTCGTAATGAATATTGTACATCAGTATTCACCAAAACATCTCATCCTGCAGCATACAAGAGGAAAAACATAACATAAA